>OZ002743.1:151114837-151591760 GCA_963924295.1 Dioctria rufipes | reverse complement strand
AGAATCATATGTAAAAAACGAAGCCGAACACCATCACAAGTTTTTGTATATAGATAGATATGGTCTTAAGCTTCAAAGTTCTCCTCTCTAGAGTATAATACTATATTTTTGAAAAAAAAAAATATTATTAACAAACAAACAAAAATTTCGTTCAGTACTATTATATTTTTTATAAGTATTAGGTATGTTTCATTTGGCATTTGAATCAGAAAAATCGGTTTATCCGTTCTCGAAATATGGTTTTTTGGAAATGCCGCTTCATCGTAAAATCACAAAATTATATAACTTATATGATCACAGCACTTCATCTTGGTATTCATATAAACACCTAAGTTTTTCACACGCTCACAAGAAGAGATTGGGACACCAAGAAGTGTAATGGGAGGGAGATCCAGGCCACTAAGATCATTTCGATAAAAACGAATGCACTGAGACTTGTGAGGATTCAAAAACAAACAGTTCAAATTAGCCCATAATGAGACCCTCTCTAAGTCTGAGTTCATACGATCGATACAGTCTTCAGACAGGCCAATAGGTCGACTAAGATAGAGCTGTACATCATCGGCATATAGGTGTACATTACAATTTTCAACAAAATCGGGCAAATCATTGATGTACAAGCTGAATAGCAGTGGGCCAAGGATTGAGCCCTGGGGCACACCACAAACAAGTTGCAAAGCACCTGATTTAGTATTACCTATTTTGACAAATTGGTAACGGCCTGATAAGAAACTACCAATAAGTGCGATAGAGGAAGATATGAAGTTGAATTGTGATCCCAGCTTCAAGAGCAAGTTAGAATGATTAACTGAGTCGAACGATTTTGAAAAGTCTAGTAGCGTTAGAATACATACGTGATTCATATCGAGGGATTTCCGAATATGTGTCGTGACGTCAATAAGAGCAGTCTCACAACTATGGAACTTCCGGAAGCCAGACTGAAAAGGACTCAATAGACTATGTTCATCCAAGTAATATGTTATTTGTCGTGACATTAATTTTTCGAGTACTTTCCCTAAGAAACACAACAAACTAATTGGCCGATAGTCGCCAGGATCTTTCGCCCTTTTCACCTTCGGTACTGGGAAAACCACTGCCACCTTCCACTGTGACGGAAATTGTGAAAACGTGAGGCAGCTATTATAAACATGTAAAAGTGGCTTGGTTAACCAAGGCATCAAAATCTTAATAAACTGTGGGGAAATCCCATCAGTTCCAGTGGCCGATGATTTAATAGAGTATATCGCACCAATAAGCTCAAACTCATCAATACATCTGAAACCAAAAGTCCGATTATCCGATAACTGGTGGTCAAAGTCGGATGAAGAACGAGAGTCAAATACAATACCAGAGTTTATTGATGCAAAATGAGAGTTTAATAAGTCAGGATTTAGATCACATTGAGGCTCATCTCTGCCAAAAATACCAGACCTCTTAAGATAAGCCCATAATTTTTTCGAGGGAAGGTTGGAAGAAAACTTCACCGCATTGAAGCGCTTTTTTGCAGAGCGGATTTTGGTATTGTAATGAGTACGGCTATCAGCAGTTCTCAACTGCAGATACCTCCTATATAAAAATTCACGTTCAGCAATAAGAGATCTTATCTCATTCGTAAACCAAGGGCAGCCGTCATATTTAATTCTGCGGAAACAAATCGGAGCATGCCGATCATGCAAATAGTGTATATTATCATTAAGAATTTGAACTTGATCATCCACTGAAGTGCAAGCATAAAGCCTTTCCCAAGACAGAGATTCACAATCCTCGGCGAGTACAGATAGATCCATATCACAGTACTTCCGGTATGAAATTACTTTGGTTTGGTTATAAACAAAATTAAAATTGTAAGTAATAAATAGAAAGTCGTGGTCAAATATAGAAGGAGGGCTAACTTGACTGTGATATAGAATAGCATTTCTCGCCGTGGTTAGTAGTAAATCGAGCAATTAAACCCAACTCTTTGCGAAAACATCCTTGAACTGTATTCTTATACCCTAGATGATGAAATCATTTGGTATACTAAGTTTGTCATTCGGTTCGTGACACCAACATAAGCATAATATTAAAAGTTATTTTGATTTTTGCATGTCCGTCCGTCTGCCCGTCGGTCCGTCTCCCGGCGGTCTGTCCGTCCGCACGATAATTCGAGAACGCGTGCACTAAAAGAGCTGAACTTTTGGACATGTAAAAGTAAAAGTAAAATTTAGTTCGAAAATGACTCCTTCAAAGGGTTATCATACAAAAATTTCGTTTTTCACCACATATTTAGGCACTGCCTGAGAGCGCGTCAACGTAGAGAGCTGAAATTTTGTGCAGAGTGCTCTCATAAAAATAGTTAATATAATTTTAAAAATATGATAAATAAAGCAACCCTTTTCTTTGTGATGCCATATAAAAATTAAAATTTTTACGTATATTATGAAAACGATTAGTCCTATTCGTTTTTATTGTACCAAAAATTTCTTCCTAATATGAAATCTTATCAAATTGGTTATTATCATTTTTTCTGTCCGAACCGTTCTATAAATATATTCGAAAAACAACTTAAATGTCCTAACTAGTCTGTACTAAGTACATGGAAAACGAAGTGAATATTAAAGTACAACAAAGAAAGGGGGTTTGAGTTTTTACTCTTTCGAGACCCATCTATAGTCTGCAGACAATTATGTTTTTTTTTTGTCTGTAGTAAAAAATATGGAATTTGCAACATTTCTAAACAGTATTTGTCAGGTTTTATGCTACCATATTCCGTAGTGTGGCGGTGTAGTTAAAATTCTGAATTTGAATTTCTTTTTAAGCCATAATTTCGAAAACGGGAGAGTGTGAGAAAATGTTATTAACTATTGGAAAGCTATAACGATTTATCGATGTAAGAAATAATTTTGAATTATCATTAAATGCTGTATAATTCAGAAGTTATACGATGCTTAATAAAATAAGAAGAAAAACCTTTTAACAACTTCTCTTCTTCCTCCCCAACCCAAACGACTTATTTTAGATATTTCTTCTTAATTCTGACATCTCTCAGTGCTGTTGTGATGAGCTCTGATGACAATCTCATAAAGTTTCAGAAAAGTTGATAAATAATAAAAAAAATATGTAAATTTTATGTGAATAAATTTCTCTGCGTCATATAACAAATTGAAATGATAATTAATGAATTCATCAAACAACTTAATCCAAAAAATGTATGACGCCATTATAAAGCAAGTTTTTTTTTATCATGAAATATATGTATAAGGGCAGAAATGAATTTAATATAAAAACCACTGCTAAATCGCAAATACCTCCTCTACTGACCTAAATTTTCCATAATAACTGAATATCTCATACTCAACTTCCTCACGTTTTGGAATTATTTCTCTTATCATTACAGGGATCTCATTTAGATTGGACCATTTAGTATTATATGTAGAAGGCTGGCTACTAGCCCCAGAGTGTTTTTGTACTTTATATTCAGAAAAAAGAACCCCCGACCATCGATTTCCGGCAAACATAAAAATTACACAAAAAAAAAATCTATATTTGTTACATGACGTACTCACCCGAACTTGGTCCTGTTCACCAGCATACTCAATGCTCTGGAAAATCGTCCATGTGTAGCGACGACGTACTTCCATCCGAGCCAAATAGCGACGATACCATCTTTGGATGAGTAAAGCTGCTTTCATAGCTGAAATTAGAAATTCAAAAAAAGTTTTTGTTAAAATTTTATTCTAAAACGATTTTGAAAGAATTTTCAATTTAATTCATATAAAAAGGATTATCTCTTGTATAATTTATTGCACTGATGATGTAAACTTTTTACAAGAGAGATGTAAATTTGTCCTGATTATGGTGTTATTTAAAAATAACTTTGAACTCATATTGTACTGGAAATTAGATTGAAATTAAGTTGCAATAATTTTATGGTGAATTCAGTAAAAGTACTTTAATCAAGGCATTAAAGAGACAATAGATCTCGTCCTTTATATAATAAGAATAATTATATATGTTTGCATGTGTGTGTGTGTGTATACAAGAAGAATTACTCCAAAAACATATGACAAAGATTTATTGTACAAACGATTTCATATACAATCTGCCTGGCACTAGCTCAATCTGGGTTGTGTTGTACCAGAGAGAGAAAAAAAAAACTCGAATTGTATTTCCCCCTCACGTTCTTGTGGAATAATCTTCGTGAAATGGAAGTTGGTAAGCCAAAAAGCTAGTGCAATCTAGATCCTGATGAACGTAATAGAAATTTTAGGTGAGATACTTTCCCTAGAGGCGACTCTCTTATGTTGTACTACTCATGCCCTCTACTCGTCTCCGTTTTTGTTCGGAGCGGAGCACGTTGTAGCTTCTAGGTCATGTTGGATGGACGCATTCTTTCTTTTTATTTTCTCTTCGTAATGTAAAGATGAATTCATCATCATCAGTTTAATGACCAGCCCCATTTCCTTCAGGGACCTTCATGTGTTTTGCTTTATTTAATTTCAATTGATTCACTAATGTTTTACTTGTCGTTCACTGCTGCAAGTGTTAAGGGATAATTGTAAGTACTTATTGCCACCTATGTAATTACTCATCAGTTTGAAAAGAAAATTACAAAATGTAAGCAATCACTTTTTTAACCGACTTCAAAAAAAAATACTAAGAGTGTGTAAGGTGAATTCGGGCGGGGTTGGAGAAGGGTGTGAACAATATAGCATGTGTGGTATCAAATAAAAGGTATAGAAGAGTACTATCAAGTGACATACACATAGCTTTTTTTTATTTAAAAAACTTCGTAACAAAATTATTCCCCACGAAATTTTTATCAATTCGTCGCCTACACATATCACATACCCGCAGTTTATTACAGGTTTTTTTTTAGTATGCATTATGAAACTTTCTCTAATATGCATATCACATATTTTTACGGCTTAATTTAACTAATAAAAATATTAAAACAATGTTATTCCAAAAATCGAAAAATGAAAAAATAAAAAAAAATTAATCGCCAAAATAGCTTTTCTTATATTAGTATAGTCATTTGGTGCTCAAAAAGGGGTTACATGGAAAGTTATCCGGGAGTTTTGAAAATTAGTATTTTTATAGATTTCGATGTGCTCTTTTTGAATTTTCACTTTGCCACCTTAACGCACTCGCCGCCATATTAAAAAATAGCTCCCAAAAACAATTTTTTTTTTTTTTTTTGTAAAATGAATGGTCTCAGCGTACCAAAGCCGCAAAGTCTAGTCCAAAAACACGTATAGGAAATTTTCTCTAGTATAATTTACTATATAAATATTTTCATCGTAAAATGAGTCAGAAAAGATATTGGCAAGAAAAAACTGTTTTTGGGGGCAATTTTTTCAATATGGCGGCGCGAGCGGCAAAGATAAGAGGTGACAAAGTGAATATTCGGAAAGAGCACATCGAAATCTATAAAAGTACTAATTTTCATAGCTCCCGGAAATCTTTCCAGGTAGAACTACCAAATGACTCTACTAACGGGTTTTCCAATAAGAGGTGTTATTTTGATATTCAAAGAAAAATGCCATTTTTTGAAATAAATTATCGGATTTTTATTTCATTATAAAGAGGAAGGTATGCCGTTAATAATGAAGAATAACATCAGCCAAATGACCACCACGACCACGCCTACAGGACCATATCCTTTCCATGAAATTTTCCATAACCAAATCGCAAAGTGGCTGCCCTATGTCCTCGATAGCCTCACGAATTCCATCTTTGAGGTCTTGAATCGACGCTGGGCTGTTGACGTAGACCTTCTCTTTCACGTGGCCCCAAAAGAAGAAGTCGCAAGGTGTTAAGTCACAAGATCTCGGTGGCCAATTGTGATCACCTCTTCGAGAGAATTAACACGGTCCGGTAACTTTTCCCGTAAAAGATCAATGGTTTCGTTGCTTGTATGGCACGTAGCGCCGTCTTGTTGAAAGTAAACGTTGTCCAGATCAATACCATCCATTTCCGACCATAAAAAATCACTAATCATCTGTCGATAGCGCAATCCATTCACCGTAACTGTTGCTCCAGCCTCACTTTCGAAAAAGTAAGGTCCAATGACACCGCGGGACCATAAACCGCACCAAACAGTCACACGATGAGGATAGAGAGACTTTTCAACAATAACTCTTGGGTTTTCCGAGCCCCAGATGCGACAATTTTGCTTGTTGACGAAGCCATCGAGGTAAAAATGGGCCTCATCACTCAAGATGAGTTTTCGATGGAATTCCGGATCATTTTCATGCATTTCAAGGACCCAATCAGCAAAGACTCGACGTTGTTGATGATCGGCCGGCTTGAGTTCTTGTGTTAACTGAACTTTATAAGCCTTAAGACCCAAATCTTTATGCAAAATACGGTGTAATGACGTTTGTGGAATGCCTAATTCCAAAGAACGACGACAAACCTGGGTTTTCCTCAACACTTTCGGCTACAGCAGCAATATTCTCGGCTTTTCTCGAGCGACGTGCACGGGTTTTATTCTTCACATCACTAACTTGTCCCGACAGCTCGAATTTTTCTACCAATTTCTGTATTGCGGTCCGACAAGATGCTTCACGACGACCCAAAAATGTTCGAGTCTTACGAACCGTCTCTGCCACATTTTTACCATTTTTATAGTGAATTTTAATAATTTCAATGCGTTGTTGAATCGTGTATCGTTCCATTTTTATTAATGGCGTAGTTTATACTTGTCAAATGTCAAAAAATGACAGCTCCAAAAGTGACATCTACCGAAATAGTGGGCTAATTAAAATAACACCCCTTATTAGAAAACTGTTTATTTCCTCAATTGCATTAAGAACAAAAGAAGTCAGCCTGGGCATCAGATTTGCCTTCTGCTTTAGGTAAACAGGATGTTTCCGCGTAGGAGGTCAATAGTAGCAGGAGCTGATAGTACTCACTTAGACAAAAAAAATGTATGACAGGTGGAGGCATATCAACCGGTTACTAGTTACACGGTAAGCTCATTGTATTCAAAAGTGAGCTCATTGTATTGAAAGCACATGTCCTTTCCGACGACTGCTCAACCAGCCCCGTACCCCTCTCCTATCAAGAGTTATGGTTGTCTAATCTAAAAATTTCGGTTTTCTAATCTTTTTCCTTAATTTGACCTCTATTTATTTTGCAAAAAGGTCATTAACATAACTTTTTTTAATAAAACTGTGGCCTCTCCTCTTTAATTTGACCTATTACACCTATGGATCCGTAACCGTTTAAATATTATTAACTTTTAACCTATGCTCAAAGCTATTCTGAAACCTATTTTCAAAGATAATTAGTTCCTTTGGTGACTGCAAACAAGTCATTTTAAAAAAAATATCTGCTAATTTCGGTTTGACCTGAATAAGTTGTGAGGTAATAACTCTTTAACGCATACAGATAGCACATAAAGAGGAGAGTCTACAGTTTATAACAACCCAACACTGGTTACCACCGGCAGGCGACGGCTATCAATGTGGCTGACAAAAACCCTCGAGAATGCTTCCCAAGCCATGAAACAGACTCACTCACTACCACATGAGAGCCCCAATGAGGTCCTAACATTCTAAAATATTTGCATTGAGCTTATGTAAAACGGACAAAAGTGTGATTGAATAGCTCTTCCGCCCTAAACTATTTCAGGTGTCACAGCTAGTCTTCAACCCATCAGTATCCTGAATTAAGCGGGCACACAAGATACCGCAGTTGCCGTTCAAGACATCAGTTTTCTGCTTCAGGCAGACGTTCATGGCGCTACAGTTTTCTTTTACTGAAGACGCATAATTGTTGACGTAGCTGTCCAAACAAAACTTGACATTACGCCAAATACCGTCTTTCCTTATTTCTATGCACCTTGAATCACACTTTTGGAAAGGGGAAAAAAAATAACAAATTCGAATTCGATTAAAATTGAGGAAGAGGATTCTGCTACACTGCCGTTGGCTTGACTTAAAATTACAATCTTACATGAACTTTTTGAACTGTGTGTGGAGTATAATAAATGTCTCCAATCAGCATAAAAAATTATACTGAAACTTAGTATAAATATATCATCGCAACACGCAGGGCTTGAGGGAGGTTATATGGGTAGTCCCAGCCCAACAAGAAAAATTGAGCCCATCTATATAATATGTCAACTTAATAAACTAAAAATAAAAAAGATTTTTTAAACATTTATGAATTTTAATTAAATAAAATGTATTGACCTTATTTGCTGTAAAATTTAAAAAATATATTACTGCTTAAATAATATCATTCATAACCTTAACTGAACTAAGGGTTGAGAAGAATTAAATTATTTTAAGACTGCCTGTCGAACTTTGTTTTGGAGAATTTCTTTACAAGCATTGAAAAGTCCATAGTTCACGCAATTTGAGAATTTATATAAAGCATCAATACCACGTTTAACTTTCCTTGTGAGATTATCGATCTGTTCAAATTATTCCCTCTTCTTAAAGCGTTAAAGCTCCTTCCTGCAGCAGCAACAGAAAATGGTACACTCACTTATAATGATAAAAGTAATAATCATTTATTTATTGGAACTAAGTACGCAAGACTTACAAATCTTTTGTTCGTACATACAAAAGTTAAAGTGGGATCTTGAATATTTGTCATATATATATAAGTAAATGAGGAATAAATACAATTTTATGATATTAAAAAAATTAAGATTTACTAAGTTACATACAATTAAAATATTCGAAGAAAAATACAAAAGATAAAATAAGAAAAATTACAATAAAAATTTAAGGGATCAATAAAAATAGATTAACTACTACACTAGCAATAGACTGCACAGATTGAAACCTTGAAAAGTACTCAAAAGTGTTCGCAGGAATATAGGACATAATATTTAATAATAACTATGAATGCATTAATGGTGCGAGCCCGCTGCCAGTTAGAACGGAGAAAATTCCAAATACGAGCGACCTAAACATGAAAAGAGCTCTCCATGACCAACGTTCTATAAAAAATAATCATTGGTACACAAAAAACGGCAAAGAGCAGAATTAATAATCAACACTTTAAGTGATTATCTAGAGAGCAGCTGAGTAGGATACTACTATAAGGAGAAACATGGTTAAATCGCTCGCTTCGTGCTCCTCTAAGAAGGATGGGAGTTGTTGACATGACAGACCTGAGAGCAGGGCTGTGCTTCTACTCCGATCGGAGTAGATCTACTCCTATTTGAGTGCAGAAAATAACTCTACTACTCTACTACCTTGTTTATCAAATCTACTACTATTTTGAAACGAGAATTTAGATTGGTTTTCCTTAAGCCGGGAAACACAAATCGACCGACGTGACGGTCAGCTTTAGGCGGTGTTCATCTTCCATTCCATTATTCATTCCAATTCTGGAGATTTGGAGATTCTCGTTTTGATAATGCATGGCAGGACTGCTGGTCTATTGCCAAAACTACAAAGTGAAAACTAAAATAAAGAGGAGAAATTCTTTGGAACATGTCAATACAAAGAAGCTGGCTGCTATCTGAATTTCACTGTTCCGTTCCTATAATCCTACGGCTACCACTGTTAAGAAAGAAGTTAAGATCTAAGTTGTATTGTGTTGCGGGAGTTTTATGCGATGTGATGTGAGTACATTAACGTACCGTTTCTACTGTTTTATTTGTATTCTTAGTAGAACTCATCAAATGCCATTTGTAATTTGGATTAGCCGGCTGTCAGGCAAAGTTTTGGTAGACTTTTTATTGAAATGTTAAAGTATTTTAAAAAGGCATCAAGGTATTACAAAAGTGACAGTTTTTTTGCATTGGTCTTAATTTAAGATTACTTTCAGTGTCAGTAGTGATAAGGATGAAAATCTGGAATCGACTCAACATGATTTTCGTGAAAATGGCAACAAAGTGGTGTCCGATATTTGCACTACATTTATTAGCAAGCCAAGGTATATATAAAATTGTACACATAAGTATTGATTGAATAGATTTCATTTTTCAATTAAGTGGATCAAATGATTGCAATAGCAGTTGTGGACTCGATATCTTTAATGAAGGGGATTCCATGGAACCTCCAAAGAAAAAGGCTAAATATTTTCAAAAGTTTAAAGAAAACTGGACAGAAAAATATACGTGGGTACGTAAAACTAAAGTTAAAAGAAAGGGTGTTGATATCAGTGATTTTATGGAAGTACCATTTTGCATTTTGTGTTCAAAAACACTTTCCAATAATATAAATCATCTGGATAGACACAAGAAGAGTTCTTATCACCAGCAGCGTGAAATCGAAAGTAAGAATAACTGCAAAATATCTGATCTTATATGTGATAATAATCGGATTAAATTGAGAAAGGCAGTGAAGATTTTGGAAATACGGTGTATTTTGTATGTCATTGAACATAATTTATCTTTCCAAATAATGGATTCTCTTCCTAATTTTCTCCAACGTACCATTACTGATTCAAAACTCTGCAAAGAAATAAAATGCGGAAGGAAAAAGGCGACAAAAATTGTAAACGAAATAATTGGCCCATTTGTTCAACAAAAACTTGCTACAAAATTACATCAAAATTACTTTTCCATTTGTATTGACGAAACCACGGATAATAGTTGTGAAAAGTGCCTTGTAGTTGTTATTAGATATTTTGACGAAGAAATAGATGCCATAACTGATAGATTTTTTGCTATGTTGCCTTTGAATGAAAGCACCTCGGAAGAAATTGTTTCTAAGTTACTAGAACTTTTTCAAAAATTTTCAATACCCATTACTAACTTGATCGGTGTGGGAACTGATAATGCCGCTGTGATGACGGGACGACTTAGTAGTGTTAAAACAAAATTAATGAAACAAAATCCAAATATTCAATTTTTTAATTGTATATGTCATTCCTTAGCATTATGCTCTTCAGCAGCTGCGAAGAAAATTCCTGATGAAATCGAAAAATGTGTTAGGCATATTTACAGTCATTTTTCCCAAAGTCCGAAACGCCAAAGTGAACTCAAAGAAATTCAAGCAGCTTTCAATGTAAAAATTCATAAAATTTTGAAGCCGTGTCAGACACGGTGGCTTTCCTTAGAAGAATGTGTGAATAGAATCTTAGAACAATGGGTTGTATTGCAAAATTATTTTATTAAGTATAATTTCGAAAAAAAAAAACCTGATAACACTACAGATATTTTAGAAATATTATCAAAGGATTCGAATAAACTTTATTTCTATTTCTTGTCATTCATATTAAACGAGGTAAATATGATGAACAAAATATTTCAAGCAGAAAGTGTACAAATTCACGTGTTTCTTAAAACCATTAAAGATTCTTTCCGAAATATACTAAAAAATTTTGTTAAAGAAGAGTATTACACAAAATTCGAAAGATTACACGATCCAACTGATTGGCAAAATAGTGAATTCTTTCTTCCGCTGGAAAGTGTATATTTTGGCCTCAAATTTGAGGAATATGCATACGAAAAACAAATCGATTTTACCGATCTTCTAACAATAAAGAGAAATATTTTAAATTTTTACCAGGTGTTATGCTACCAAATACAGAAACGTGTTAACTTTCAAGATGAGCGTCTGTATTTATTAAAATATTTAAACCCCGAGGAAATAAAAACCGGTAGAATGCAGTCCATTTTACAGTTTTGTAAAGCTTTTCCATCTATATCTCCTTCTGAAGATCACGAAATAGAGAATTTAAATAAACAATGGCGAATGTTAATTGGCGAAAACAGATATCTAGATAGCTTTAACGGAGATATAGTTTCGTTTTGGTCGAATATTCGTAAGGAAAAATTTTTTGATGTGCTAATATTTAAAGAATTGGCATCATTTATGTTAAATTTAGCAAGCTTGCCACATAGCACGGCTAATGCCGAACGAAAATTTTCTTCCCTTAATAATTTAAAAACTAAAAAGCGAAATTCACTCTTAATAGGTACAGTTGAAAACACAATGCTTTGCCAAGAAATTTTAAGTGGTTGTAATTCTTCAACTTGGGATGTACCAAATGAACTACTCGCAAAATTTTAATTAATCTACAAATTGAATTTAACTTTGTATTTTTTGCTTTGTTAATTAATCCCTACCTATTTTATATTAATTTTCTATATTACTTATTTGAAGTGAATGTATTTTACTTTCTTATTGTTGTGTTTATTTTCTTTATTTATGTAATGCAATGTGAATAATTATGTTTTTTTTTTTTTAAGTATAAAATTATAAAAAAAAATTTCATGTTTTGGGTTTTTCTTTATCTACTACCCTATTATGATATCTACTCCCCTAATAAACTTCGTTCTACTACCTTATTATTTTCTTGAGGCACAGCCCTGCCTGAGAGTCTGCCGGAAAGGAGAGCCTGAGACAACCGAACACTTTGTGTGTGTTTGTCCGGCCTTTGCCCAGAGTAGGCTAGTTACACTTGGGGCTGCCCTCCTAACTGTGGATGAGCTGAAATGCTTACCTCATCTAGAGCTAGAGGACAGGAAGGTTTTGGTGAGAGGGTTTCTAGTATGTTAGCATAATGGGCCGTCCTGGCGTCCGTGCTTGAGATCTCTCGTCCCCTGACTTTGAAAAAATTAACTTCATTATGTACAGGCAATGTAAAACCATTCAAACTTATATGCCAATATTATTCAGTAGTCTGCGTACACTGCGACTTTGCACGACTAAGCAGCAACCCATTCAGTATTTACCCACTCAAGATTTCAATTAATATCCAAGGATTAGGAATGGTAGAAGAGATAAAACAAGTACATATTTTATAAGGAGCGGTGTAGAGAATCAGGTCACATAGCTTCCGATTTATATGAGAAAATTGCAGAGATTAACATCTCTAAATCAATTTCTTGAAAGTCTCAGGGCTTGTGCCATATGGCCCACCTGGCCCACTTCATCTAGCCTTGGCGGTAGGTTACAAACAAAAATGTCAAATTCATAAATATTTTTCTGTAACCAAAACAATGCTTCATTTATTGCGTAACCTTAACTATCATAAAGTCACGTGGCTTACGGTGGCGAGGCCATTTGGGCTATACCAGGGGCCTATTTCATAAAAATAGACAAGTGCTACAGGTGACAGGTTACAAATCATTATCTGACAGCTCCACAATTGTCAAGTTTCTGTTCCGCAAAAATTTTGATAATTTTGTAAAATTGTCTGAAAAATTCAAGTAATTGTCAAATTTTCTAACAATTGTCATGGATTTTCTGACAAATTTTTTATGGCAATATTTTTATGAAACGATAAAATTTTACAAATTAACAATTTTGTCAAAATTTTGTGGTAAATTTTGACAGATGATTGAGCGTAGATCGTGCATAAATATAAAAGTGACAAGTCGGAATTAAATCTGTTTAGAAAACAAAATGCAGCACCTTTTTGGTTGAAGAGAAGTGATGATAATCTGCAATTTGCAGATAATCGTTTTAGATGTGTAAGACGTTTTAAAGATAGAATAAATAATGACTTCAATGCATTGACAAGTATGCAATTTAAAGAAAAATTTCGCCTTGGAAAAACAACCGCAGAATATATTTTATCAAGAATTGGTGAATATCTTAAGCATTGGACAAATATAAATAAAGCTCTAGATCCTAAAAGTCAACTTCTTTGTGCATTGCATTGGTTTGGAAGTGGAGCTCAGTACCACGTCGTTGCGGATGGGCAAGGTGTATCAAAAAGTACGATTCATCGTTGCGTAAGAAGTCTGTGCAATTTATTAGTAGAACACCTTTTAGGTGGTATTGTAGATGGTTCATTAATTAAGATTGATGCGCCAATTGAAAATGAGTCAGCATTTTTAGATAGAAATGACGATCACTCAATTAATGCTATGTTTGTGTGCGGCCCAAATTTGGAATTCTTTTATGTTAGTGCACGTTGGCCTGGATCCGTTCATGATTCCAGAGTTCTTCGAAACAGCTCATTAGCAAGAAAGTGGGACAACGGATGGAGGCCATTTCCAGATGCTTTAATTTTAGGTGACAGCGGATATGGACGAAAAAATTGGCTAATCACACCCATTATTCCACATCAAATCGAACAAACAGATCCATTGCAAAGATTTTTGAGAGCTCACAAGAGCACAAAGAAGGCTCGTAGAAAATTCATTGGGGATATTGAAGGAAAAGTTTCCTTGCTTAAATTATTTAAGATTATCGCAGTACTTATGAACCGTATGAATTGAGAGATGACGAAAATTGTAGGAAACAAAAATTGATAACATAATGACTTAAGTAAACCAAATAAATATTATGCAGGTGATAAAGAAACTCTTGATTATAATGAAGACCATGTATGTGAAGATAATGTGAATCAATTTCTGTTTTACGTACAGTTATATCCAAATTTTCTCAAGGGGTTGTAATATGAACAAAAACAATTTAGATGTGGACATACATATATAATTAAAAATAAAATAAGTAAAAAACGAGTTTTCAAACAAAACTGAGGCCAAGTCTCATGAAAAAGTAGAAAATAAACTTTTCTTCACACACAGAGCTGGACTCAGATTTTATTCGCTGACAATCACCGATATCGATATATTTCAGTAAGATCAAGCAGAGGTAATAAGTGATTTGATTCGTGAAGAGAAAGAATATTCAAGAGAAATGTCCCAATCAAAAAATCTGAGTCCACCTCTGTCATTTCTCTTGGATATTCTTTCTCTTCATGAATCAAATCACTTATTACGTCTGATTGATCTTACTGAAATATATTGGTGATTGTCAGCGAATAAAATCTGAGTCCACCTCTGTGTGTGAATAGAAGTTTATTTTCTACTTTTTCATGCGACTTGGCCTCAGTTTTCTTTGAAAACTCGTTTTTTACTTATTTTATTTTCTGCCTTTTTCACGTTAACTAAATTAGAAAATTCTTTTTTCCTGAAACAGATTTATCACTAATCATATCGATGAAAATTTTTCCGATGATTTTCCCGCTTTTCCGGGTTTTCCATGGAATTTTCCACAAAAGCAACTTTATGCAACTCATTTCGCTCTACAACTTTGTCTTAGGTTGCAAAACGCTCAAACGCTTCCTTGGTCGGAAAAACTCCGGAAAAGTTTTTTACATGAATTTTCTTCGATTTTTTCTGCAAGCTTTCACCATTGTCGGAGAGAAAGTAATGATGCCAGTTGATAGGGAATCTGATCCTGCATAATTTTGAAAACTTTTTTACCGGAAAAGTCGGAAAATTCCGGAAAAATCGGAAAACTCTGCATTTTTTCTGAAACGGATTTATCACTAATCAAATTTGTACCAAATTTTCAAATTATTTTTCCCGATTTTCCGGGTTTTCCATGGAAATTTCCGGTTCAAATTTTGACAGATTCAATTGTCACGCGACATGAACCTGTGTACCAAATTTCAGTCTACGAGAGTGTCGAAAATAGTAAAGAAATAGACAAATTCGTGGACGAGTTAAAGGGAATGGCTGGCCTCAAAAAGACATAGCTTCCTTATATCATTATTAAAAAAAAAAACAAAAAACAAAACGTATCTACTTGTTTTGACTAATTCTGTATCACAACTATTTTCATTTCCACTTCGTTTTATAATTTAATATAACAGTAAACACAATAACTTAAAGTTCATTGGCAGTTTCGTTATCTTCCGCAAAAAAAAGCTTCATAAAATTTTTTGGTGTATATTGAAGGTGAAAGCTCAAGTTCTCCTTCTTTTTTAAAAATTTCCAGTTCTTTAAGATAGCAGTCTCTTTCAAAAATTCTTAATTTTGTTTGCAAAATTTTATTTTAAATTTCTTGTTTATTGTCACTTGGCTGTTCTAATCGATATCTTTTTTTCGGTATTTGTCTTTCCATGACACCTTCTTCTACTGCATTGTTTTCTACTGTTGCGGTATTGTCTCCTGCCGGCTCAGAAAAATCATAATAGTCATCAGAAAAATATAAAAAAAATCCAAGTCGTCTATTTTTCAAATTATAGACATTTCTTTTGTTTTCGAGAAAATGTACACCCCATGATGGCTTTTTAGCTCCTGTTGCTACAAATCTTTACTTTTTTTCAATTTTATTTTTCTTATGTAATCCCGAATAGTGGTTTGTAACCTGTTGCTTTCAATTCTACCGCAACTGCTCCAGCTTGGAAGAAAAGTGTCACATTCTGCCGAACCAAGAATAGGAAATTAATATTTCACCCAAATTTAACTGACTGTCCTAAAAAAAAAATGTACTACGCCAGTTTGGCAAGTAACGTTAAAAGTTTACGCATTTAATAAGGATTCTAAAATTGTATAACACTTGCTACATTATTTCTTAGATTAAGGAAATAAAATTTTTTTTCTTAAAGAAACCCAATTTCTAAAAATTTCTTTTTACCTACTGAAAATAATTCTAGTGTACCCAAAGCCTGCCTTAAGACCGCAACTTTAAGCTTCTAGTTCTCGACATTCCATGAAGTGTGAGTGAAACAGATAGTCACGCTTTCTAGTTAGAGATGCTAACTTTTTGTTAAATTTAGGACAAATTTTCCTTAATTTTAATTTTAAACATCAATTATTTGTATGCTAAGATTTATTATTTACAAAAGAAGCTCGACATCTTCTTAAAAAAGATCGGGTTATCAGACGGGCAATTCTTCCATTGACAAATTCAAATGCTTCCGTAATTCTTTGCCGAAGCTCGGCTAAATTTTCAATTGACTTCTTATAAACTTTCTCTTTCACTGCTCCGCAGTAAAAGAAATCTAATAGATTTAGATCAGGTGAACAGCCCGGCCACGAGATCGTAGCAGACCGCCCAATCCATCTGTCCGGATATTATTCATTGCGATATTCTCTAACTGAAAGGGCATAGTGCGCTGGGCAGCCGTCTTGCTGATACCACATCTCTCTGTAAATACTTAGTGGCATGTCTTCTAGTAAATCAGTTAAATTTTCTCGAAAACAAAACAAATGCCTATAATTTGAAAAATAGATGACTTAGATTTTTTTTATATTTTTCTGGTAACTATTATGATTTGATCTATCACCCGGTTCCGGCTTGACGTCGACTTACGGGACACCCTGTATATATACATATATGTACATATATGCATGGATATGTATTTTCTTTTATAATTAACTTACAATTGTTCGCTTTCTCCAATCCTGCCATATAGTATCTCGAAGATACTTCCAGTCCTTGCTAGAGTCCATTCCGTTCAGCAAATGCACTTGTTGTGCAAATTCTTTCCATTTTTTAATTTTTATTTCATGTGTTAATGTTTCAGTGAACTTTCCAAATAAAATATCTTTACTTTGCAATAGCAATTGCAAAACACTTATTTTAACATCACTTATACTTTTATTGCACTTAAAATTCACTTGCGACTGCTCAACTATGTTACAACGATTCTGTGAACTCTTGGCAATTATCATTTTTCGCAATAACATTGACAATTCTTCAAAATTTGACAACGACAAAATAGTTGTAATTATTTCGACAATTTGTCAAAATTTGATAATGACAAAATAGTTGTGATTATTTGGACTTTTTTATCATTATAATTAACTGACAATTACGTCACCTGTCAAACTTTTGTGTAATATAGATTTGTCAGACAAGTGCAACAAATTTGTAACATTGTCACTTGTCAATTTTTATGAAATAGGGCCCAGGTAGTCTTATCAATACAATTTATTCTTAGCGAAAATATTTGCTTGAGTTCGTACCAAAAAGAAAAAAACTCAAAATTTTCTTGATTAATAGCAACTTTTCCTTGGTATTTATTAAGTCCGAGAAATTATTCCGAGTTATCAATATCATTTTAAAGGCACTTTGTTCTGGAATGGACCTCAAGTTCACACGAATTCGAGATTAGGAAGTAAAGTACGAAAATGTCAATTTTATAGGGAGTTCCACTAAAAAAAAAAAAAAAATTAGCTCCGCAGTTGTCAAATATGTGACATTTTATTAACTTTTGCTCTTTTGTTAATTCTACTACCTTAAATTATGCATGTTACGCGAATTATTCAATCCCAAATAACATTATCACGGGAACTGTTTCTCCTGGAATGTGTTATTCGTTTGTTGGATATACAGAAAATTACATGTTCGTATTTTACATAATATCCAAATAAAATGGTAATTTATGATTGTACAAGGCTTAGTGAGATATCCCTACTTATACTGGTATTACCACATTTTATTTCCTTCTACTTTGTAATGTAAAAATTTTTCAATCTAATCCGGAAAAATTAAATGAGTCCATCAAAGTGTCTTTTTTCGCATAATATAAAGATTTATTTATTTCGGGTACGTTAAATCCTTCAGCATATTCAGGTTGAGTGTTTCTTGCGTGTTAAGGTTTTTTTTTTTTTTATATACATATGCGATGATGTCCTATTCCACATATATAGTAGTAGTAGTACGCATAAAATATTGTCTACCAGCTTAAAGATTTTTTTTTTTTTTGCAAAAGAAATTTAAATTATGCAAAGTTTGAGGTTAAATTTTGTTAGCTTATAAGGACGAAATGAGATTTGAGAAATGATTTTTTTTAACAATGCTTCTCGGTTCTAGGGGGATTATTAAATTTTGGGTAAGTTAAGAAGATTGTAACTAAATAGAAACTAAACCTTCTCCATCCCAACATGTATTTTGTCTTTTTTTATATGACTTTAATTTGCTGGTTCTTATAAAGGTTATTTAAATCTAATAACAAAAAAAGGTTAACATCGAAATAAAAGGAGACACTAACTAATCTAAAAAAGGCACCAAAAATTATACAAAATTCTCAAAAGAGACTAATGGAACATTTACACGGAGACAGTAGCTTTCATGACACTTACTTACATGGGTGCAGAAAGCTGAAAGATATTTACGTAAGTAGAAGATTTGTATGGATTGAAATTACTTATATAAGGTATTTTCGCCGTGTAAATGTAGCTTAAATAACGGATAAACGTTTTTGCGACACCGCTGTGAAACCAATTTAAAAATACCAAACCAAATAAACATAAAATTTACCGAAAACCGCTATACATATACAGTTCAGCGAAAGCATCCCTTGTTATCATAGATCTCTATAAATTGCCTCCATCATCCATCCAGCTCAAGATCACTATAACGGAGTGCTTGTTCTTTCCTCCTCCGGTGCAGCGCCGCCACAGCTTCCCTTCGTAAGTCGCCTTTAAGATAACTTTTCCTTTTTAAATACAACTATATTTCAACTAGTTATTAATAGAGCGGACGGTTGACCGGTAACCAGGTCAAGCTGTCGCCACGACTTACAGCGCCAATCAGGCAACCCAAGTCAGAACAATTCCTGCTCCAAAAGGTGCAAAAATCGTAACAACTTCCGGAGTCTCGCCAGCCTAAGCAAGCCTCAAGGCAACATGATTCCCTACGGCAAATAGGTATCCAAGAGCCGCAGTGTCCTATAATGAGACTGGTCAACCCTCCAAAGGTTTGGTCATTTACGGAGGTATTACGACCGAGAATGAAGAAACTGGGCGTGAAGATGAAGCCGAAGATTTTCGTAGTGATAATGATGTAACTGCAATTGACTCCGATTATGTCAGAGTTGAAGATGACTTTAAAATTCAGCAGTACCTACTCTAAATCCACAAAACTGTTTATGATGAAGGAATAGGTACAAATTTTAATTTATTTAATATTAGGGATATGTATATATTCATCAGAATTACAAGCATACGTTGAACAGTTTCCCTGAACAATACTTTGGCATCGGTTGCTTTTTCTGTTCTTTCTACTTTTAAGGATAAATTGGAAATATAAATAGGAATTTTTGACTGAACGAGGTGTTGGGGATGTTGATTCAGAATAGACACTGCCAATTTGGAGCTTGTCCTTAAACATCAACTATCGATTCATTTCATATGAAGTAAGTAGTAGTAGTAGTAAATACCTGGATGAGGTACTTAGATTCGCCTTATCTGAGCCATTTGTGCTTGTAATTTCATTCTAGCAAAATACAGAATTACCTCCGATTGAATTGGGAGAATAGCAGCAACCGATAAGTTTGAAGCTTGATATCTACATTGATATCAATTGAAATTTGCTACGATAAAAAGATCAAACCTGGAGCTTTCTAAGGATCCCACCATTGACTAAGGAAGGAGTGGGCATGCATGAAGTCAATGAGAAACGCATGTCGGTTTTCCGTATATTTTGAAGAGCCGAACCATAGTATTTTTTCAAAAATTTATATTATGCAGCAAGCAGCTGTCTTTAAGTGTGGATACTATGATTCTGGCATGAGTTTACAAAATTCAATTATAGAAGTAGACTTGTGCTCCATTTGCAATGCCTGATCATATTTCATCTCTAAGAACTTCACTTCCCCAACCGATTTTTAAAAAAACTTTTCAGAAATTGGAAATTCATCTTCAATAATAATACAAATAAATGGGTTGTTCGATCCACGAAGCTAAAGAGAAACTAACAAAATTTAACTAAAAATAGAATCGTTAGCTACACCAGATTCCTTCTTGTTTCCAGTGACAATTACTTGAACCGAAAATTATACAAAAGAGCACAAAGTAAAATATTATTTTTTTACAAATAATTGAAAAACACTCATCCTACGACAACTCAGATGTCAACAAAACATATATATCATGTCAGCACTACTGACTAGCAAAATAAGAAGAGAGCACATAGCTGTCTTTTCTCACCACTCGATTACGCTCGTTCACAATCGTGAACAATGGAGCCCATTTAACGCAATGCTTTTCGAAGCATATATAAAGTGCGCTGCTTCAAGTGTTGGGATTGACAGGACAGTGATTCATTCATTGACAGTGACACAGTGACAGTGACAGTGAGTGACAGTCAGTCAGTGAAGTGCTCGTGTTGTGTAAACATTACAGACAAAAGTTTTTATTCAGGTAGAATTTTACTCAGGTAAAATTGCCGACGGCAATTGATAATTCTGAACGCGGTCGTGTTATTTTCCTAGTAATTGCCGACGGTTGATTCACGTACGTGTTGGAAAGAAATGTGTAGTGAGATAGGACTCATAATAATTGCATCATTAATAAGTGCATACACAATCAAAATAATGAGAAAGGACTCAAGTAAAGAAAAACAATCAGTGATAGTGCGCTTAAATAAGAAATTAAAAGATAAAAAAGACAAAGAGAAAAGAAGAGTGTTGGTAAAAAAACATCGAAAACTTTGTAAGGACAAAGAAGTGAATTGTGAAAATTGGCAAAAAATGTCAGTAATTAATGAACATTTAAGCCTAGATGATAAGGTTAGTTTCGACATGGAACTAAAAATTTTGTCAAGGGCCTTCGTCCGTCGTTTTAAACAGACGTGTAATGCGAAGGAGCTTTCAGAAGACGAGCTTACGAGGACAATTGAGAAAACAATTCTCAGCGAATTAAAGGTATTCAGGGACCCGGTACAGACCCAATTATTAAATGGACAACCAATCAAGGGATTTGATCCTGAAAACCAGCAGGAAGAACCTATGCATACTGATGAGTACGTAATGGACGAGGATAAAGTTCTGGACGATGGGGATAATGATGTGGATGATGACAGTGACGACCCTGGTAGTGACGAAAGCTACAAAATCGTGCAGAACAAAAGGAGACCAAAAAACCAGCTGAACTATAACGCAGAGAAAAAGGGCAGGCAGCCACAACAAGGCCGCAAAGAGGATCAAGAGGCATCTGGGAATTACTACAGACTGATCCAGCCAGCGGAGAAACCGAAGACCAGGGCAGCCAGCAGTAAGTCAGATGCAGCACCAACGGAGAAAAAGGCCACAAAGCCACCACCAATCATCTGCTACAATTTAAACGTAGCAAGATTTTTCGAAAAGCTTGAGAAGCTGGAGAAGCGCCCCAAGTTCTTCTTGAAAAATAATAACAGGATGAAGTCTACATTGAAACCAGCCACTGAAGAGGACCATAAAATTATTTTTGATTTAGTGAAGGAAATCAAGGTTGATTGCTTCACCTTCACGCCCAAGGACAACAGAAAGCCAACCTTAGTGCTTAAGGGGATCCAGTGTAGATTCGACCCAAAAGAAGTAGCAGCAGCCTTGGAGAAGGAGTTGCCAGGAATAAAGGTGGCTAAGGCGTCGCACTTGGTGACTCCCGCTATAAGGAAAAGCGGACGATTAGTGGACTCCTTTGTGATAAGCTTCGGGGCTGAAACTGATGTCAACCGGGTTATCAAGGTTGACAGAATTCTGCATCAGGCCGTCCACTGGGAACGATTTCAGAGCAGTGGAATTTCGCAGTGCAAGAACTGTCAAAAATACGGCCATGTAGCCAGTAATTGCGGAACTGCGTACAGATGTGTAAAGTGCAATGTCAGTCATGGACCTGGAGCCTGCACCAGAGACACAACGATAGGTAAACCCTATTGCACTAACTGCAAGCAGGAGGGACACCCGGCAAACTTCAGAGGCTGCTCAAAGTATAAGGAGCTAATTGAGAGGAAGAAAGCTGCTGTCCAAACAAAGAAGCTGAGGGAGGAATTTGTCAGGGAATCTGCACGGAACTATGTGAAGCCCGGTAAGTCTTTTGCACAAATCCTTTCTTCTAATATTTCAGGTACGCACGTAGGAAAGAAGACCCAGGAAGCAGTCCCCCGGCCCCAGACTACAAGCAAGCCAAAACCCTCTTCATCCATTGCCTTGGGAGCAGACACGTTCTGTAATCAGGAGGCAAAATCACTCTTTGGTTGTGATTTATTCGGTGTTATGGCCAAAATCAACGCTTTCCTTCCTAGCTATAGGAAGCTGACTTCCATTCCGGAAAGAGAAAGTGCTTATCTGCAATTCGCGTTTTCGCTATGCGGAAGCAGAAATTAAGCGAACTGAAGGCGATTGCTCTCAATGTCAACTCCCTCGTGTCTCACGGGAAACGAGTCTCCCTAAACCTTTTTCTGGAGGAACACCGTCCCCATTTCATGTTTCTTTCTGAGACAAATCTAAAAGCAAGACACAGAGTGGCTTTGGAAAAATATTCTCTGCTCAGAAATGACGCAGGTGAGGGAAAGCGGGGCACCGCTATTTTCATTAAGAAAAATCTCCACTTCGAACCCACCCAGATTAACCTCTCCAACTTCGAGAGTACGTCTCTAAAGATAATCCTAGATTCTGGTGAAACTCTTCTTCTTGTTTCACTCTACATCCCGTGCAATACTCCAGCCTCCCGAGTACGTAGTGATCTGATCGCGCTGAACGCCTTTTCCTAACAATTCACATATACGATTGTTGGAGGCGATTTCAATGCTACGCACAGCTTATGGAACGATCCCTCGACCAACTTAGCAGGAACTACCATAGCTAAATGGTTGGAAGATAATCTCCACAACCACAATTTTATTACTGTCTCCCAGGACACACCAACCTTCCCCAGAAGCGGCTCTTTTCTAGACTTTTTCCTCGTTTCGGACAGTCTCATAAACATTCTCCCCCAAATTAGAAATTTTACCTGCCAGGCCCATATTTCTGATTCTGATCATTTGGCAGTAGAATTAAAAATAGCTCTACAGAGAGAATTCTCTGCGAGCACACTAATTGCTCCAGCAATTTCGCCCCTGACCAATGTCGACTGGCCGCAGTTTCAGAATAGACTCAATAGCCTGCTCCCCAATTTCTTGCCAGATCAGCATAGAAATCTGTGTAATACAGAAATAGACTTCTATGTTGAATTGCTGACAACTGCTCTTCAGGACAATATAGCGTTTTTCTCTACTACGCACCAACCTAATAACTACAGGTACAAAAACCTTCCGCCCAGAATTCAAGAGCTGTACAAATACAGGCAAAAGCTGAAGAAAATTCTGAACAGAATTTACCGGCGAAATCTCAATTCACAGAACCCGGAATATTCATCCGTACTTTCTCAAATTAGGTGTCTGTCGACAATCATTGACGAGCAAACTCGTAACTTCGTCGATGAGCAATTTCGCGAGAGGTTGAAAGCTATTAAGCCGGGTCCGCGAGCTTTTAGCGAAATCAACAAAGTTTGTAGTAGGAAAGCCCAAGTCCCTGAAAAACTACTCGATGGCAACAACTGTTTAAATTCTCCGGAAGAGAAAAGCAGTGCCTTCGCCAACTACTTTGAGTCAACCTTCAAAAGCTCGCCTCCAACTCATCTCCCAAACTTTCATAGGCAAGTCCTAAGTGAAGTGGAAAATTTTGAGTCACAAAATACCTCACCAATGTCAGAATTCAGCCTTGAAAATCCAGCTGGAAATCAAAATGACCGGCAAATATTCACTAGCCCGCTGCATCTAGCTGCTCTTATTCGGTCACTCAACAATAAAAAGTCGAGTGGCCCAGATGGTATCCCGAACTTCATAATCCGAAAGTTACCAACGTTGGCAATCGAAATGCTAACAATAATCTTCAACAATTGTATAAACAATTGTTACTTCCCCAACAGCTGGAAAGTGTCAAAAATAATGCCAATTCCGAAGAAGGCATCTTCTAAAAGCATCTCGGAATTCAGACCGATTTCACTAATCTCCAACTTGGGAAAGCTTCTGGAGAGATTAGTGAAGCAGCACATTGAAGATACTTGCGTGGAGAAGGAGATGGAGCAGCATCAGCAATTTGGATTCAAGGCTATGCACTCCACTCTGCATCCACTATTAAAATTTCACACTGATGTGACAAAAGCTCTTAATAAAAAGACTCATACTGTGGCCTGTTTTCTTGATGTTGAGAAGGCCTTCGACTCCATCTGGAGAGAAGGTCTTATCTCCAAACTGATTGGATTTCAGTTCCCACCCTACCTCATTCAGATGATAAATAGCTTCATATCTCAGAGACAATTCTTTGTGGAAATAAAGAATTCCATATCTGCGCATAAGGACATAAAAGCGGGTGTCCCGCAAGGCTCAGTACTCGGGCCATTCCTCTTCAATCTATTCACGTTTGACCAACCGCAGAATAATGGAGGAGTCACGACCCTTCTCTACGCGGATGACTCATTAACGTATGCGCACTCCAAATCCCCAAAATTGGCGACAAGGAAAGTGGGTGATCATATTGCCAAGCTTTACGAGTACTATCGTAAATGGGGCATAAAGATCAACGTCCCTAAATCGAGTTTACTCTGCATCAGAACTGCACGTTCACGCAGAGGCGTATGTCAAAACGCAAGAAACATTGAAATCACTATCAATAATGAAGTGATAAAACCCACTAAGAGCGCCAAATATCTAGGCATTAATTTCAATGAACGTTTTAAGTTCAACCCTCACGCAAAAGCAGTTGCTAGGAAAGCAAACTTTGCGCTCAGCATGATCAGTCCTATAATAAGATATAGGAACGGACTCATTCTGAGCACGAAACTGCTGATGTACAAGCAGCTCATTAGGCCCATCTTAACGTACTCGTTTCCCATATGGCACACCATTTCACCAACTTATATGGAGATCCTTGCGAAATTCGAGAGGAAAACGCTCCGAATCTGCACTGGACTCTACCGAAGGCCCTGTGGAAAGCATTATCGCAATCAGGTCCTGTATGAGAAAGCTGGTATTTCTCCAATACAGGACTATTTGGTTGAGATAATGAAGAAGCAGGTAGCCAAAATCCCCAATCACCCGAATCCAATTGTCCATGAACTAACCAACTTCCCCCACTTACCCACTAACAAATATTTATCGCCTTTTTGCATTTCGACTTGTATTGAAAAATATTACTGCGAAGAAATTTTTACCTTTTTCAGGGAGAAAGGAGAAGGTCACCGTGG
Organism: Dioctria rufipes; assembly: GCA_963924295.1. Taxonomy (NCBI): domain Eukaryota; kingdom Metazoa; phylum Arthropoda; class Insecta; order Diptera; family Asilidae; genus Dioctria; species Dioctria rufipes. Next base: position 151,566,124 of record OZ002743.1, on the reverse strand, counting down.
CTAGGAGAGGAAGACAGGAGGAGGATTGCAGCCTGCAGGACGGGACTTATGCAACCTTCCACGGACAATACCCGCAACAGGGAGCTATCAAACACCACCAGGATGGGAAGGCAGATCCAACCTGGAGATTTTTATATAGGTTATGTAGCTAGTACTTAAGTTAGCTAAGTATTAGATTTTCGGATTATATTTAATTAATTATAACTAGGTAGCGCTAGCCGTAGTTTAGAAGTAAGTCATATGTTAGTTAGTAATTCAAGTATTTAGAAAATAAGAAAATTTAGCTAGATTAATTGAACTCAGGGCCAAAGAAAAGCCCGTAGGAATTATAATCAGGGAATAGGTTTAGATAAGAAAAATATTGTTAGGTTAAGTGTACAATTTTAGCGTAAATAAAAAACTTGAACTTGTGTTGGGCATTGCGATCTGAGCATTCATCCTAGACGGATCAATTGAATTTAAATTGGCATCAGTCTGTAGTCACGGGCAAACATTAACCCCAAAAAGGCCGGAGGTTTTGAAATCGGATACAAGGGCAAGTTTTGACGCCCAATCAATTAACTAAACTAATTCAATTTTGTATTTTTTCAAATTAAGGGGTTGCACTTTGATTGTTGGCTACACGCTGCAGCACCATACTACTGCACGCCTCATTTTTATAGCACCATGCTGCACGCTTCAGTTTTGCACTTTGTACTCAGCTTTTGCTACATTTTTTTTCTACGCCCTCACGAATGGTGTGTTTCACCAATTAAAATATCATTTGATTTTTTTTTATTTACTTTTTTGAACTTGTTTTTTTTTTATTATTTGAGATGGTATTTGCTTTATTTTTATCATTTGGATTTCATTATAATTTTTGCTTTATTTACCATTGTGGATTTGCTTTACTTTGGACTTGCTTTTAATTATTTGAGTTGAATATTTGGTTTATATTATTGTATAATTTGAATAAAAAAGGCTAGTGAAAAGGAAGAAGTTGTTGTTGTTGGTGTATCCCAATAAAACTGACAACTGCTCATATCTTCATGTTTAGCCGCTGCATAGGTCAAACATGGCTTCATAAAATATGCATATGTAGATTTAAAACCTTTCAAAGCTTCAAACTTAAGTTTGATATCCGCTTGTAATTCTTCAAATTTTTCCATATCTTTGTTTAACTGTTTTCTTTTCTTCTTCGATAGTGACTAATTAGTTTTGACTTAAAATTATACACAAATCGCCGAAGTCTAGCTTCAAAACTAAATACAGTTTTTGAAAAATCCGTTGAAATGTTCCATAATGTATGTAATGGACATGAAGGTCAAGTTCCATTTCGTAATTCTGGGAAGTTGTATGCTTTTTCTTTTGCAAATTGTGGAGTTCCACAAAATGGGCAATCCATCTGTTTCATAATTTACCCGTACCTCTTCTAAAAAGATCTTAAATAGACGAAGAGTTTTGGCATTTCTTCTAATTAATTCACAATCTGCAAAACAATCCTCCAAACATTTTTGCGTTTGAAGTAAACTTAGCTATTAGTTGCTCGCGGTGAATTATGCCGTGAAGAGGTAAAAAATGTTGAATTTCAGGATTGTTGCTTAAAAGAACAATCGGACCCTTCCCACCATTGTAGGCACTCCATCAGTCGCACCACTTACGAATTTAACACGAGGAAATTCAAAGCTGTACCTTACTTCACCAAGTGTATATTTCTGACATCGACACCGTGAGTTGCACCGATAAGACCTACTAAGGCTAACATTTATTCCTTCACATTTACATGTGCAGATACCTAGCCGGCTAAAACGGTGAATTGTAGTACCTCGTCGAGAGCTAAAAACTGAATGCTGCCCAATTTTTGAAATCACACATCAACAACCTATTTTCAAAATTTTTACTAATTTCACCATTACAACATTTAGTTATACGACGTGAAATAGTTAGGAGCCTGAGCGATCAATTTATACATCCGGATCCAAAGCTTTAAGCACTTCTTTTCAATTTCTTATAATAAATTCTCCTTCTCCATATGGACGTCTGGCACAGGCAATATGCCAAACTACCAAAAAATTAGTTTCGTTGGCCCTGTCATCTTCACGACTAAAGGAAGACAAGACTCCTTAATGCTTACGAAGCCCTGATTGCACTGACTTAAGTTTTTTTGTTCGCAATTAAGAATTGAGTGGATATTGTATTTAAAATTGAGGATGACTTACTTTGCAATTGCAACTTTACAAATAAGACACAACGGCTTTCCATTATTGTCAATGAAAGCTAATTTTTCGACTCAGAACTGATGATAATCACAGACGCTATAAATCTATGCGAATTAAAGTGAACTCTAGGATTCGAGCTGCTAAACGTCATTACTTCCGTTCCAAGTTTAATGTGGATCTCCCACCCAAAAAACTATGGAATAATTTGAAAAAAGGCTGCTATTTTTGGGAAAGAATATGCTGATTACGATGTTAATCCAGATGAATAAAATAATGATTTCATCAGTCTATGATACACCTGGCAGTTTTCATACAAGGTCAGATGGCTTCAGCTTTAACTGTGTTGGTGCTGACGAGATTATGAAGACTTTTCTTTCCATTAAATCGATTGCTATTGGACCGGATGAAATCCCCCCCCCCCCCAAATTCATAAAATATATTCTGCCCTGGATTCTCACTCCGCTCTTCCATCTATTTAACACTTGTATTATGTTTCCCTCTCTATGGAAAGTCGCTACTGTGATTCCGATAGCTAAGAAAAGTTCCCCTGCCGATTTAAATGACTTCCTTTCTAAGGTTTTTGAAAAAGTCATGTCCTTCAGATAAATAATATCTTCAGAATAATAATTACTTAACCAGCTGTCAATCATGTTTTCGTGGCGCTCATAGTTGTGAAACTGCTCTCCTAAAAGTATCGACTGATATTCGCAGGGCTTTGGACGATAATAAATTGTGCCTGTTGCCTTGCTGGACTTCTTTAAGGCTTTTGTTGTCTAAGTTGTCAGATAAGTTTAGTTTTTCTTCGTCTGCCGTTGGCCTAATTTATTCTTTCCTGTCTGATAGATCCCAGCAGGTCAACGTCGGCGGCTCTATATCTAATGTGCTGTCGTTAACATGTATTATTCTGTACTTACATTAGACCTCCCTGATGTTATTGAGGATTGCAGTATTCACTTGTATGCGGACGATGTTCAGCTATATTTGGCACGCCAAATAGGCCTCACGGACGATTGTGCAGACCGCGTCAATTCCTATTTAGTTAGGGATTCAAATTGGGCCGTGGAGAATCATTTGGTATTTAATCCTGATAAATCCCAATCGATCGCGATATTTAAAGGGACTGTGGATGCTAATGATCTTCCCCCAGGTTTTTTAGATTCGAAGGTTTTGCGATATACTGATTCGGTGAGGAACCTGAGAGTTCATTTCAATGCCTCGATGACGTGCTGTAGCCATATCAATAATGTCGTTCGTCGTATTTATGCTGATCTCTGCAGACTCTGGCTATCGGCTAGTATTCTCTCAAGGCCGTTACGCTTGAAGCTTGTCAAAACACTACTCATGCCTTATTTTACCAGTGGCCGCGTAATTTTTCCTCAGTTAGACGCAGTCTGTCGAAGAAAGATCAATGTTGCTTTCAACGACTGTACGCGATTTGTTTTCGGACTGCAACGCTTTGACCATGTTTCTCCACATCGGCATGCTCTACTTGGCTGCTCTTTGAATGTTCATTTGGTTCGCAAGGCTTTAATATTCCTCCATAAGCTTATTTATTCAAAAAATCCCACCTATACTTGTATAGTGAGCTTGTATTCATGCAATCATCTAGAAATGTGAACATTTTGATACTCGACACAGACACTCCATTCTGGAGAGCTCCTGATTCGTTCGAACAGTACGTGTGTGGAACTCACTTCCTACTTACTGATTTGCAGGGAAAGCGCTCGATGTATTAATATTAGTAGTAGTCTTTCTCCGCAATATTGTTCGGTACAGGTAAAAGATTATTATATCTTATTGTACTATGGCCTAAGATTAATAAAATGAATTGAATTGGAATTTTACTTTCTTTTCTAGTTCGTATTTTCGTTTTTGGTATTTTCTGTGGTTCTGTTAATAAATTTATATCCAAAGTTTGAAATTGAAACAAAGAAGTTAATATAAACATACACAGCAGAAAAAGGACACATCGTAAACATGCTTAAGTTCCTCTCTCATGTTCAAGCGTGCTGACCACAAAATATTAAAACAGGATTCATTCCCAACTTTATTTGTCCCTGTGACTGATGAGCATACGTGTAGGTGTACTTGAAGGGTTCAATGAGTGAATTTTTCATAATATATTTTTACGTTTTTTAAGAAAATTTGTAATATTGCCACCTAAAAAATTTTTCTGATGATTATCTATAGAATATCTGAAATAATTTTTACGTAATGATTGTCACCTAACAAACCCACTGGTCGTTTTTCAGTAAGAATAACGATCGATGAGGTACGCACGCGAGTTTGCGTTCCCGTAGGTACTCTGTTTTAACGAGATTGAAAAATGCAAATGAAAACAATGTTTGGTTTTTATTTGCGAAGCGAGAATTGGGCACTTTTATGAATATGCAACATTAAAAAAAGAAACTCATTTAAATTATTATTGCAAGAAACTATAAAGTATCTAGGCACCAAAACTAAAATAAACACAACATAAAATCCGTATAACAAAATACTTACTTAGTTTATTTAAAAAGGTTTAATGAAAAATTCGGAACTGAAAAAAGAAACAACGGATATCAATTTCCCATGAGAGCCGCAGTTAGCTCAATGAAGAGCCACATTTGCCCACCGTTGGACTAAGGTAAAAAAAAAATTAGTGTTCCTCTCATACCAATCTTTGCAGAATTTAATTAACTGAATGAACCGCCTGAATTCTATTAACAATTCTTCTCTCGAGTAAAATACTGACTGCCATAAAAAGAACGTGGTCGCTAACCAAATACATTTCACGAGTGACATCAAAATAAAATATGCTAGAATTTCAAATGATGCGTAAAGTCTATCGATTCTCATGCCTGTGAGATTCACGTGTGACTCTCGTGTATAATCAATCCGTCATATCATGCATCTAACGATAGATATCTACAGCGTATGTGGACTCAACGAAATTCCTCCATTGCGTAACATTAACGGAATTGTACTTAATTCCGGAATGACGATCTGAGACTGAGAGTGCAGTTGATATCAATTCCAAAGATGACCTTACAGCTATAGTTAACTAGGCATGATTGAATACTATCATGCGCGCGCTTCTTTTACAATATCCAACTCATGACAAAGACCTACGTTTACTAAATTATTATTTTTATCTTGAACAAAAAAATTCAAGCAAGAAACCAAACCTGGAATAATATCTGGATGTGTACTGCACCGGGAGTTTTAGCTCTAGAGAAACAAACTTCATAGGGTGATAGATGACGTCGGGACAACCAAAAAACTTTATTGTGGGAGGGTGCGGGCATAGGCTTCATTTCGTAGGCAGAGAGGCTTTTGTAGTTTCAGTACTTTTTTTCTCTTAGTATAGTAGCCTATAACTTTTTTTTCTGTAGCCTTCTTTCTGGTGGAAAAGGTTTCCACCGGAACGATAGTAAACCGTGTAAACTTCCTAGTAAAAGTGCAACACCTGTCCCTCCCCCATTCTAAATGTGTAGGGTTTGGAAGGGGTGGGGCGATTAGAGATGCATAATATCTAAGCTGTCATTTTGCTCGATCATGCAATTCGTGTGTGGGGGGGGGGGTGTATGCATGCATGTGTGTGCATGCATACGTTCACATGTGTGGGAGAGTGTAGCTCTCTATGGCGACGTGGGAAAAAATGTGCTTTCAAAAACCTTTTGAAGCTGTTTTGCGTAGCCTTGAAGCGCTTTTGCGAAGCCTTGAAGCGCTTTTGCGAAGCCTTGAAGAGCTTACGGTCCGTAAGAATCTTCATTTTATTTTAGGACTGCATGTTCGCAGACGTAAGCGCTTTACTATAAGGTTATGTAAAGGGCTTTTTAAGTGCTTCAAAAAATCCTCTACAAAGTGCTTCACCTGTGTTTATGTAAAGCATTTTTGAAATTCTTTGGAGAAGCCTTTCCTTTTTTGGCTTTTGTATTCTCTTTATCATTTTTTGCTTAAATTTTTTATGGACAAAAAGCAGAAAAATTTTGGTAAATATTTATACATTTTCTTAGGCATATAAATAAATAATAATAAATATTAATAATTAGATATTCCACAATTTACAATTAAAAAGAACCACATGCACTTCTTTCAATAAAGGCAAAAAGGTGACTGGTGACTCACTCTGCGAGAACGAGCTTTGCCCTCGATTCGTACGAAGCACTTGCAATTACTCACTGCTTCATATGTGCGCTTTTGGACAACGGCTTAAATAGTTCCTACTGGGCAGGCAGTACCCATATATATATAATAAAAAACGAAATTTTTGTATGGTTACCCTACGAAGGAGTTGCCCGGTTTGTCCCAATTTCGAACATAAATTTCCCCTTTTCTAGAAAAGGCACGTGTACAAAATTTCAGCTCTCTACGTCGAAGCGTGAGGCTGTGAAAGTATATAGTGAAAAACAAAAGATTTGTATGGCATTTTTATAGCCGCCGTGAACTGCTATGGTCTCTGCTCGAAGATGTGTTGCCCTGGGAAACGCTTGATCTCATAGTTTCGTTCCATCAAATTCTGACTGCGGCGAGGGCGAAAACAGCTGATGATATTACGAATTTGTAAATATGCAGATGTATACTTCAGGTAAGTTTTGTTATTTGTATTGAGTTTTTATCTGAAATAATTATATTTTTGTTTATTTTAGGATGCAATATTGCGTAGGATGGCTGCGAGCAGTGACTGCAGTATAGGGATGATGTCAATTACATAAGTATAGTATAATCTTTTAATTAAATGCATGATGCTTTGTGTTCCTCTTTTTTATCTTTTGAGATGATGTATTGTCCGAACACCACATTGAAGCGATGGTACCAGAGCTTTGTTTTAGGCGTTGCTTCTCTGTAAGTTTTCCTGTAAGGGAATCGTCGACAGAGGAAATTGCCTTATCGAGCCTTCCCCGGTCCGCGGGCGGGTGTCTACTTTCCTGAACCTGACATTAGCATGGAGTACTCACTTGACAGTCACACCACTGTCTTCCAGACTGAAGTCTTCGGCATCGTAATGGCAGCAAAGGTAGCCCTTGATATGCAAACCAAGGGTAACAACATTGCCATCCTTTCGAATAGTCAGGCAGAATTAATGACTCTGAGTGGCCCTAGGATAACATCTAAGTTACTACCGAACTGCAGGTCTTTTGTGGATAAGTTGTGTATCTACAACAAGGTGTCCCTTCAATGGGCTCCAGGTTACATGGAGACCATGGGGAATGAAAAGGCTGCTATTTTAGCAGAGGCTGACTCTCATTCTCTGTTCCTTGAACCCAAACCCAGCATAGGCGCTACGACTTTGAGTATCGCCTCTCTCATCAAAGGGGATTTTCATAGGAATCATCAGCAGACATGGGCGAACCTGAGTACTTGCAGGTGCACAAAACTGTACAAAATTGTTTCTTTATGGGACCAATAGGAATAGCTCTGATTTTTTGATAGGGGTCGAAAGGATACAATGTAGAAGCGTGGTTGGCATCATCACCAGCCACAGATCGTTTCACGCTCATCTAACAAGAATGCGAGTTGTTGACGTTGACAGCCCTTAGTATCCACCTTGCCTGGAAGGAAGGGGAGCCTGAGACAACCGAACACTTTTTCTGTGCTGAATACTCTAGGATCTGCAATCTTATCTTTCCTTTTTCATATTATTAAACCAAGCTCAGGGGATACCCTATGATGAAAAGCACAGCATGGCAGGAAGGAAATAGGGAAAGGATTAGGAGATATGAGAAGAGTGACGGAGGTGCCGATGTACGTCGCCCTTAAACCTCCGCAGATTGTATGCCGCAGGAAAAACGTCAGATGGTAAACTACTCCACATTCGCACTGTTCGTGATATAAAAGCATCACGGCATTTTACTGTACGGCCGAAAGTAATTTGAACTGTAAAAGGATATGCGCGGTTTGCAGTGCGAGTTTTACGTGCAGAAATCACTCTACAAGGGATTAGACTATATATTTTATCAGAACATTGACTATGCATGTAGCGATAAAGGAGTGAAAGGCATCCAACATTGCGGCGGTTTTCAAGTGAGTCGATATGACAGGTTACTTTCCACATCGCCAATGAGCTTGACGACTGTATTTTCGACAATATCCAATGAAGCTAAGGTTGTGCGACCAGCCCCAACCCATATATGAGAATTATATTCCATTCTAGGTCTAATGTAAGACGTAGAGGAGCGCTAGATTTAACGAGGTGAAATATTTCTTACACCTTTTCAGAAATACAAGATATTTCGTTTTTTTTTTTGGCAACAGAGAAGATGTGCGCTGCCTGTTTAATATAAAGGGTTTTATTTTAATTAGCCCGCTATTTCGGTAGATGTCACTTTTGGAGCTGTCATTTTTTGACATTTGACAAGTATAAACTACTCCATTAATACAAATGGAACGATACACGATTCAACAACGCATTGAAATTATTAAAATTCACTATAAAAATGGTGAAAATGTGGCAGAGACGGTTCGTAAAACTCGGACATTTTTGGGTCGTCGTGAAGCACCTTGTCGGACCGCAATACAGAAATTGGTAGAAAAATTCGAGCTGTCGGGACAAGTTAGTGATGTGAAGAATAAAACCCGTGCACGTCGCTCGAGAAAAGCCGAGAATATTGCTGCTGTAGCCGAAAGTGTTGAGGAAAACCCAGGTTTGTCGTCGTTCTTTGGAATTAGGCATTCCACAAACGTCATTACACCGTATTTTGCATAAAGATTTGGGTCTTAAGGCTTATAAAGTTCAGTTAACACAAGAACTCAAGCCGGCCGATCATCAACAACGTCGAGTCTTTGCTGATTGGGTCCTTGAAATGCATGAAAATGATCCGGAATTCCATCGAAAACTCATCTTGAGTGATGAGGCCCATTTCCACATCGATGGCTTCGCCAACAAGCAAAATTGTCGCATCTCGGGCTCGGAAAACCCAAGAGTTATTGTTGAAAAGCCTCCCTATCCTCAACGTGTGACTGTTTGGTGCGGTTTATGGTCCCGCGGGGTCATTGGACCTTACTTTTTCGAAAATGAGGCTGGAGCAACAGTTACGGTGAATGGATTGCGCTATCGACAGATGATTAATGATTTTTTATGGCCAGAATTGGATGGTATTGATCTGGACAACGTTTACTTTCAACAAGACGGCGCTACGTGCCATACCAGCAATGAAACCATTGATGTTTTACGGGAAAAGTTTCCGGACGGTGTTATCTCTCGAAGAGGTGATCACAACTGGCCACCGAGATCTTGTGACTTAACACCTTGCGACTTCTTCCTTTGGGGCCACGTGAAAGAGAAGGTCTACGCCAACAGCCCAGCGTCGATTCAAGACCTCAAAGATGGAATTCGTGAGGCTATCGAGGACATAGGGCAGCCACTTTGCGATTTGGTTATGGAAAATTTCATGAAAAGGATATGGTCCTGTAGGCGTGGTTGTGGTGGTCATATGGCTGATGTTATTTTCCATTATTAACAGCATATCTTCCTCTTTATAATGAAATAAAGATCCGATCATTTATCTCAAAAAACGGCATTTTGCTTTGAATATCAAAATAACACCTCTTATTGGAAAACCCGTTATTATATATATATATAAATATTAATGCCAATAATGCTTAGTGACGATTAATCAGATATTAATGCGCCATCAAAAGAAACGGGAGTGGTTAAGTTATGATCTTGTTTTAATAAGATGAGATAGCTTTGTGTCTTAGATGCAATCTCGTTTAACACATGTGGCATTCCCTTTGAGTCCACAAAAGTGTCAAAGGAGTAAGCGAAATCAAGGGTACTGTCATCAGCGAAACTATGGATGGGATTGAAAGTAAGGGAAATCAGATCATTAATGAAAATTAAGACGAGAGTTGGAGAGATAACAGAGCCTTGAAGCACATACATTTATGGGATGCGGTTCAGATGTAACGCCATCTAATATAACACGTATTTGGCGTCTAGATAGGAAACTTTCAATCCATAATAGAAGAGGAGGGGAGAGACCAAGTGCTTTAAGTTTGGCTAAAAGGGTTGGATGCTCGACTCTATCAAAAAGCTTTCAAATATCTAGGGCAACGAGTTGGGACTCACCAAAATTGTGAAGACTACGGTTCCAACGTTCCGTAACAAAGGTCAGCAAGTCTCCAGATGGGCGTCCAGCTCGGAAGCCTACTTGGCGATCGTTGATGAGATGATTAGTTTCTAGATACTTCATTAATTTGGAGTTAATGATAGATTCAAAAACCTTTGAAAGAATTGAAGTAATTGCAATTGGTTGATAATTTGAGGGATCGCTACCCTCTCTTTTCTTGGGAATAGGCTGAACGTGAACTAGTTTCCAAGCAGTTTGAAGTTTTCCTGTCAAATAAGGCAAGTAGAATAGTTTGCCCAGAGACTTAGCCAAGGATGAGGCACAGCTTTTAATTAACAGGGGTGAAAAACCATCAGGACCTGCTGTTTTGAAGATATTGATCCCCTTAAGGACCTGGAACACATCTCTCATACGGATGTGTATTGGCTCTTGTACACAACCACACGGGAAAATAGGTGTTTGTGAAGTGGGTGGAAGACGAGAATTTGAAGCGAATCTATCAGCTAAATATTAGCTTTATCCAGGGAGTCAACAATCACTTCACTATTTTTAAGTAGTGAAGCTATAGAGGAACTGGCTGGTGAAGTTGTTCTTGCTGGTGTTGACCAGGGACCAGAAACCTTTGCTACATTTGCGGCTTGCCAAGATTCTTTGTCTAATATTCTGGTTAAAAGCAATTTTTCTCTCTGGATAACGGACTTACAGGTGTTCCATGCAGTTTTGTAAACTTGTTTCAGTTCCGGCCATGGATGCAATTGTTAGGCGCGAAAATCAGACTCTTTCGCTTTTATAGCTTGGATGCACTTATCCTTAAACCAATAGCGATTTTGCTGTTGTTGAGATCTGCTGTAAGAATATGGAATATATTCACGCATGTCAAGACTTAGTATGTTACTAAATTCTAATGTGCATTCATCAACATCCCTCGAAGCAAAACAGACTGACTAATCAATTTCTCTAAGATATTGATTGAGACTTTCCCAATCAGCATTCTTATAGTGCTAAAGAAGCCTACTTGTAGCTGGATAAGTAGGGCGGCACAGGTTTGAGGTGGTAAATTGATCTGTGCTTAAATAATGGTCTGAATTACCAAGAGGGAAACCGACTGAAATGGAATATTTTTCAGCATGAGGTATTAGAAACAAATCCAGTAAATAAGCTCTATCTCCAGCTACATCAGGATTTCGCTTTGGTGCATCCACTAGCTGTTGCAAATTAACAGATACAGAAGAGCTCACCGAAACGGCCCACAGGACTTATGGTAAAAGAATGTCTGAGCCAAGGTATATTATGGACATTAAAATCGCGTGCAAGGACGATTTCGGAAGAGCTGGAGACAGAAAGCAAATGATCAATATTGTTGGATATATTGTCAAATATGGATACCGTGTCGTCATCGACATATTTGGGCTGCGATAAAGGAAACAGAAGTAGATGATGTAGTTGTGAAGTTTGAAATTAATCACGATGTAATTAAACGGTCGATTGGCAGAAGGAAAATCTCGAAGAATGGTAAAGGTTAAGTCATTCGAAATATATATTGCGATTCCTCTATGCTGATAAAAAAGAGGCACGATACTGCAACCAGGGACGTGATACTGATTATCATCAGCATCAGAAACGACCTTGGTTTCACTTAGTGCAAGATTGCCGATGTGCTCTTAATCCGCGAATGTTGCAGAAATCTAAAGTGAAATTCTGCATGCTGAAGGCAAAAGCAAAAAAGCGACACACATTAACACAAATATTTGAGCGCCACCAGCAGCAGTCAACGACACAGCGAGGTAAAAAAAAATAGCTGTAGTGTTAATGTTTTGCCTACTTTCTGTTTTCAATAACTCAGACTGTGCAGTTCAATGACCGCAGCTGACAAGTGCTAATGAACTTGCACTGATCTCGGATGTACATATAGAAAAATGAACACTACCGTACTGTGCTGCTGGTTTTTGGAATGCCGATAGGGCATAGAAAAGTCATGAACTTGGCTGGTACAGATTTAATTGTAAAATTTAATTTAATTGTTTATCTGGAAACAGTGAAACATAAACATAAACATAAACATTTATTTATTTGAGTACCCCTGCCAAAGGCACGCATAGCGCTGGGCACATCTTAGAAAGTTACATAGTAGATTTACTAGTGCGGCGGATTTTAATAATTATATGTTTATTAGGGTGGTGGGAACGGTACAATTTAGAAAATAGACACTGCACTACACTGAACGAAATAAATTTTCAAAATAGCAACGCGCACGAGGTAACGTCTAACTAAGTTGACTCCACGCACTCAAATCTGTAGAGGAGTTGAAAAACCTTTCTACCAAGACCTAATGCCCTTCAATACGAGGACAGGAAGGTATTCTAGCAGGACAGCACAATGGGCCGCTCTGGACTCCGTGCTTGGAATCTTTCGTCCCCTTACCTTAAAAAAAATGACCTACTCATGCAGTGTACAGCGTAATTTGCAGTGTCGCGTGTTTTTTATGGACGACAGTCGTTTACTGTTTTCGTACAGTAGAATTATTGTTATTATGTGAAATACGTTATGTTTAGCATACTTTAAATCATCTTGCATATTATCATAGATGGCACAAGAACTAGATTTCGCATGCAGTACCAAAAAAGTATACAAAATTTTTATGGCTGGGTGCGGAATGGACCACGACATTTGAAATGATGTATACGTCGAGTGATTCATATTTTTTTGTTTTTGTATCTCAAGTATTGAGGAAATCGACCAAATGTATACAAAACTTCTATTATAAAAACGTTTGCTTTCGGCACGCTCTAAAAATGTTATGGTTCATTCCAGAATGAACTACCCATTTCACAATCTGTATACTCTGCTCTGGTATGCCATGCGACGTCTAGTTCTTGCGCCATCTATGATATTATACATGCAGGTAAGTATATCGCAATGTTATGTATGTAGGTAGGTATATCACAAGGGAATGATGAAATGCTACGAAAATCTTGTTTCTGAGCTGACTGCAGAAAGGTATTTGCCATTGGCCATTGCATTCTTTATGTTTTAAGCTATGACCTAACAGTCGTTTATTAGGCTTTAGATGAGTGAAAGAAGTACAGTTGGGAAATTGGCTACCATTGCGTCTTATTTGAAAAGAGTACCCACTTTTACATTTTTGAGGTCTTAAAACTCTCAAGCCACACATTTTACAACAAAAACATATTTGCACTTTTTTATAGATACATTTGTTGTCTTTCTACTTGTCTGAAAAGTTCATAGACCATAAAAGAAAATTATTCGAGTTTTGTTGCATTATACAATAATCCGCATGAACTCGCTGCAAGTAATAATTTTAGGAAATTTCCAAATTGCACTTATTTGAACAAAATGCATTTTCTGGAATTTATGTTCCAAGGCCTAAATGATTTCAAAACTTAAAAATTAATTCGAAATTACCGAAATCAAATAGGGACAAATTTTAGGTTATGGACATGAAAATCTCACTTTATCAAGAGAATTCCATAATAAAATTAACGCACACATTTTTTTTTATATTGACGACAGGCTCCTTAATAATTTTCTTCCATGATTTAATTTTCTATAATTTAATTAATTTTGCTTTAATCTTTCAATATAGGCGTCTATTAGGTCCTGATTCAATCAAAATTTTGTCTTACCGTAAAATATGATTTCAAAAAGTAAAAGAGGCGCGTGACTTGTTGCGATTTCATTAGTTGACATCAAAGTGGGTCATTCCTTGTCATTAGGTATCTGTGTTGAGTTTAATGGATGGAAGTGGAAGAGCCATTCCAGAAAGCCGACCATGATGATTCCTTTTCAATTTTGATGAACAACATTAACTCGAGTTGACTATTGTGAAGACTTTCACAAACCGTATACATAGATATAACATAACCATTAAATCCCGATTCTCAGTAGATACAGTCAGATTGACCATCAATGACTTTGTTATGAAGAAGTTTCTAGAAATTTGTCTGAAAGCTTTTTTTATTTTTCATGTGGCAGTTTGGTTCGAAAATATATTTATTTTCACAAATTGATAAGTAAGTGTGTGACTGACTGATTGACTGACTATTCCATTATGTATAGTGAAGGGAGGGGGGATATTTCACCCGTTTTGTTAGTGGATAGATATAAGACATCTACTAAGTGCCTTTAGATAGGATTTCCGACTAATGTGACTTTTGTGTCTCTCGACGTTGTTTTTTTTTTGTTTTTTTTTTTATGGGTGGGCAACAAAAATTGTATTTTATACTGGCGTAAAGAAAAGGCAAATACTGACTTTTCGTTACATTTCGAAATGAGTACCTATACAAAGATAAATTACTACGACCTGAAATTTATCATGGAGAAAATTCTTACATACTTACTAGATACGATATAAGCTGAGAAACAAAGAAAATTCAATAACGTCTTCTTTCATAAAGGATATTCTGTACAAGGAAAATTACGCCCAATTTCACATGAATGATCGTTTTGTTAGTACAATGCCATTATTACTCCCAATATTCCCAGTTAATCACACATCCTGTTTTAATATTTTAAGCTTGTTTTACACCGTACCGCTACTTTTTAAAGCTCTATCCATTTACGTAGGTTGGGGTTGGGGTTAAGATGCTATATTTCAGGCTACACATAAAATTGAAAGCTTTATTAAATTATTTCTGATGAAAATTCACAAAGATTAAAAGATAAAGCCCTTAAGAAGTATATTGTTCGAAAACTTGGAAGATTTATTGGGACCTTCCTAAGTAATTTCGTAATTTCCTGTGTCACCAAGTCAATTTTAATTTTACTTTTGCTTTGGAAATGAGTTTAACTTAAATTTCCGGTTTTACTTTGCAAAGGGAATTTTTGTGAAATTTAAATTTGCAACTTAAAAAACAAGGAAATCTTCTCGTCATGTACATATACAGGGTGTTTCCCTCATGGTGGTCCATAGGACGGGAGGTGATAGTACCTACTCACATAGCCAAACAAAAACTTGCATCACGGGAGGAGGAGGTGGAGGGGAAGCAGAAATATCAACCATTTCGGAGGTACAAGGCAGCTAGGAAAGAAATGTTAGATTTTCACAAAATATCCTGTGTCTTAAAAGCTACATGGTATTTGGCCAAGAACTAATTGTATGCAAAGCTTCATAGCCTTTCCAAAAAGTCCTCAACGAGTCCCGCACTCCTCTTCTCTCAAGAGGTATGTAGGTCTAAACTAAAACTTTCGGATTTTTTTAGCATGTTTTTCTTACTTTACGCCACATTTCCCCATAGTTTCATGCATGCGATTCATATATTTTTGCATGTCTGTAGGTGCTATTTCGTTGGTTTTGGCAATTGTATATTTACTTAGAATCATTGCTAGATTGCGCCAGAATTGTGTTAATATTATAAAATTATAGGAAAATAGTGAAAATCTCTAAAAATCGAAGAGGCTGTAAAAAATCGAAAACAACGGAGCCAAAACAGAAGAATCGGAATTATACTTAAAAACCGGGGGAAATACGATAAATGGGGATAAATCGCAGCTCTGGTTGTATTACTGGATACCCTGTAGTCTGTGACCTGTTGGATACTGAGAAGAGTCAAGTAGGCCATTTCTAGGAAACTGCTTGCCTTTTCCAACTAGTTCATCCAACCCACTGCCTAAGTTATTTAGCGTTACAGTTACACCAGTAATTTCAGTGTCATCATTAAAAAAAAAAACAAAAAAACAAACAAAAATAATTTTTCCGGGTAGCGATAGATAGCGATTTTGGTACAACTCAAGCCCAGGCCACATTTTCATTCTAATCAGGACCATCAACTCGTAAAAAGTCGAGTGGTCCTGATCAAATCTCCAATGCAAATATTAGCAACCTCCCTACCGCGGCAATTAAATTGCTGACCATAATATATAACAATTTTAGAACATCCAAAATAATATCAATCCCGAAAAAGACGTCTTCAAAACACATAAAAGAATTCAGACCGATCTCTCTCATCTCTAAATTTCGTGAAAAAGTTATTCTATAATACAACAAGTACTAAGTACTTGTCAGGAAAATAAAATACAATACAATTCGGCTTCAAGCCACAGCACTCAACCCTGCATCCCTTACTGAAATTGCAGAATAGACGTAACCTGTGCTCTGAATAAAAGAGAATTCACGGTAGGCTGCTGCCTAAACATTCGCCTCAGTTTGCAGAATGGGCTAACCAACAGATTAATCAAATTCATATTCCCAACCCACATAAACAATATAATCTACAGCTTCCTGTCTACCAGGAAATTCTATGTGGACTTCGAAAAATACGAATCATCTTCGAAATATGTCCTTGCAGGAATCCCGCAAAGTTCTATCCTCGGTCCGATTATTTTCAACCTGTACACCTCGGACTAACCGGCAAATGGAAACTTAACAACTCTTCTCTATGCAGATGACTTCCTTACCTACGTTAAATCAATTTGGGTAAAAGTAGAAGCAAGCAAGATAAATCTTCATCCAAAGTAGCTTAATTCTTATTGCAAAAAGTGAGGAATACAAAAAAATACACAAAAATCCGAACTCATCTGCTTCCGGAATGCCTCCAATAAAGCCGCCAGAGCTAAAGCGATAGAGCTTGATATAAATGGAGACAAATTCAAGAACTACAATAAATCCAAATATCTTGGCGTGCGCTTCAACCAACCCTTTTGTTTCAACAATCACGCTAAGGCCGTCATCCAAAAACAAATTAAGCCTACAGTCTCCTCAGTCCTATTATAAACTTACGAAACGGACCAAGCTACTGCTCTGTAAACAACTTATTAGACTAGTAATCACGTACTCTTTCCACCCAGCACGGGCCTCCGTAGGAGGGAAAACGGCAAATTCTTCGCAAATAAAGTAGTATATGAAGCCCCAAAAGTAACCTCTATATAAGAATACCTCTTCCATCAAGCCATTATACAATTGGAGAAATCCCAGATTACCCCAACCGCGTCATTAATAATCTGCCATATCTACTCAGTTTCCAACACCTATCACCGCTACTAATAACTAAAGCTGATACATCAAATATTTATTTCCAAGATGTTTATAATAAATGTAGCTTTAGGAAAGGTAATACTCTAGACACACAGCACGATCTAATGAATCATTAGTACTAAGTATTCATTAAAATGCCGTGTGTCACATAGTACACATTATTATGGCTCGAAAAGTAGATGATAATGAAGTGCACTAATTAAGTGTTTTCTTACTTCATTATAGCTATAATGAGGAAAAATTTCCTAGATTTAGCATATAATTTAAGTATGGAGCTCCGCTGTGCATCTGCTGATTTGAAAAATAAGAAGAAGAAGTGCAAAGCACAAAGTAATTATGTCAAAATAGTTTTTAATAAAATGTTTTTTTTTTATTTCTCAATCGTTAAAGGAAATTAAATAAAAATAAATAAAAATTAAAATTAATAAAAACAAAGTTTATCACGTTGATTCCATCCATATCGCTTCTTTAATGTCGTAAGTAAATCAAAACCAGTTTGACAGTACAATTTAATTAAAGAAATGGCTGTGTGTCTGTGGTTTATAATGAATCCTTATAGACTAATGAGTGGTTAGTTATTTCTACATTAAGAGCGCTGTGTGTCTAGGGCATAAGGCTTCAGTCAGGGTGCGCGCGAGAAGCGGAGCGGAGCAATGCTGCTAATTTAACGGATTTCCCGTCAGATCGGAATCGAGATTTTTATTCAATTGTAGCTTTAATGGCTGAACTGAATTGAATATTTTTACAAATTCAGAAGTATTGGGTGAAAATGCTATACGTTCCACTGCCCATAATCCCGATAAAGTCGCATCTGCATAAAAACCCGTCACAAGTTTGGTGGTATCTACGTCTGTATGTACTCCTTGTGAAAACTAAATATACTCTTCTGTTTTATTCCTATTTCAAATTATTGGCACCTTCCCCATTATCAACCAACACTACTCAATTGTCTCTGCTTGAAGTGTTTTGGTGTAGCTTTGCCACCGCACTACAGTTGAGGGGTATAGAAATAAACCGGCAACGAAAGTCACGATGATTTTTGTTTAATTTAGAGTGTTAATTGGTTTAATTATAAAAATACGATAACATATATATTTTACTGCAGTTATAATGCATTCTATTTTAAGAAACTATTTTAACGGATTTTATTGATGGAAAAAAATAAGCCTAGCGGATTTTTGGCGGATTTTTCCATAATTTCAACGGAATTTTAAAATAATTATTGGAAAGAAAGTTCAATTTGTAACAGAGATCGAACCTTTTTCTGTTTATTTTGAAAATCTCAAATTGTTTAGTACAATAATAAAGGAAATAAAGTCAATAATAACCATGGTAATGACAAAAATTTCTTGTATTTATATATTTTGTGTACAATTTGGCATTTTAATTCATTTCATCACCGTCAGATGGAATGATGTGCTTTCGGAAAGCATTCACGTGTTTTGAAAGCTCTGCGGCGGGCTATAGTGTGCAGGCTCGCAAAGTGTATGCAGCCATTTTTTGCATTAGGTATATGAGTGTAGATTTCGGGGAATGTTTTAAGTTTTATCATTGGCAATTTCTTAGTTTTGCTTGGAGGACAAGAAATCATTTTGGCAGTTCTATTTATAATCTATTTGTTTCTAATTGTGAGTATTTAATCATAGGGTGTGGTAATATTCAGTCCAATAATTATGGAATAAATTAATTTGTGTATATGAAATATATAATCCTACAAGCAGATTCCTATACACAGAAAATTGAACAATTTGGTGTATTTTTTTTTTATGAAATTTTAAACGTTTTATAAGTTCAAAAAAAAAATCTATCAAAAATCCGATAACAAAACTAATATCTCGCCATGCTTATGCAATATTACTGCTGTGCAGATGACCGAAATGCTTTGGAATACAATGCACACGAATACCACAGCATCGTATAGCTTTGCATGTAAAGGGTTTTCCAATAAGAGGTGTTATTTTAATTAGCCCGCTATTTCGGTAGATGTCACTTTTGGAGCTGTAATTTTTTTACATTTGACAAGTAGAAACTACGCCATTAATAAAAATGGAACGATACACGATTCAACAACGCATTGAAATTATTAAAATTCACTATAAAAATGGTGAAAATGTGGCAGAGACGGTTCGTAAAACTCGAACATTTTTGGGTCGTCGTGAAGCATCTTGTCGGACCGCAATACAGATATTGGTAGAAAAATTCGAGCTGTCGGGACAAGTTAGTGATGTGAAGAATAAAACCCGTGCACGTCGCTCAAGAACAGCCGAGAATATTGCTGCTGTAGCCGAAAGTGTTTAAGAAAACCCAGGTTTGTCCATTCCTCGTCGTTCTTTGGAATTGGGCATTCCACAAACGTCATTACACCGTATTTTGCATAAAGATTTGGGTCTTAAGGCTTCTAAAGTTCAGTTAACACAAGAACTCAAGCCGGCCGATCATCAAAAACGTCGAGTCTTTGCTGATTGGGTCCTTGAAATGCATGAAAATGATCTGGAATTCCATCGAAAACTCATCTTGAGTGATGAGGCCCATTTCCACCTCGATGGCTTCGTCAACAAGCAAAATTGTCGCATCTGGGGCTCGGAAAACCCAAGAGTTATTGTTGAAAAGCCTCTCTATCCTCAACGTGTGACTGTTTGGTGCGGTTTATGGTCCCGCGGGGTCATTGGACCTTACTTTTTCGAAAATGAGGCTGGAGCAACAGTTACGGTGAATGGATTGCGCTATCGACAGATGATTATTGATTTTTTATGGCCGGAATTGGATGGTATTGATCTGGACAACGTTTACTTTCAACAAGACGGCGCTACGTGCCATACAAGCAACGAAACCATTGATCTTTTACGGGAAAAGTTTCCGGACCGTGTTATCTCTCGAAGAGGTAATCACAATTGGCCACCGAGATCTTGTGACTTAACACCTTGCGACTTCTTCCTTTGGAGCCACGTGAAAGAGAAGGTCTACGCCAACAGCCCAGCGTCGATTCAAGCCCTCAAAGATGGAATTCGTGAGGCTATCGAGGACATAGGGCAGCCACTTTGCGATTTGGTTATGGAAAATTTCACGAAAAGGATATGGTCCTGTAGGCGTGGTCGTGGTGGTCATTTGGCTGAAGTTATTTTCCATTATTAACGGCATACCTTTCTCTTTATAATGAAATAAAGATCCGATCATTTATCTCAAAAAATGGCATTTTTCTTTGAATATCAAAATAGCACCTCTTATTGGAAAACCCTTTACATATAGTGATTTGTTTCAATTTTCAAATTGCATACTTTTATGCGTTTATGTTCCACTATGCTTTTGAGAACAGAAATAAAGAGCTGTTTTTTTTTTTGTGCTAACCCCCCTTAATCATGCGACAAACAATGCAAAATGAGTGAATGCGAGACGCGCTTATGATTTTACATATACGGTTTGGTTTCAGAATTAGTTTTCACTACATTTAGTTGTGATATTCGTAAAATTAAATTATGGAGTCGTCCGATGAGGAATATTTTCGTTCGCAAAATATTTGCAATTATTTTTTTGCAAAAAAATAAACTCATTTTCTGCGGATATATTAAATATTAAAAGAAAGGAATATGGGGAATTTCATCACCTATACGGTAAATTAAGTATTTCCGTGTGTATGGCCATTTCTATACTTATACTACACTTCAAGAAAAAACCATCTTTGTTTACGCGAGAAAACACTGCACAGCCAGCTTTCTCGCTTTGAGCTTTGACATCAGCTTTGCTTCCAGTTCCGCTTTGCTTCTACTTTGACTTCCAGCTCGACTCTGCTGCTCGCGCGCACTCTGACTGCAGCCTAAGGAGCCAAGCTTAAAATTACTAGAGGACTATTTTTCTGTGTGGATAGTAGCATAGGCTCTATAGCATAAATTAAATCAATGTCTAGTCAATATCAAATATTCGGTATTCGGCATATCAGAATGTGATCCTGCCACACCCCACCATAATGTATACGTTACAAAAAGTACAATAATACTTAAGGGTTAAACTTCCAAGGTCGACTCTGTCGTTGATATTTTACTTATTATGTATTATTAATTTATTTACTATTATTTATTTCTTCTCCTAAACATTATTCTCAGTTTCTTTAGACTCGTCTCGATATTCAATTGTCTTTCACCTTCCATCTTTCTTATTCATTTATCTTGAAACCGTTGCAAGCTCTTCGTAGGTATACACGTTCCATGCTTTTTTTTTTTTTTTTTTTTTAAATGGGATGCATATAATTCATAAAAGCTATCCAAAGAAAAGTTTCTCTTTCTACATGAGAAGATTTTATAGCTTGATTTTGATTCTCTGGACCTTCAGAAATAGTACTGATACCTTGGTATAGGGCACCACGATTCTCGAGTACTCGTAAAATTTTACACCGAATTTATATATGAAAACGTGTGCTACGATCACCTACAGAAAATTATTGTAAAAGACTTTCTAACGACGACGTATGCAGAATATTGAGTTGTCATGTCATTAATATGATATTCTATGTATTTTAATGGCTTCTTAGATAGTGAAACGGAAGTATGTAGACGTCTATTTGGAAGCTATAAAATTCTCTGAAATTTTCTATTTATTGATTTTCACTCAACAATTTACTAGAGAAAATATATGCAAGATGAAATCGGAATTTAATGTTTCTGAATTATTTAAAAAAAAAAAACAACAATTAAATAATTGAGTTTGACAATTTCCTAATTTTAATGCTACTAATTGAATTTGTAATGGAAAATTACCGAAGATTTCAATTAAAGACTTGTCAATTTCCTTCCGAATAATATCAATCCTAAAGTAAAGGAAATTAATAACACTTAAGAAGCGTTTTAAAGAAATGTCAATTTCAACAATGAATACTTTGCAAGAAAACAAAATTGTCTCAGTCATTGAGAGTTATGTAATTCTAGAAACTTCGACAGAATGCTCGTAATCATCATCATTAGGAGGGTTAAACGAAGTAATTAATGAAAATTCAGAATGGTAGCCTTAAAGATTTAGTCCTTTGAATTATAAATTTAACGCATTTATCATATTTCGCTTTTATATATATGTATATATATATATAAAAGGGGTTAATCGGCAGCACAAAGATTATAATTAGAATTTAATGAATTTGAATAAATCTTTTAATTAAGGGGTTTTCTCGGAACGGATACCCCGAGCGTCTTGTTTTTATTTTTCTACTTTTACGGATCTCTTAATGGTTTAAAGACCTTTTTTTAAAGAGACTTCTTGTTATTAACTTCCCAAGAGTAGTTAAAAATAAATCCAGCCAGTAATTCCTCCATTGACTGAAAGTAAAAACAAAACAAAAATGGAAGTTCATTTTAACAGAGACAATTTGGGTTGGGGATGGAAATGGAACGAAAGTTTATTAATGGATGCAATTAATATATTTTTTTACTTTTTCTTGTTGGTTTTGGTTTGCTGAGTACAGCCCCTTTCTCTATCTATTTTAAGAGTTTACAGATTTAACTGTTGTGACAATAAACCAGTATAATAACTTTTGAATCAACTTATTAATTTTAATTGTTGCTGTTGTTGAACAAAAATAGTTTTCAAAAATAAAAATCATTACTCTATTTTATTATTTAGGTTTTTTTTCCTATACATTCGAGTATTATGTATTGTCAAACAGTGCCAAAGTTAATTAATTACATGGAAGAACAGTTGTGAAATTTATGAAATAGACATCGACAGCTATGTACCGTTAAGCTTAGTTTACACAGATATTTGTATCGGGATTTGTATGAGGCACAAGTATATTCGACAAATCGCGATACAATGCTCATACATTTTGTTGCTCATATATTTTGTATAATTATGTTGATTTTGCTCTTGATTTGACTTGTTTCAATAATTTTGCATTTAGTTCTGTAGTGTGGGCGCAAATTAAATTAAAAATCATGTCATCACGGTTAAAAGAAAATACCCTACTTCTCATAGAAAAAATATTAAAAAGTGATATTTGGTATGTCAGATCAAATTAATATAAAGATTTTAATAAAAAAAAAAAACATTTAATTTAGAAGAAATCGAACAGGAGTTAAAATAGCTTCAGATATATTTCTCACTATGTTACTAATTGCACTTGAAGAAATTTGATGCATATAAATCAAAAATGCAAAAGAATTTTAATGTAACCGGTAGCTAGCTAGTGAATTTCTAAATCTTGTGTCTTTCTTTACTATAAGTGGCGCCAATAATAACCAACAAAGCTATGTCTGCATTTGGTTCTTCGTATCAAAAGTTTTTCGGGAAAAATGGAGTCTGAATCATAAAATGAACTTGTGGCATCTTTCAGGGTAAAATTAGACCCATATTTTCTTATGGGGCAGCACTGGCATACCTAACGCCCCCGCAATTCAGAAAATATTTCTTTACAATTATGTATGTAAATTTGCGGGAGAGGCCCATATATTCTTAGTTACGCCACTGACTGGAAGCCAAAAACGATGCAGACAAGCACCAAGAAAACCCTCGATAAGGTGCAAAAGGTGGTATGTTTTACTAGCCACTTCACATTGTGTCCTTAAGAAGCACTTCAAGCCATTCTTGGCTTAGAGCCGCTCTAACTCGTTATCCAAAGGGAAGGGCAGATATTATACAGAGGTTTTCAGTTCTCTCAATGTGCTCATGACTGGTATACTAACTGAGAGAGCTAGGAAAGATAAGATAACAGACGCAGAGGTGGTCCAGAAATGAAACTCTCCATTCTCACCTTATACCTTTTTACCTTTCAGATGAAAGTCTGCGTAATTAAGGTTGGAGCTCAGGGAAGCTTAAACAGGCGCTGAAAGAATTACAATATCTATATTTTCTCAGACATCCAAGCTGTGATCTTGGCTTTACTCTCTCAAGACGAGTCGAAATTAGTATGCAGCTTTCACACGAAACTCCAGCTGTTATCTAGGGACAACAAGATAATCTTGCTTTCAATTTTTGGTCACGCGGCGGCAGTAAAAGGAAATGAAAAATCGAACAATTTGGGTAAAACCGGAGCCATACCGGAGTTACTACCCAGCACTTGGCCCATGGAAAACCTCCTTTAGGGGGAAACTACAAAAATGACAAGACCGGCCACTGGATATCCTCTCACATGGTGTTCTAGCGAATTATGAAGGAGTGGGAATTCCGGCTTTGTAATAATAAAACACCCGACTTTAGCTTAAGATTTTATTTCAACAATTTGAGAGTGCGGTCGATAACAGACTGATTGATACAAATTTTGAGATAAAAATTTCAAGATCAGTTACATATGAGTATTTTAGACTAATTTACTAATATACGTTTGTATGTGTGAATGGTTAATGCTGTTCATCTTGAATATTTAGACTGGCCGTACCACATGGCGAAGGCACTGACTGATAACAATGGACTGAGCGTGTTGTCATTTTCCTAGAGGACAGAATGGCACAAGTTTTATAGTTTTCCCTTTCGCGCTATGGCAAAGTTGGAGCTACCAACACAAAATATCGCTTACTGAACGTTTTCTTATGCCATTTGATGTTTTAATGTTGGCTGCAGATGCAATCACAGCAGGAATAATAAGGTAAAGATAGTGTTTACCAGGATCCGTAACTCTTGCCCATACGCAGGATTCAGGTAAAAATAACGTTTTGAAAATTAAAGTCGAAATGAATTTAATTTCTTATAAGAATGCTCATATAAGCGATTAAAAATCACTTGAACACAAGAAAGATATTTTTTTAATTTAATTTAAATTTTCGGGTGTAAAATTTCTTCTGATTGGTTGAGTTTTACATGTTTTTATGTAATAAATATTTTAAATGGTGCTCAAACTCTGATATACAGAAACAAAATATTTTTTTGCCACATGGAATAGAAAATTGCTCAGTCCATTGTTAAGTCAGCGAAGGAAATCTTCACCCCCTCTACTCTAAATATGCGTCAAATAATTGGTGTTAGCAAAAAATCACTCATGCTGTTTATTTATACACTTACTAAAAATGGCTCCTTCCGCAAATTTCTGAAGATCAGCAAATCGAAAAGCGCACTGTGTCAACTGCGTAGAGAAAGACAAAACATCGCAGCATAGCAAATATGAGTGTCTCGCGCTTGCATCTTATAGGTTGAAAATCATTAGAGAAACATTTACTATTGCAAATAAGGCTTCCAAACTAATTTAGCTCGAAAAGAGAGTAGACTTAACCTAACCCCTTTAGGAGGGGGAGGGCACAATGCTTACGGAGTCCTAGTGGTCAACCTTAATTATTTGTTAGTAATCAAATTAGAATTAATTATATATAAATATAACTAAACTATTACTCAACTAACAGTATTTCCATGAATGCATGCATGCATGCATGTACGACCGGCTTAAGGGTCAATCAACATTTAATATCAAGATTTATTTTTAAAAACAACACAACATAACCACAATTTTCATTTTAAAGGTATTTTTTCTCCTAAATCTATTATTCCTTGCTTTCACTTTCAATTGTATTTGATTGACAGCAGCCCTCTCCCTGCATTCATAAAATTTGTACACGATATTCATAGATTCCTTCCGGAATATGTGTCCTTGATACCACAGAGACATATGTCCCAAAAAGGCAAGAAAAAGAAAGAAGGAAATGACAGGGAAAAATGTAAATTATTAACTTTATGTTGCTTTCCTGGGCCTTTTGAAACTTTTTCCAGAGATACATATGTAAGTAGTCAGCTAGTAATACGGAAGTTATCTTCACACATGATAAATTCTCTTTGAAGTTGAAAATGTCTTATTTAAAGTAGCTCGCCTAAAAACAGTATCTTTGGGTTTTATTGCAAATTTATTTTTATCAGACAGAGCTCCTTTTTCTATTCTACGTAGATTCGGTGGATTCATGAGGCTGATTTCTTGGATAATCCAATTTTGTGGAAGTTTGGGGATGTTAAAGGAAAACAAAATCATTGAACATAATGTGCCAATGTAAATTTACTTCAAAAGATATTCGCTATTATGTTATCTGTGTTATCTGTCGTATAATAAAAAATATTACGCCTTAGGTGTTACCATTATATTGAGGATTTTTTTTTTGAAAAGAGGAGAATCTTTTTTTTTTTTTTAATATTTATACTGTTTGAATTGCTTTCAAGTTGTCATGCACATACCACAGGCTATCTCTTGAAAGGTTTTCGCAGTAGAAGTATTCCTTTTATAGAAATTTAGGGTCAATTCAACAATTTTTTAACCTTCCATACCATTTTACAAGAAATGAAAAGGAAGCAATGTGGATGGCGTAGTCTGTTTCTTACGAAAAAAGTCCAAAGCATATACCTTTTCAGTTTCAAAATGAGAATAATAAACCTCAATATGAGAATAGTAAACTTCAAAGTGGAATAGTAAACTTCAACTTAAGAATAGTAAATTTCAATAAGAGAATAGTAAATTTCAATAAGAGAATAGTAAATTTCAATATGGGAAATGTTGAAATTTAAATAAAAATAGTAATCCTTCGATGGTTTTCAAAAAATTCTTTACATTTTAGAGAATAATTACAATTTCGTTTTTATATTAAAATTGATAGCCGTCAAAAATGGCTACAAGAATTAAAAAATTAGAAAAAGAATCTAAAAAAACTTGCTGTGTCAAGACTGGAAACAACTTGCACACCAACTTAATATTCCTCAGTCAACAGCATATCGTTGGATGTCAGAGGGTGAAACTTCAGACAAACGAGGAGGGAAGAGAGTTGAAAAAATTACGTAAATTCATTTAGATTATTTCGTAGAAATGATTGAAAGAAATTGTCGCATTACATTGGCGGAACTCATTGCTGCATTTAGAGAAAA
Source organism: Dioctria rufipes (assembly GCA_963924295.1). Lineage (NCBI taxonomy): Eukaryota > Metazoa > Arthropoda > Insecta > Diptera > Asilidae > Dioctria > Dioctria rufipes. Next base: position 151,539,074 of record OZ002743.1, on the reverse strand, counting down.
ATTTAACGTTTCTATTTCAAAAACAACTGTTATGGTCGTAGCGGAATGCATATAGCAGAATGCTACACTGAGATGTACTGCAGCATGTATGCCGGCCTGCGGTCAAACCGACAGCCCGAACGCAACCCACGACGAGCTCTTATTTGGCGATTGAGAAGGAGAAGACAATCGACATCTGTCTTGTCAAACCTTGCAAACGTAAAGACGTGAAAATTGGAGCCCGAACAAAATCAAAAATTTTCCATCGACATAGGCGAGTAAATCAACCCCTCACCACAAGAAAATCCGGAGAAAAGAAAAAGCATCGAAATTCCGGCAGCAGCAAAGCATTGAATAAATAACTAATAAGGAAGCTGCATATCGAGTGAAAACGTAAGCCACTCGGCGAAATGTATTAGTGTGCTCTGTTTGTATTCGTTTCGTCATGGCAGTAATGAACTTCTGACATTCTGAAGGGGAACATTTTTTATAATCCAAATTCCTATGTAAAATAAACAAATTTTTAGCTCCCCCTTATTTTCAGATAATATTTCTTGGTGTTGTCTTTGTATGACTGGAATAATGTAGGCATCAATGACAATTCAATTGTAAACAAACAAACTGGCATTGGTAAAATGTTAACTTTTTTGCCATGGGTGTTTATTTTTATAAATATTTCACTTTTATTTTGTTAGAAACACTATAAATAATAAGTAATGCTATTAAAGTTACTTGAAGAATGATTTCCCAAGACAATAACTCTGTTCGTTCCTGCAGCACAGCACAGCGCACTTCATTACGGTTTTTTAAGACTCCGGAGTCTCTATTACATAAATAATCGTTCACAAAAGTATATTTTACACTAATTTTACACTACTATTATGAAAATATCCTGTTAAATTATTTATTTATTAGACTATCGCGAATTCAAATCCGATAACTTCTTTTCAAAAGTATCGCGTAATCATACACACAGTAGAATCGTTTAATTTTGACGAAAGTGTTTAAATTAAGAGATAATTTTGTTTTAAAATGTTTGGAATTTTGATCAAGTTCATAGTTTTGAAGAGACAACATTTAAATTCTAGGAGAAATTATGCTGAGCATTCCTTTATTAATTGAAGTGGATAGTGGTAGATTCATCGCTTAATAAAAAGTTACCCTACGAGGAAGCCAAAAAGAAAAATACCCAAACAATTCTTGTTGAACCATTAAAGTTATGACTGGACGATATGTATATCGATATATCAGTAGTTTTATATAATAGATAGACGGCTTAGTACGTTCCACTCGTGTTTTATCGAGCTTTTTATTAAAATAGCACTTACTTTAATTTACATCATTCTGTTATGTCAAACGTAGGGTGTTTAAAGAAATAACTCGGCGATTATAGGTAGGGTGTATGCAAATCACTTTCTCTTACCACATGATTTAGTAGTATATCTCCGCTTTAGGGATTTTTTTCGAATATACTTTTAAGATTTTCTTTCAATATTAGAATATACACTCAATTCATAATAATTTCATTAGAATTAACTTTAATTTAACATTTATTTGCTTAGGATGAATTCAGAATTATGTATGAATATTTTTTCAAAAATGTCTTGAGCAAGAATTGTAGTCTAGGACTCTCAATTATAACGTAAAAATGAAGTGCTGAACGCTTTTCTTTCTTCTTTCACTTTCCTGGAGCCCTCTCGCAGGGTGGTTAGGGCAACGGCGTTGGAAAGCAGAACATCTGCGCCTTCCCACGGGATGTAGGTAACTGATGTAAGGGTCCCTTCAGGACCGAATGTGTGCCGGCGTTTTTTTTTTGTATGTAGGCACGATTTTTTTTTTGTATGTGGCAGGCGGTAGCGGCAGATTTTCGTGGAACCGCCCCACACTCTCCGCCAATAGCCCCGAGGCGAGCTAGCGTGCCGCCCTACAGTCAACGCTGTCCGCCGATCTGTCAGCTCATGCTGGCAGTCGAGACTTCTAATAAATTGCTTCTAAACTATTTTGTATTAAATTGTTTTTTTTTTTAAATTAAAAAATAAAATTCTCAAATTTAAATTTACTACTCTCATATTGAAATTTACTATTCTCAAGTTGAAGTTTACTATTCCACTTTGAAGTTACTATTCCCATATTAAAACTGAAAACGTATAGTCGCTTGGACACTATAGAGAAAGAAGCATGTGCGCAAATTTCTAATGGGTGTGTGAAACCCCACACTACCATTCTTGTTTTTGTTTTCAGCCCTGTAAGTTTATCGATTAGACACATATTGACATGAGTTCGATGAACTCGATTCAAGGTGACATGGCTAAAGTTTTGAAGTTACCTATTGTGAAAGAAGCACAATTTAAGCGCTTCTCTAGCCCACATTTGGCAGAAAAATAAGCATAGGCGCAAGTAAATAACTCAAGAGCTTCCATAGCCATTGAATTTAGGACGCAAGGTAGAGTAAGGAACTTCAACAACTTATAGTCGACAGTTCACCATCACTTGGAAGCCCTATAGAAGATTATTTGATAAGCCCCAGCAGATGTGCAACAAAGAGTGATTTCATTTAATTTTTCACGAATATAAACTGCGTATTTTTACACTATTGCACGAAGAAACGAGTTTCTCAATTACCAGTGCACTGCGGTGACTGTTCACGAAGATCATTAAAACTTTTGAAAGACACCTTCAAAAAAACTTCTTTACCCATCATTTAACATGCCTTGTATAGCGCTTCTGAAGAAGCAGCAGTGAATCGGTCGCCTCTGCAGACATGCTCTTGTTAAAAAACAATGAACTAGGAAACCCTCCAGGAGGTTTCTTAGAATGCTGTTTTTCCCAGTAGGTATGAATATAAAAGTAATATCCCTGTGTAGATCCATGCTGCTATACGTACTTCCCTTTCACTTCAGCCCTGCACATTTTGATGCTCACGAGTAACCTGTACGGATGCCATTCAGTCTTATGTTAAGTAGTGTCCGAACCAGTAGAGAGATTTGGATGAAATAAACTTTATTTACCAGTTAAGAGTATTACTCATCGTTTAATGTTACAGACAAAAACACATTTGAACTGCAAATAGATTTTTTATGATGCCGAGATGTGGAAAAATCGTAAAACTAAATCAAATCCCATTAGCGATCAAGCACTTTCGCCCTTATTATAGTTGTCGACTACCCGAAGTGACAAGCTCATCAAGGTATGCGTCACGGTATGAATAACATTTGTAGACAAAAGTGAGGCCTGTCTTATTTCGTGGTATTATTGTTAATTTAAGAAAGTATTTAAAAGAAAAAAATCATAAACGTGATGTATTTCAGCTTTTAGCTATAAAAGGATGCTTCACCATAAAATCTATCATGACTTTAAATTGTTTTTTGTTGTTGTAATTTTTACACTAAAAATGCAAAAAAAAATTAAATGTATAAAAAATTATTCAATATTATGTTTAATGAACAACTTAAAAAGCCATCATAAAATTTATCTTTTTCCGCTTGCATTTTCCTTTTCGTTACACACATCTAACATCTGTCACTTACAAAAACCAAGTGAGTAAAATTGTCCTTAATTATCACTTACATCGACATTTGTCTACTTACGACAACAGTAATATGTCCAAATTCATACGTTTTCAACAAATCTGACTTTAAACGACAATCATAATACCATTTTTGTGTCGTAACACCATTTTTCACTTAAACTGACAACGATAATAAGGATGTATAATCAGCTCCAACTAGGTTGGCCTGATAAATCGGAGTAGACTACAAAATTTCGCAACTCCAACTTCACAGCCCTCAACATTGGCGCAATTGCAACCTACCATCTCTAATGTGACTCCAATGGATGTGGATGATACCGAAGAGCTCAAAAATAATAATAATAATAATATAAATGTTAACATCAATAGAACTGACATAATGATCCAGCACGGCACATGAGATATCACGCTAGATGAAGATATTATCAAATCCTTAGATCAAGACGATTTAACTATTTTTGTCGGCCATTAAGTTCACCAAAGGTTTTTTTTTACCTGTAAACAACAAACAATATTCTATGTCAAACTTTCAAAACTCCATATGTAGTAACCCGAAGGATTCATCCTAGGGCTTTTCTTATTCAGTCTCTATATCAATGATTTTCCTGAGGTAATCAAGAATGCGGATATTCATCTATATGCTGATGACGTACAGATTTACTTGAACAGACCAATCGGATTGCAAGAAGATTGTGTTGCTCGCGTAAATTAAGACTTAACGAGCACTATGACTGGTCGATAAGTAATAAACTGCTACTGAATCATAATGATTCTGCGTGTATGCCGATCTATAGAAACAACCTTGAGGAGTTAGACCTACCACGTGTTATTTTAAATAACTTAAACTTGCCATTCTTTAGCTCTGTAAAAAAATTTAGGTGTAGTCCTGAACACAATTTACTTGCTGCAGTCGTGTTACCAGTACCTTAGGCAAAGTAAAATCGTTGACCAATCTGAGTAAGGAAGCTAGGTAATAGAAGACGGCTATGTCGAGTGGAGCTCAGAAATTGAATACGATCCTGGAGATAAGCTGGCTCTTTCGCATAGATCAAGTTGAACAAAAATTTCCGCCTTCTGTTGAGGAGGAATGTTTCGAGAGAGCATCCAAGAAAGGAGTCGACATAGGATAAAATATGAGAAAATCTGGGCAAGCAGAATATAAATCAAATCATGTTATTGAAAGCTACCGTTATTTTCCGCTGACACCATAGAATCCAGTTTTGGAAATATTAGACTCCCTAAGATAAAGTGGAGCACGAGAGCCTTTGCAAACCTCATGCACATGCATTGTGACAATATATTAGCAGATATTCTTACCATTCTCAGAGAAGCATACACATTTCCAACTGTATTAGACTTATAATCACAACAAGTGAACTTGGTATTTAGCACGACAGCCAGGTTTTTAACCAACCTAGCATATGGTATGACGGACAATTTGGCTTGTTTCGATTTAGAATTAGTTGATTGTGATTGGTCCAGTCACAGATCCTATCAAGATAATTGTTAAGCCGAATGACGCCGTCCTCGATTAAGCCAATTGACCTATGTAGATAAATTTGTACGTCATTAGCGTAAAGGTGGACAGAAGTATCTTGCAAAATCATGGGTAGATCATTTATGTATAGGCAGAAGAGAAGAGCACCGAGAATAGAACCCTGGGGTATACCGCAGTAAAGTGTTAAGGGAGATGAAACTGCTTGATTCTTATCCGATTCGCTACGGTAGAGGAGATATCATTATTAACCGAATGGAACCCCTTACTGAAATCTAGAATGACTAATATGGCTATCCGATCTCTGTCAAGTGCGTCACCAATGTCCGACATCACTTTGAGCAATACCGACTCAGAGCTATGCCGTGGTCTGAAACCTGACTGCCAGAAAGATAGTAAAGATTGTTGATTGAGGAAGGAACTAATTTGAGAATGCATTAATTTGTCGAGCACTTTGCTGAGGAAGCAGAGTAGGCTAATTGGCCGAAAATCGCCTGGTTCAGAGCATTTGCAAAACTTAGGAATAGGCAACACAATTTTTTTTTCCAAAGATATGGAAACTGCGAAGTACTTATTAAACATAAGCACTAAAATATGAGAAATGTATGGAAAAATAATTTTTATAATTCTTGGCGAGATATCATCAGGACCAATAGCAGTGACTTAATTCTACTAATTGCATTTAATATTTTATGGAGATCTACACATCTAAACGAGAAACCACTATTATTATTAATCTGAACTACTTCAGCCCAACCGCTGCTGATCATGTAAATTATCTGGGGACTGAATAGATGTGAAATCGTTGTTTATGTCATTAGGATCAAGTTCACAAGGAGCAGAGCATTTATAGTACACACGTAGCCTGCGCAGGATTTAACTTCGAATTGAAGTACCTTCGCTTGGCCGATCGAATGACAGAAGTGACTCTATGCCGAACCGCGCTCTGTAGCAACTATTGTCTGGATGAGAGCCAAAAATCCTGAACAGATGATACAGCACATCTCTCTCTGCTATGAGATTGCGAATTTCATTTGAAAACCAAGGGCATCCACTGGAACGCTGATGGCAAATCCGTATTGGAACGTACTTATCATATAAATATTTGATATACTCAGTAAAGAGTGCAACCTTTTTATCCACCAAGTGACAGTTAAATACATTGTCCCACGGCATCGCCCTGCAGTCATTGAGTAGACTATCATAATCCAGATTGTTATAATCACGGTAACCGAAAGAAGTAAACAAAGGAGCGAAATTGACTGGAAAATTATATGTCATGTATAAGAAATCATGGTCAAAACTATCAGGTGGGCTAACCTGATTTACTAACACGGTACAGAATCAGTATGAACTGTTAGAAAAAGATCCAATTGAGATGGATTTTGAGTGTTGTAGTATGTCGGAATTGAATTCAATATTTTTAAATCAAAAGTTTGAAGAACGTACCTTAAACAGCGAGTGGTGGAATCATTAGGCAGAACATCAAGATTAAAATATCCACCAACTATGATATTGTTGTACCGCATTGATAGATCGGACAGGAACCTCTGGAATTTGGTAACGGCCTCCTCACTGAAACTATCTGGTGGTGAATAAACAGCAAATAACACACAGCTACATCCATTTGAGCTAACATCGACACAAACGGACTCAAAACTAGCACAGGGACTTGAATACCTCATCAACATGGGTCTTAGAGAGTCCTTGACATAGATTGCCACGCCTCTTCCCCTACGGAAGACACGGTCGCAACAAAAGATGCTATATCCAGGCAGAGAGACCGAACGAGAGCAAACGTAGTCATTCAACCACGTCTTAGAAACTAGCACAGCATGAACTCCCGATCCCTTGAAAATCTCTATTATTATTTCAATCTTATTTCGGATGCTCCGCGCATTCAAATGGCTTACATTGGGAAGTTTGGCAATTTGATTTTATAGGAGCTGTTTAGTACGGGGTCCGGAAAATTTATCGCCCGCAATTTACCGCCAGCAATTTATCGCCCACAATTCATCGCCAGCAATTTATCGCCAGCAATTTATCGCCAGCAATTTATCGCCAGCAATTAATCGCTAGCATTTTATCGCCGAGTCAGTTTAGCGTAAACAAGTTATAACCTACTATGATCGCTAGCATATTTTCTTGCCAGACAATACATATAACTTATATATAATATATAATAATGGAAATTACTAAGAGGGATAAGGGGGGTATTACGGAAATAAAAAACACATGTGTGGAAATATGAAATTTAATAGGTATGTTATGTATTTTAATGGTTACACCTATCACATAAATTGTAAAAAATCCTTAATTTAAAAATTCAAAATGAATATTTATGCGATCTACAGAATCAGTTCACATTATTAATAAGAAAGATTATGCGCTATCTCTCTTAGCTAATCAACAATATTATCCCGCTCAACATATGCACTAACAAACCGTTTAATTCGTTTTTTACAGTCATTTCTGTTTATTGTTACCCAGGGGCCGGATTCTGTAACTCGGAGAGTTTGGCAGTTTGGGAGATAAGAATTTTCGTTTTCCCCGATTAAAACTCCCTAACTCTCCATTTGACATACTTGGGGAATTGAAGAAAACGTGAGAAGTATCGAAATATTGAAAGACGGCTAACTCTGTGTGGGAGGGTCGATTTAGGGTCTAGAGTACAAAAATATAGGTGAACAATTTCTGTGGGAGGGTCTATTGGGGATGGGGGGTCGTACCACCTCCAATTGGGGATTGTCCAAAATACGTCATGTTTGGTATCAAATTAAAGAGGGAGAAACCGGTAATCGAGTCGTGTAGTTTTTTTTTTTTGATCATTTTAACTTCATAACTAACTTTTTACCGCCGAAAGACGGATTTTGTTGCCCTTGGGTCATATACAGCTCAGTTCCTACATTTAGCATATATTTCTTCCGTTCTTTGTTTCACATCCATTAGTGCTCTGCTGTGAACATTTTTCTCATGGGAAGTGCATTTCCACGATTTACCAGTTCTTCATAATCATGATTTGAAAATATGTCCATTTTTTTACCAAAAAACGGCCATTTTTTCATCTCACTTCTTTTTCAAAATCATTTATTGCACTGAAAAAATAATTACATATCTAATTAGAGGACAAGATGAAGATGCGATTTCATCCTACGTACAAGCTTTAACGCGCATATTTAAAATTTTTATAGCATCTCTTCTATACTCAAAGACGACCAAATTGACAATTTTCGAGTGAATTACAATTTTTAGCAGGTACCTTTAGACACCAGAATCCTTATTTTTCTGTAAGTATTGCAAGGATGTCCATAATTTTGTAAACATAGCCAGGATATGCAGTGAATCCATAACTCAATTTGAAAATCCTAGGTACATTGGTAACTTCACAAAGGACAATAAAAGCAGACAATACTGTCAGTTGAGAAATATTTTTCTTACTTCCCCACAACTAACACAGCCGAGAGTTTCTCCGACTGCAATAGAAAGTTTGGTAAATCTCAATACAAATTCCACGAGTTACAGAATTGCGAGTGGAGAGTTAAGTGGGAAAAGAGCTCTCATCTCCACAACTCTCGGAGTTAGTGAATCCGGCTCCGGCCCCAGATCACTTCTACTTTAATATAGTTCAATGCTCATTTCGTTAATACTTTGTTCTTTTTTAATACAATCGATAAATTTCTAAATTTTGGGATGAGAAGCAGCGACTTGTTCCTCAAAGCCTCTATGCTACCCTTCATTCTTGGTAATCCTACAAGAATAAGCTTGTGTACGGTTTCACATTTTAGTAATCGACGAAGATGTCGTCTGGCTGGAGCCCAACCATGTATCCTCAAGATAATCAATAACCTCTTGCGATTCTGGAGGAAAAATACCATTTTCACAAAAGAGTTCAACAACGATCGTCATAATAGCTGCTCTAGTAGGGATATATGTATGTTTCTTCAGACTTGTGTGGCACACGAATCAAAGCAACATTTTGTGTTCATACTGAAAATTAACATGCGCTTGTCCTGAGGTCCAGAATCAAATTGCAGAAAAAACTCTCCATTGCTTGATATTTTATATTCGTTTGTAAAAACTACGTCTCTACTAGGTGTTTCGTAGCATTTCCATTAGTTAAATAAATATTCATTTCAAGATTACTTCTGGCAACGTCAGCACAGATAGCTTCTCTTATATGTACACGCACACACTTACGTTTAGTCATATCTGAATATACATTATGTACTTATCGTTCAGTTATTTTAGAACAGTTAGTTACTTCTGCATCATCTGCCGCCCAGCAAAGTTGTTAACTTCACTTCGCAAATAAAATAATTAATATTACGTCAAACTGTGAGTTCATCTTTCATCAAGGAATGTTTCCTCAAATCACGAAATCCCTGGATTGAAATAACTAATCCCGGGATTTAATTTTTGTCTGAATTATATTTTGAATTTTTTTCTCATCAAAATTTTTTAAGAATTTTATTCGCAGACATGTTTTTTTTTATGAAATACATATGTACGTAGAGTTTTTAAAACACTTGGTCTCTCCCCTCCTCTTCTATTATGGATTGAAAGTATTCTATTTGGTCGCCTAATTCATATTGTATTAGATGCCGTTACATCTGAACTCCACTCTATAAATGCCGGTGTGTCCCAGGGCTCTGTATCTCTCCATTTCTCTTCCTAGTATTCATTCACGATCTGCTTTCTCTTACTTTTAGTCCCATCCATTGCTTTGCCGATGACAGTACCCTTGATGTCGCCTACTCCTTTGTTAATCTTGCGGAATCCAGACGGAATGCCGCATGTGTCAAACGAGATTGTATGACTAGATCATTGAATAACGCTCTTGATATTATCCTCGCTTGGGGAAAAGCGAATCCCGTCGAATTCAAAGCACTTAACACCCAAAGCTGTTTCATCTCTTTAAAACAAGATAATAACTTAACCACTCCCAGTTCATTTGATGGAGCTTTAATCACCGTCCCTGGGTATTCTGGGCATTAATATTTCCAGTAAATTAAACTGGACAGATCACATCTTCTCTATTGCCAAAGAAGCATCGAAATATCTTGGATTTCTCTAAGTTGTAAGAACTATTTCAGCCCATCAAATCTAGCGCCACTCTACAAGCCCTCTATCAGACCTAGAATGCAGTACGATTCATTCGAGCACCGCCGCAATGTTGGATGTCTTTCGCTTCTTTATTGCTACACGCATGATCAATGTTCCGATGAAATATCTAGCCTGATCCATTGTAGATTAATTCCTGCATGTAATACACGCGCTGACAGCGGCGCACATTCACCCTTCAAAATACTTTCGGACGTACAGTAAAATTCCGTGATGCTTTCTTATCCAGAACTGTGCAAATGTAGAGCAGTCTAACATCTTCTGTTTTTTCTCAGACTTACAATCTGCGAAGGTTCAAGAGTGACATATATCGTTCACTCGTTCACTTTCCTTATGTTCCCTAATCCTTTCCCTATCTCCTTCCTGCCATGCTGTGCTTTGCATAATAGGGTGTCTCCTAAGCTTGGCTGAATAATATATAAAAAAGAAAAAAAAAAATCTCAACAAAATATTTTAATAATTTAATTTATGCCGAATATATTTAATTACCATTGGGCCGCGTAAGAAAATTTCCGCGAAGGTTTTTGCACTATATATTATTTTTCAAAAAGTAAAGCCCGTAAATAATAAAAGATCAGTATCAAGACAAGTCTATCAATTACATTCGTATTAATAAGTATATATTGAGAAAATGAGAAGAGAGCATAGCAAAGCAAATCGATTGCCCTCCTCATAATCTTTTTTACTTAGATGGTATTTATTCCTGTATTTATACCTGAACGTAAATGTGCATCGAACACTTAACGAATGAACAGTAGGTATTGTATTTTAAATATGAACAATTATTCATTCTTTTATGTAAAATGTGTTTGTTTGAATATTGGATATTCGTTTTCTTACACAGCGTCCAATCCTAATCGCGGTACCAATCCCAGGATCCCGGGATTTGGATAATCTAATCCCGAAATTTCGGGATTGAAAATATAACACGGGATTGCAAACCCTAGTCTCTGCCATGCGTTGGAAGAACTGGGCCATCGAAATTTCGACTTCTTATATTTCGGATAGTTCGTTTCATTGTATTTATACTTGGAAGCTTTGGGGCTGTTGCTTGGCTACAGGTTCTCGAAAAATTTGAAATAATACTATGAGGCGTATAATATTTTATTTCTGAATAACTTCGAATGGTATCAAAAACTGCCTGAACTTGTGCTGCGTCTCCACAAAGATTATACTTTCGCCATGTTTTAACGATGATGTTATCTACTTGAGCGGAACATTTGGTTTTTCAGTAATTTTGACACTTCGAATTTTATTTCGTTTTGCCTGTCTTACAAATATACAAATGTCCACTAAAGCACAATTACGGTTTTCCGTTTTCCGAATTCAGAAATTCCGCCGACATGATGCGTTCTTAAACTCTAAAGTATGACAAATAAACTCGAAATAAGAAAATGTTGTGAAGGCGGGACGGTGAAAAATAAACTAAGAATAAGAAAATGTTGTGATTGCACGTCCTACCCTCACTTCCATAAAACATTCTACTTATGTTATATATAGAAATCGGTGGGTCATCGATCACTCGATATTAAAATGGCCCCAATAGCCGTTGATCAACCGTAAGTCATGATGATAATAATAAGTTAAAGGAATTAAGCATATAACTTGCATTTTTAGTTGCACTTAATTCTTAAATAATCCTACAGAAAAATCTTATTTACAATTTATTTAGTAAATTATATTATTATATATAAATTATATGTATTGCCTGGCGATAAAATATGCTAGCGATCATTTGTAGGCTATAAATTATTTACGCGATAAACTGTTAGCGATTAAATGCTGGCGATAAATTTCTGGCGATGAATTGCGGGCGATAAATTTTCCTAGACTCGTTTAGTATAGATCAATCATAAACACTCTGGAGATCTTCATTCGGTCGGCATACGCAATCCTCCGTTAATCGAATTGGCCTGCTGAGATACATTTGCATGTCGTCGGCTTACAGATGTATTCCAGCGTCATGGATTACATCGGTCAGGTCATTTATAGAAAGACTGAACAAAAAAGGACCAAGTAGTGATCCCTAAGGTACACTACAATGTCGAATCGCCAAGTCAGAGAGTGTGTTCTGTACTTTTACAAATTGACTACATCCGCTTATGAAACTCTTGAAAACTTGAATACTTTAGATAAGAAGTAAACAAGCCGAATTAGGTAGTAATCGGTTGCAATAAAAGCAGAGGATGGGTATTACAAGCGCTTGCTTCCACTTGGTGGGAAACTTAGATGTCGTTAAACAGTAGTTATATACATTTGTATTATTTCCGATGCAATAATTCTAATGAAACGAAGAAGAAGTTCACCCAGCCCTGTTCCATCAGATTTAATTTTACACATACACATAGCCAGCAATACCTCCTTTTCGTCGACATTCTGCGAACAAAGCCATTAACTAAACAGTTTTCAATAGCAGCGCTGCAAGCAGATGCCAGAGACGCTGACACGGTATTCAAATTTTAAATTCAAGTTTATTTGAAAGGAAACATTATACAAAGTAAGGCGCATAGTCTTTTAAAAAGTACATAGGATAAATTCAGTCAAACCACCTAATTTATGTGATCATTCCAGGTTAGGGTCGTATTGAAGATGACACCGAGATTACTAGTTGTAGTTACAAATGGAATAGAAGTGGAACTTAGAGATATTTGAGGTAGACGACTAACATCAAAAGAGGACTTAGAAATAGCTTTAGACTTAGACGGATTAATTTTCAAATCATTTGCAGCTGACCCTCGAGATATAGCTGCAAGATCCAGATTAATCAAAGCAATATGCTCGTCCAACCTGTTGGGATTAATAGCAACGTAAACCTGCATATAGTCAGCATAGCGGTGGATCTTGACAAAAGACACCAATAGAGTAATGTCATTAATGTATAGACTGAAAAGGAGGGGTGCAAGCACAGAGCCGTGGGGGACCCCAGAGCTCAAAAGTAACCAATCAGACACATAATTGTTAATTGAGACATGCTCTTTGCGGCGCGGCCGGATAGAGAACTAAAGATGAGTTTCGCTGCTCTGTGAATAAAACTGTACTCAGTTAAAGCTTTTCAAAGAGTAAGATATGGTTTACCGTATCGAGGGCCTTTGAAAAGTCTAATTATGTAAGCAAAGTGAGCATATCAAAGTCGATATACTCTCATATATCATCGGTCATATAACTATGATTTGCACTAAGATCAGACTGCCAATCACACAGAAGAGAATTGCCCTACAGAAACCCCATCATTTGCTCCCGCATAAGATATTTTATCACTTTAGATAAAAAGGGAAGAATGGTAATACGCCGGTAATCTTCAAGAGAGGAGCCAGTGGTATTTTTGAGAATAGGGATAACGCGTGTAGCTTTCCGAGCTCCTGGGAAATAAGAAGTAGTTAAGCAAGAGTTAATGATATGAGTAATAATTGGTACTAATGTATCAGCAGTTAATTTTATGAAACCTGTCGATATAAAGTCAAGTATTCGTGCCAAAAAAGTCATTCTTCACTTACCTTAAGAGGATCGCTTCCATATAAACCCAAATTACGTATGTTTCACCACAACTTCTTCGGAGGTAAATTTACATTCAGCTTAAAGCACCAAAGTAGGCACGCTTAGAAGACTTGGTCATGCAAACGGCCCTATTTCAAACGATTTTATATCGTCTGTATACATCAGCTGAATATGTAACTCGATATCGCTTATACAAGTAATTGCGGTCAGCTAGTCTGGTATGTATTTCCCGTGTTAACCACGGACACCTCTTAGTCTTTGTACGTCGAGTCAGTAGTTGAATATTACTGTCATACACATCAGTCAGCATACCTATAAAAACTGCAACCTTATCATCCAAAGAGTTAGATACATCAACAACACTCCAGGATATCTGTCGACACTCTGTCAAAAGTCGGTCATAGCTTATATTTTTAAAATCACGGAGAGTTTAAGTAACTTCATTCCAGCTCAAGTCACTTGGTGGACTAATCTGATTGTGAAATAACACCTTGCCCGATATTTGTCGTAAGAACGTGATCAATCTGAGATGGATTATTGCTATTAAAATAAGTCGGTAAGTTATTAACTATATCAAAGCTCAAGGTTTTGAATAAATAATGAAATGTTACAACATTGAAACTGGAATTGAGGTCGTTGACATTCATAACTCCGCACATAACAACCTTATGATGTTTAGATACTTGTGAGAGCACTGACTCCTGAAATTGTAAGGCCGTTTCATTGCTGACCTATGTAATTATATATGTTAAGTTTCAAGTCGATCGAATTACAAGATTAAACTAACAAGTGAAATTAATAGTAAAAATTTCTAAATTTTGTTCAAATATCTGTAATCCCCAACCCCAAATCCTCAATATACTGGATTGGACCATAAAATATGTCTGCCATACTCAATTTTGAATCCGCTACCCGGAGATTTCTAGATATCGATCGAACCATAAATATTAAAATTCGTCGTCCATATTTTAATTTTAACCAAAAATTTGCCGCTTGTAACCACGAAAGTTCAAATAACGATTTTGAGTCGAATCGCACCATATGTGCCATATGCCATATGTGTCATCTTATAGTTACCATTTTTTTTTTATATTATATGTGAAAGTGGAAAAATATATTTTCATGAAAGATCTATAACTGTACTCAGCGGGTAGTGGGTAAACTTATGGTTTTAATATTGGGCACTGGTTATATGGTAGCTTCGAAGCCTCGAACTTCGTCCGATTGAAGATCGAAGCTTCAATGCTTCGAAAATCAACAGCCTTACAACATACCATACATTCGAAGTACATTATATGATGAACTTCTAACAAAGTTAATTGTGACACCATTTTCAACTTTTAAACTATTAACATAAATTCCTTTGAAAAGGAGATTATGTGTCAGTTGACATTACTTCCCTTCAACTTCTTTCAATGTACCGTTGAACATTTCAGCTAATTAATTAAGAAATTAAAATTATAAAAAAATATATTCAATATTTTTTGGTCACTCAAAAAACTAACCTGAAATAAAAAACAACAAACACACACACACACACACACATACCTTGAAGTTCCTATTTTCCTGTTTTCAACATAGGCAACTTTTCTTCAGCCTAATTTTCCTGTTTATGGTCACGTTTAAGATATCACGTAACCCACAATGTAATTAATATGCTGCTCCTGTTTTACAACACTATCCTAAAGGCCTTTTTACTACTCCAGAACATTCATTCATTTCATATATCTATTGTACCGGATGACCACAAAAGATCCTTTTCACATATGGTTGACTGAGTTTAATTAAAGCCATATTCCAAACAAATGTCCCTTCTGGGCAAACATAATGTGATTATCATAGAATTTATGATTTTATGCTATGAAATTTAATAAACATTCATGGAAGGCCGCAAAAGTAAATTTGTATTTCTTCGACCGCAATGCTTTAGGTTTCCTACATCAAAAACAACACTACCCCAACCGCAGCTACAATATCAAGTAGGTTTGAATGTCATCATCATATTGAATGTGACCCTTCAGTACTACTTACCTTGTCTAGGAATCTAAATGATAAAGATCCTTGTGCAAGACTTCATTAGGGCAATTAATGTCACTATCAGGTTTCGATGTGCTCGATTTATTATTCCCATAACCCAATTAAGAAATTTTTAGTAAGCGTCCAGAGAAAATAAAATAGTTCATGGAATTTTAGTTGTGGATATACTCCGTATGTATGTATGCAGCCATTTTAAAGTGTTTATGTACTTCAATTTCAATTTGATTTTCATTTTGTAATGATGGTTTTAAACTATTTTAGTTATTCGAAAATGGTTAGTGTGATTCTGCTAACAATTCATGACTGATTTATACCTGGTCGGCAGTAATGTTTGTGGTTACCGGAGGAACACAGATCAATGGTAACATGAGAATTCAATTAATTATAACTGATTAAAACTGATACTGATTTCCACTTGAAATCTGCATTTGATACAATCAATTCAATTATCTATTAAGTACGGTGACAGACATTAAAGTTAATTGAAATTTTTAGGAATATCAAAATTTATATACAGAGCGTCCAAAATTATGGTGGTCTTATGGAAGGAGATGATAGTTCTGGATGAGAAATAAGGAAAAAAGAGTTATAGGAAGAGGGAGTCTATCTTCACGCCACACGGAGCTACAGGGACTTGAAGTTTTTTATTTTTATATCCTAGATGAAATCATAGGGGTATACTAAGTTTGTCATTCCGTTTGTAATACCTCGAAATAATAATGGTAGAGGAAAATGGATTGGACACTCATTCATAATATTACAAGTTATTTTGATTTTTGCATGTCCGTCCGTCCGTCTGTCTGTCTGCCTGTGCGCACGATAATTCGAGAACGTGCATACATAGAGAGCTGAAATTTTGTACACGAACTTTAAAAAAAAAGTAAAATTAAGTTCGAAAATGAGACAAATCGGGCAACTCCTTCGTGGGGTTGCCATTTAAAAATTTCGTTTTCCGCTATATATTTTGACACTGCCTGAGAACGCATCGACGTAGAGAGCTGAAATTTCGTACATGATGTTTTTACTACATTAGCAAATAAAATGTCAAAAATGGACTAAATCGGGCAACTCCTTCTTGGAGTTGCCATATAAAAATTTAGGTTTTTATACTTTGAAAACGATCAGTCCAAAACATTTTTATTGTACTAAAAACTTCTGTAGAATACGAAATCCTATAAAATTGGTTATTACCATTTTTCCTGTGCGACAAACCATTCTAGAAATATATGCGAAAAACAACTTCAAAATCAAACTTGAATGGATCGGTGACCATACGAAATTTAATACGGGCATTCATCTAGGGTATCATAAGAATTGGTCTTAGACCAATTCTAGCTTTTTTACTTGTTTAGTTATGAGTAAGTGCATTGATATTTTTTCATTAATTATCTCCTAAGTTTTTGAAATATTGAAATAAGTTAGTCGATGACCTATCGAGTGCTCATCAAGTGTCAAAAATGTTTTCCTGTTATGAATATCTTTGGACTTTAAAGTCAAAAATCTAATTGATGGAATTATCTCAGCATTTTATCCTATTATATTTCTATTGTTATTTTTTTTTATGCTAGGTTAGGGTACAGGGGTGCACAGTTGAAAATCTTGGTGTAAAATTAAATATTTTTTAATATTTTCATATATATTATTTCTCCTCATCTAAGGTTTCCTATCAAAAGCATATATATTCCAATTATCCAACAACTTTATACGATAATAATGCACTTCTTATATATTAAGATATTATGAACTTCATTAATAATTTGATATTTGATGAGTAATTTTAACCTATTAAACATATAATAACAGTTTAGGTTTCATAATGGCTCGGTTTAAATTTCTTTTATATGTATAAAAATTTATTTAAATTTCATATTGTTGTGACTCAGGTACCTATGCCCCGAACCACAACCATAAAGGAAAATCACCAATGTATTGCCCTATGCAATACATTGATGATTACATGGTGACCCTGAAAAACAAAAATTACTCAATTTAAATTCAAATCGCATTTATTAAAAGTCCATTCCCACAGTATAATAAAATGCAATTATGCATAAATTGCATTTTATTATCACACAAATATTCGACTCTCACGGCATGCATACCTACCTACATGCAGTCCATAGATAATATCTAATTACATTTTGTTTTGGTTGTGCAAATCGTAATGCACGTAAAACAAAATATTTACTTTCTCACGTACGATTTCAATGTCGTGAGAAAGAAATAAGAGTAATGAAAAAAAAAAAAGGTTTTGAAAAATTTGCGATGGATACCTGGGGCCATCAAGCCCGATCCTCGGGGAGTTTGTTTTTCACCCGCCAATGAAACACCTCGAGAAAATCTCATCTACTAGCAACGGGAATCAATTCTAACTGGCATCGAACCTTGTGATAAATAAAAGATGTTAGTGAAATCACTTAGGTAAAAATCCCTCTAGTTAAGTGAAAAAGTGTAAAGTCCCCCCAAAAAACAGGGATCTAAATAAAAAAATAAAATAGTGATTGAAAGAATCAACAATATTTGTGTGTTTTTATTCGAAAACCCTTACGCTCTCTCTCTCACGGAGCACGGAGTGAGATCTTATACAACAATATCTCTGCGTATACCTAGTTTATTTTAAAATTTTATTAAAGTTATACATTCGCTGGTATAGATCTTTTTGCTTTCAACCGATTATACAAATTTGGAATAAAATTAATAGGAGGGATCTTATAAGAATTCTAATAGAAGTTACGTTTAAAAATAATACGAAAACTGCGTTGAATTCTGAGAAACCGTTGAGCTTTTGAATAAGTCTTGATATTCTCTTCATTTAATTCGGAGTTTTCAATGAGTACGGACAAATTAAAGTGAAAGTACGCATACATTAGAATTATAAAAAATTTTGTTACTTATGAGTATAATGGCGAGCATAAACTAATTAAAGTGCACAATAGAGGAAGTGAATTAGCATACACGGATTTCGTTTGGTCAAGTGAGTACACAATTTTTGTTAATAAGTCCAAACCAAATACGAACCATTTACATATACATACCTACTTCTACTATTGTATAATATCATTATTATATCGTTTATAATATACAATAGAGATTGTTCTTACACTCTGTAGGTCTAAATTGTTTCAACTTAGCCTACGAGGATTTTGATTGCTTTTTAAACTATTTTAACTCAATAGTTATATGATGAAATTTTTATGGAATACATCAATTAAATGGCTTCACATCCTCTCCTTATTTTAAAAATAAAATTGAAAATATTTTTGACCATAGGCGGTAATAGCCTTTCGCTTAGTTCAAAATAAATAGTTATGTATTTGTAAGTAATTTAGAGTCTTGCTGTGCAGAGAGTTATAATTCAGACAGAGGTACTATGAAAAGAATGAATTGTTCTATTGGAGAGTCGGTGATAGCTACTCCAGAGGTACACGTACTTTTGTCAAAATTAATCAATTAAATTAAATGTATTGTCTGAAATGTAGAGTTTTAAAACTTATATATGTGGAAAAACTGAAAGATTACAGATTTTAAAAAGTACTGAGCAAAATAATTCATTAAATGATATCTCCAGACGAAGAATTGTGTCAATGCTAGCAGCATACGTTGAAGAAAAGTTTGGTTTTAAACCATCAAAGCCACAATTAATAGCTGCTGCTTCTGCCTGCGTTAACACTTTTCTTTCCTTAAAAAGTGATGGAGAAAATGAATTGGTACCTTAATTGATCATTATGAACTGAAAGTGATATAAAAATGAATGAATTTCAAGAATTATTAGTTAATAATTCTAATACAGGCTTTCTTCAATTTAAGCTAAAAAACGATCGCTTGAAAAGACGTAAATTGGAAAAAGACATCGAAAATGTTGAGATTGATTTAATAAAATAAAATAAAATTACGACTTCCAAAAATTACATAATGCGATACTGCCAGAAGAAATCGATCATGTAAAAAGCATACTCCAATCGACCGTGAAATACAGAAGAAGCAGGGAGGATAATCCCAATATCTGGTCGAACAACTCATGCTTTTTTATTTTCCCCGACTATCTATACTTCAGGATTCTCTTTTTGTAGAAATTAGAAATGTATTAGAAGACCAGCGTATAAATTTCAATAAAACCAGTTTTTCTAATTTCTTATTTTGAATTTTTCGGAAATTACAGGAGAAAGAAATAGGTATAAACCTATTTCTTTCTCCTGAAATTGTCTTTTTGATTGAGTACACGATATTATACAAAGATAGGCCCTTTATTTTGTGCAAGGAAGTTGATGTTATTTTTAACAAGTTTCATAACTTATTCGAAATATTTAAATAAAACTGGCCCGTTGAAGGCTTTTTCAATATTATGGTATGAAAACAGTTTAATATGCGATTCGGTAGTATCTAGAAGAGACAAAAGAATCTATTTAATTAAGAACCATATTTTTAATACGCACTTCAATTAAAATTAATAAAATGACTTTATGTATAGTTAGTATAAGGTTCTATAAAATATAGTGGTCAAAGAATCCATCATTTCAATATGAATAACAAACTTTTTAAGGCTTTTTTATACGAACAAGTAATCTGAAGAGTTTCTCTAAAATGAATAAAAAATTAGTCTAAATTTTATATAATATATCTTACATTTATATTATTTTGTTTTATTCTAAGTGCGAATGAATTGCATACGATTTTTATATAAATTTCACTTATACAGAAGAGTATGAAATATATTGTTGCGAGCGTGGCCTTTGGTTCGTTATTTAAAACACAATATTAAATATTCAATATACAAGTTCTTTATTTAACTCTAATCTTAACAATTCACAAACTTTCAATTAATCAACTACACTTTTATTATCGCTTATTACTGTACTTTCAATTATCGCAATCTAATTACAACACTTCCGCACGTTATTACTTTCGCTTGTTAACACTGCAACGTCTAAGACAAGACTCTTTTTTGGCTATGACAACTGTTATATTTATACCCTAGAAACTCTCCAGATTATTCTCGAGTGTTCTATTTTCCAGAAGCTTCTTGACTGTTCTATTCATTCTATTCATTCTATTCCTAAAGTCGTTTACTTCTCCATTGCCAGTAGATGTCACCAGTTGTCTCTTTCTATTGCACGTAACAATATATTTACGTGGTATTCATTTTCATATCATGCTGGTATAGGGTTTATACTCTCAAAATATACAAATTTATACTTTGTAAAAGTATGAATTCGATATCGTATTTTGAATGGATTTATATAGATACTCTTAAAATATAAAATTTACTCCAATATTTTCAACTGTGTGGGTGCCGCTAATATAAGCCCTAGCCTGCTTCACTTAAACCATTGCTAGATTCATTGTGTCTTATAGATTCATGGAAGTAAATATAGTTCTTAAGTCTACCACCCTTCTTCTCGAAGGATATCAGGATACATCGAAGCTCCTAACTTTGCTGCTCAGTTAGCTCAGAAAAGAAGTGGCTAGTGGCTACCAGGTATTAGATTAACAGAGCACATTTCGAACTGATTCGATTTCTTTAGGAACTTCACAGCTTCGACAGAAATCGTTAAACTCTAGATTAGGGTTGATGATTTTCGAAGCTTCGATTTTCTTCGAAGCTCCAAAGCTTTAAAAAAATATTCGGACAACGAAGCTTCGCCCTTTCAACGGAAGAAATTCGAAGCTTTGAAGCTATCATGTGACCGTGATTCAAAATTTGTAATGTTAATTTGATCCATTTCCCGTTGAGCCATTAAACTAAAATTTGGCACACTTAGATCATGTATGACAATATAATTTAACACTTTTATATAATATAAAATCAAGATGGCGTCTACAAAATGGCGGCCGAATTTTGTTATTATGGACCCAGTCGACTCAAAATCAATATCTTAGGATTGTCGGGCTCAAGGATCACGTCAAAGAGAGCTTAGCGCTAATACGTCTGAAAAATTTTGCCATTTATTGCTCGATTCGACTTATAATTGATATATGGATTCTGGGGCGCATATTATTACAAAGTCCGATTAAATACAATAAAACCTTTAAATATATAATAGCAGTTCCTAAGTGCTCAGATGGGCGCAGAACCCGACTTAAGACCCCTACGCTGCCGACTTTTATTGGACTTGGGACACCTGTGGTCTCCCCCCCCCAGGCAAATTCTGGATGCGGTACTGATAGGATTTTTGGGGTTGCAAATTATACTAAAGGAAAAATTAGTTTTGCTTAAGCAAACGACCTCACAGGATATGAAATCGTCTGGGGCTTGGAAGTTGAGACCTTTGAAGCTTGAATATTTTAGCAATGAAGTACCTACTAAACTATGAAAATCAATTAGAGCGAATTCAAATGTACGAAGTTTAAACCAATGTTTGATAGAGCAAGAGCAGTTATATTTTGACGATATATCAACCTTTGCAGCAATCTAGGGCCATGTTCAACAGAATTAATAAATATTAAAACAATCTGTAAAAAATGCTTCCAACTATACAATGGTTTAATGGATAAACTTATTTCAAAATTAATTAAATTGTGGGCTTTAAAATTGAATAATATATATTTGAAATTTCAAAGCTCAATGCAAAAGTATCATTTGCATTCTTATTATACCCTGATTAAATCTGTCGGGCATTTTGTGTTTGATTCAAAATTTCTAATCTAGATGTAAGGCTTCTCCGGCTTCCGTAGTACCCCTCGGTGATTGGTTCGTAACTATGAAGTGAAGTTAAAATCGAACAAATTCGTAATTTCCCAGATATCGATTTTAAGCCGAATCTGAACGTAAGTGATAAAATTCGACTGCCATTTAGGAGCCGTCATTTTTATTTCTAAACTTCGACCCCACAAATTCGTAATTAGCGACCCTAAAATCCCACAGATATAAATTTTTAAGTCAAATTTGACCTTAAAATCATAAAATTCGTCCACCATTTTGGAGCCGCAGTATTGATTTTATGTTATATAAAATTCTTAAAGACTATTTTCATCTAAGATATGTAAAAGTGGCAAATTTTAGCTGAAGACAAGAAAATAACGGCATGAAATTAGCGTTAAAAGTCTTGAAATATGTGTAACGAAGTTACATGCATAGCACACACAGGGTAAGCTCCGCAGTATCCGCACTCATAGGTGCCTACATTTATTAAGAGCAAAGTGTGCAGTCTCGTATACAGACCGCTATATAGCTATACATATTGTATAACCACAGTCATTCATATGATATCTCCCCACAGAACAAATCATCCATGTGATACGTGATCACTCATAGTAGAATGACGAAATAACAAATGGAAGGGCAGACCAGTCGACAGCGATTACAGTGTCCGGGATCATATAAATAGGACGTCATCAGAACAGAGAAATCAGTCGATGTTAAACCACAGTACCGAGCACTTACCAGCAATCCGGGATAGTACCACAAATCTGAAGCAAGTACCAGTACCGCAGTTTCAAACAAGTCCGATCTCCACTACCACCGTTGAGGGAGCTACACCTCGCTGGTTTATAAATAAGCAGTCGCCAGTTGGAAATTTGTCAGTTGCTTCTCAGTAGCTCGACAAGAGACATCATCCGTGTGTTAGCGCAAAGACGTATTCTCGGTTCGTGCATGGTCTGACGCTGTACATTTCTTCCTGTCCTTACCCTCGTGTTAACGCTACGACGTATTCTCGCTTCTTGCGTGGTCCGACGTTACACACATTCCTCTCGAGCTAACGCTACGACGTATTCTCGCTTCTTGCGTGCTCCGATGTTGCACAACTTCCTCCCGTCTGAACGCTACGACGTATTCTCGCTTCGAGCGTGGTCCGACGTTACACAAATTTCTCTAGTGCTAGCGCTACGACGTATTCTCGCTTCGTGCATGGTCTGACGCTGTACATTTCTTCCTGTCCTTACCCTCGTGTTAACGCTACGACGTATTCTCGCTTCTTGCGTGGTCCGACGGTACACTACTTCCCCTCGTGCTAACGCTACGACGTATTCTCACTTCGTGCGTAGTACGAGGTTGCACAATCTCCTCTAGTGTTACGCTACGACGTATTCTCACTTCGTTCGTGGTCCACCGTACACCTCCCCGTCCCCTCCGAATAAAGGTATATAAGCACACCCCCACAGAATCCGAATCAGTGTGTATTAATTAAGCTGTGTAGTGAATAAGTCATTAAATTAGAGTTGGGAAATATTAGTGTTATTAGCTTACGATAAAGAAAATAAAAGCAGTTGAATTCGAGTGAAACATACAGTGTTCTCATTTTATTCTACCAACGTCGTGGGATTTTGATTTGACACGACGTTACATATTTAGCTTTTCAGATTTAATGAACAATAATTTATATATTCTTATCATAACCAAAAAACTTATAAGACGTATATTCTCCAAAAAACTCAGACACTCTTTGGCCTATTCAAAAGTTATTTCAGGGCACGTCGAATATTATAATTTAACTTTAACACTGCGGAACAGAAATTAGGAAAAGCTCATGCTTGGAATATTCAAAGCTTCGAAGCATTGGTAAAACATTCATGTATCGAAGCTTCGAAAACTTCGAAGCTTCGGCAAGCGTTCATACTTCGAAGGATTCGACTTCGAAGCTTCTATTTTCGAACCGCCTGCTTCGAATTCTATCAACAGCCCCTACTCTGCACCCAGTCTCCTAGCATGATAACCTATGGACCAATAGCCTCGTAACACCACTAGTAGTTTCTTAGTGTCCGTTATGCTTCCTCTAATGAGTTCCACTGTTTTTTTCCTATTGTATACAGGCCAGCCTATAACTGCCCCGCGATACAACAGGTGTTCCAATTGACCCATCGTTGTAACTTTCATTGATGATGTCGCTTTTCATAGTTTAGTTCGGAATTCTCAAATACGATATTGCATCTGAGCTATTCATTTTGGAACCCTTCTTCCTAGCTGATCTACTACCTGATTGCCGTCGATATTTCAATTACCAGGCACCCAACATAGAAGCCTTATCCTGTATGGAAATCTCTTCTAGACCATTTTACAATAACTGGATTGGTACTGATTTTACCACCACAGGGTCCAACGCCTAAATAACCGGTCTGACAATCAGTATATGTGACTGTAAAAATCCGACTCTCTTCATTTAGATACCAGCTGGTGGGTTAGAAAACACAACTTTTCTCCGGTAGGCTATGAGATTCCTGTCAGCATTAGCTCTATTGCAGCCGTGGCTTGGTACCCAGTTACACCCATACATACCGCTCTCTCGATTTTCAACAGCTGATCTTCTTGAGTGTTGCAAGACATACAGCCGTAGCCTAGGATTGGTATGAATATAGCCGTGTACAACCATCGTACCACTTTGTAGGCAGCCCTATGCTCCAGGGAGCTTTCAATGACTAACACCACTGTGTTCAGCGCAAACTCTACTGATATATTTACCTTTGATAGGCTTGTTGGTAATTCGAACTTAAGTTGTCCTGCCAAACCTTTCTTATATAACATCTAGTAGCCTCTCAAAAGCTTACAGCATGGAAGAAGATAGGCTAATAGGTCAATAATTCTTCATCTGTGCATTGCCGATTCTAACTACCTTAGAGATGAAGATTACTTTCACTTCCTTTCAGGCCTTAGTTACGTAACCAAGCCAGAGACAACTTCTATAAATCTATGTTCAACAAATCAGCCTTCTCAAAACAAAACGGATTAAAGTGCAAGAAGACACCCGGTGATCAACATTCATGGTGGAAGCAGAAGAACGAGCTCTCAGTCTATTAATGAGGAACCCTAAAAATCAGGATAGGAAAAAGTTTGGACTTTCATGTTCATCAGTTTTGAGCATAATGCTATATATGACGCTAATGACAATTGACACCAGTTCCAAATTTGGTACTCGCGGATTTTGAGAAACGAAAGGATCTGCAACTGAATCTTCAAGCGGGATACTGAAGACTTTACATTCATGTACCACATTATGTGGATAAATGAATACAAACTCATTAAGGCTGACATGACAAACTTTCACAATCAACATATGTATGTGGGATGCAGAAAATCGTATACATCTATCTATGATGAGCAATAAATAAAATCAATCAATAGGCCATCAACTTAATTCTCAGAGAGGTAAAATATGTTTGTTTTTATTTTATATCAAGATCTATCACCGCCTTATGTACATATAGAGTAGTGATATGAAAGATACACGTTTGAACGAAATCTCAAAAAAGCGAAAGTATTTTTAATTTGTGTCAACACCAATTTAAGCCCAACAACTATGACTCTCTTCAAGTTGCTTTTATTGGAATGAAAGAGTGATACACTGTTAATATTTTTCGTAGCGCAAATCAACAATTTTAGTACCATTGGGAAACGCTCCGGGTAGTAGGTATTGTGACCATATTGACTTACAAATTACTCACTGCGCATTCTGACTATTATTTGCGCCGGTGATTATGAAAAGTGACCTAAGTCAAGATCATAATCTGAAGCAATCTTTGAAAGTGGAAAAATCACTGCGAACACTATTATGTGTAAATTCGAAGTCCCAAACATGGAGCAAAGCGAAATTAAAAAAGTAAGAGAACGAGAAATATCAAGAGATAGTGGCGATTCCAGAGCATCACTCTCAAATGGCACCACCATAAACACCCTTTCAACAAGCCAACACGACCTTCCACTATAGGTAGTTAGGTTAAGAAATGAGAAAATTCTTTAAAGTCCCCCGCAAATAAAGAATAGACATCTAGATCTAGGAAAATATTTAAATTTATTGGCAGAAATTATGCGGAAATTCGCCAAGCTCTCTGTTTTTCACTGCGACACCATTGTTATTCGCTATCGCTTCAATAACGAATAGACACATTGTCCCAGTCAGAACCAGCGCAACTACATAAACGCCTCTTGCACTTCTATTCTGGAATAGAGGTACAAAGACGATAAGAAGGCTAAACCTAGTCAGTTACATACTAGATGCCGGATAATCAACTATACTCAGTCATTACCACAAAGTCATAATAGTGAATAGTTATTCAACCATATCACATGTATTGAATTAAATAAATGGATTAGATTGGAATCGGAGTTGAATCTGTTAATTATCGAACCCAGATACACAACAGGCCTCCTCAACTTAAACATAATTTAAGGCGAATACAGAGAAGACCTAAAAGAGTTTAGTTAATTCTCACACTTTCAAACCTTAGATAATGGGATAGAAAGTGTTACCGGAAGAGAAAGCCACAATGACGTCAATTTCAGTTGGATCAACGGTAGTGAAATCCTATCGAAATTGGTTGGGTGATTGATTTTTGGAAACCAATTTAGGTGTAACTAGTTTCAGGCAGTGTAATGTAAGAACCAAAAACTTAAGACTATCTAATTTGCCAAACTGAACTGACTGCCCAACTAATTCCAATTTATTCAGATTTAACACATCCATACATACAGTACATACATAAATTAATAGGCCGTGGAAGGCAGGTGAGACAATAGCTATGTTCTTTTGTATCCGCAGAACAGTACAGAACAAAAGATACATAAAAGAACGCCTCATACATTTTCATAGAAGATTTATAAATGAAGCGAACAGTACAAATAGTTCGGTACACAAAATAGCACAGCTAATATATCACAGTTGAAGACCAAATCAGTTTTCTACAAAGCTGAAACTTACCAGTTATTCGCCTTAAATATACCGCAATATACAAAGAGTTTGAGGATCGTCTAAATCGAACATGCCTAAATGTAAATGTAAAATGTATCAAATTATTCAACCACCACCAGTCATTATCTCGCTCTCGCAAAAACCTTTGAATTATTAGTCCTTTTTATAAACAGAGGTCAAAAACCAAGCACAACATAACAGCGACACCTCTAACCAGAAAAACTCAAATGATATGAAATGAAGCAATCAATGAAAGGTCGTGGGTTCGAGTCCCACCTCAATATGGTCCTACGTTTTTCTTCCTACCTTGTATCATGTCGATTTTTGTAGCTTCTCCTCTTCCATATTACCTATTACCATACTTATCAAGAATTCCATCACACCCATCTTTCAGCAACATTAGACCATAGTATCAGAAGGAAGCGAAAAAAAATTTATAGCGTTTTGAGCAGAGAACATCAATGACAACAACAAACTTTCGGTGCACTTTTCATAATAAACAACAGATGGCAGTCCCATTATTAGGATAGCTACTATACAATATATACAATTTCAAGAAACTGATACAAAGCCAAATACAGACTGATAACAGACTTCGGTGGTATGCAGAGGCTATGTAGAAGCCTTATGCTTCCATAATAAATAAGGGGGGGGGGGGGGGGCAAGTTGTATTAAACAAATTAATTCAAAATTTCATTCAAAAATACTAAAGTCACAAAGCCACCATTATTCCCATAATCCCTACATGCTGATCGAACCGCAACAAAGCAAAGACGCTACAAAGACCACACAGTTCAATATCCTTAGTTGTGCCTTGTGAGTCTTTTACAAGGCCAAAGTGCCAAAAGTATCAAATTGCGAGTTGCTAAAGTCGAAATCAAAGTTGCATCTCATATCACAATTTGGCATTCTCATTCAAAGTCTATAAATAGATGAATTCATGTGGCCTTACATTTACCAAATGTATACAAAGGAAAAATCAATATGATCTGATTTCATAATCTGGTGTCTGGCATCAACTTGAGGTTATATGTAATATGAATACAGATTTTTCCCATATATATCAGCAGAATTCAGGGTTGGGAGAAAATTTCATGAGAAAACGGTTAGAAATTGTGATAGAGCCTAAAAATTTCTAGATAGTAACATAACATAAAAGAGGAAAGTACTTACTGCACTACACTTTATTCCACAATTTCAATAATATGAAAAAGAATATAATTTAGATAGTATTAATTTAAAATAATAAGCAAAAAAGATAAATAATTTGCTTGTCCCAAAATTAAAAATTCTATTTAAGGATTGTCCTGAGTTCTGATTCTACGAAAGAGAAACGTGTCCTCCCCTGCATCTCCTCGCGGAAGTGGAGTGGTATCCCTTTCTTTACTAATATGATACGCAATACGCCTAGATTAGATTAAATTTGTGAAAGGGGTGTGCAGTCGTTAGCCTCGCATTCACTGCGATATGAAAGCTCTATATTACTCCTTTTCTAAGTTTAGACTGTTAATAAAGTCCAGAACCATTCTGGGATTGAGATTCCACATGTAGTTTGGTGGAGGAAAACATGTTCGAGATGTAGTATTTTCCGCCTGGCTAATACTTCGTAATTGTAGAGTGAAATTTCATTAGCATATTGGTAGAAACAGGAAGACGAAGCCCATCTTGTGTAGGTGATATCGAGCAATAAACCTAAGGAATAAACTTACAAATTCACTTATTGCCTTAGTTGCAATATAACATTGGTTTCCTTAGTACTGAGAAATTAGGGGAAACTACCACATCTCACAATATGGAATAAATATTTAAATTTCAATTCATCTTCATATTTCTCTCTTCTTGAGTAAAAATTCATAAGTAGACATCGGATTATATGCATTTGCATGTTTGGATGTGTAATTGCATGAAATTGCATTTCAGCAAAGTTATTTCATATTATAGAACTTTCTGGTTTATAGTGAATAATTCAGCAAAAAAAGGTTGAGTTTATCAATTTCAAATGCATTAGATAATAGGTGAATGTGAAATACCTGACATGCTTGAAAAGCTAGAAACAAAAAAATTTCCTTTTTATAATTCAAATGCTGCAATAATAGAAAAACTGGTGGATCCAATCCATGCACTTCCGGACTCATTTCGGTAAAATTGTAAAATAAGTTAGACACTCTTCTTGCCAAAACTCCTGGTTTTGAAGCAATTAAGGAATTAAATGCTTTCATTAATAGCACAGATCAAAGATTGCCTGACGTAATTTCTGCGAAAATGGCGCCAAATTTTAAATTTTGACCCTTTACGTCGTAGACATAGAATTTTCGATGTACAAATTATTGTTAAATGACAAACGTCACACATTTTAAATTGAAAATTTAGAAAAGTATAGATTTTGTAATATACTATCATAAAAACTATAATTAATTTCTAGTTCTTGTGCATTTTGTTGATTTTTAAATATTACTATTGGTTTAAATTGTTTTCTAGATTTAACTCGTATGTTGTAAAAAAATTATCACTACTAAAGTTGTTTATTTTTTGAGAGTGCATATTTTGTGCATATTTTGGCTATTTTTTGTGCATATTTGCATGCATATTTTAGCATTTTGATAGTGCATATAATCCGATGTCTATTCAAGTGTTGATTAGGCCGAATTGTACTTACTCTGACCCAATTTAATTTTGGGATGTAAATCAATCTTGTATAATGAATAAACTATGTGCGATTACAATTCGTCAACTATTGAATCGTGATCAAGAAAAAGTGTTAAAAATATTAATAAAGGTCATAAAGCATTAAAAATCTTCCTGTATGTCCTTTAAATGATCATTTTAAGCCTACAAAAAATCAATTAATGAGAGATTAGGTCTCTGAGGATCATACTCATTCATCATATGTAATAATAATAATATACTAATTTATGGTTATTGCACACAAGAGTTCACATCTTTTCTCGTATGTTAAATAAAGTGGTGCTAGGAAAGTAAATGCTTAAAATAAGAGTTAAAAATGTGAAAGAAATTCAAATAAATTCTTAATAATTAAAGGAGAAGTTATATTCAATTGAAAATATTGTACTACAGAGAGTACGAGCAAATAAAGAAAATAATCGTGTTACGTTATGTATGTATCAATGCATATCTTAAACTCGCCGACAGTGCCAACACTCTAAACATTTAACGGAAGAGTACTCCACAAACGAGCTAATTGAACAATATAAGAACCTTCCATGCAGACAGGACTTATGAAATCGTGGAATCAACATATTCCTTTTACATTGGGATGTTGTAAATTGAAATAATTCTCGTAAGTACCCTGACTTGTTTAAGTTAAGTAGAGTATATAAGAAAACCAAAACACGCCTTTTCAAATAGGTAGCCAAGGATCATTCGAGCAAACGCGAAAGGAACGGCGAAACATGGTCAAATCTTCGCAGCCCAAAAACAAACCGAATACAGTCGTTGAATGCCACTGTGACTTTCCTGGCACAAACGCTATCCAGCTTGGGAAACACATTTCTACCATAGGTGAAGTGGGGCAAGACTAAATCTTAAGTTTATCTTAAGCGCATACAATAGACATCTGAGCCTTGCATAAACTTCGGTGACCATGGCTTTAGTGAAATCACAACATTTCATGTGTTGATTCAATACAATTCCAAGCGTTTTAACTTTACTTACAATATGCAGCGAAACATTATTTAAAGCCACTGGTGGAATTTCAATTAAACCGTTAATGTAAAATTTAATACAATGGGACTTTGCGGAATTTAGTATCAAACGATTGCATTTACCTCAGGTATTAATTCTTTCCGAATCACAATGTATACGTTCAATAGTATTTAAGAAGACAAATCTGCCAGCTTAAATAGAGTTGTACATCATCGGCATATAAGTAAATCTGTACATCTTGAACTACATCTGGCAGATTGATAAATAAGCTGAATAGCAAAGGTCCCAGTATAGAACCTTGAGGCACCCACAAAGTAAAACCAGTGCAGAGGATGAAATATTATTAATATATACTCCAGCTGTACCAAAACAATGAATTTGTCCTGATTCAAATCCTTTCTCAAATCAGAGGTCACCTTCCGAACTCCAGTCTCACAACTGAGGGAAGCTTCGAAACCCCGATTGACAACCTGGAAGAAAATTATGGTCTCGACAAATTCGGCTATCTTATACAATGTATATTTTTGAAACTTGATCAAATGAAATATGCGGATACTAGACACCTAGACAAATAAAAAGTTGTATTGCAGGGGGTTTCCCCATCAACCGTTTGGGAGTTACAGGGTGATTAAGAAAAAAAACCTAGATTTTCACATAAAACCCTGTATTTTAAAAACTATAGGGCGTATGGTCACAGTTAAACCCTCATTGTATGCAGAGCTTTATGGTCTTTCCAGCAACTGCTCAACCAGCCTAATACCCCCCTCCTATCATGGTTGTCTAAACTAAAAAATTCGAATTTTTTTACTATTGTTTTAATTTGACTTCTATTATTTTTGCAAAAAGGTCGTTAACATAACTCATAACCTATTCAGGTCACACCAAAATTAGACGATATTTTTTAAAATGACGTGCTAAGGAAACAAGACTTTAGATATGAAACATAATAAACTTATTGGACGGAAGTCAGCTGGTAATTCAGGATAAGAGCTCTTTGCAATAGGAAGGACTGTTGCCATCTTACAGGCAGATGGAAAACAGGATGACATAAAGCATGAGTTAACTACATGCAAAATGAATTTACGAATAAAGGGATATAAAATCTTAATGGATCTTGGTGGATGATTGTCAAGCCTAACTGCCTCAGACTTGATTGACTTTCCAGCATCCACAACCTCATTGCAGTCGATTCCACGAAAGTAGAAGCGATTGGTACCTATTGATATTAGATTAAATATTCCTTATCGGATTACCATATGAGAAGTAGCCAACTGATTCCCACTGTGGGCAGAGCTGATAGACGTGAAAAATATGTTAAGTTTTTTCGGGACTTAAATCACAAGTGATTTTGTTCCTTTTACCTGAAAAGACACCTGCTTGACGCAAATTTCGCCACAAACCTTTAGGGTTGAGATTCTGGTCGAATTTGGGGCTGAAATATTGTCGTTTCGCTCGCCTAATTTCTGAAGTCACCTTGTTATATAAAACTCGTGCCTCCTCGGTCTGAGTATGGCTCCACCGTTAGTACAGTTATTCACATTCAGTAATGAGAGAATGAATGTAGGGTCTAGAAATCTATCA
The DNA here is from genome assembly GCA_963924295.1 of Dioctria rufipes. Lineage (NCBI taxonomy): Eukaryota > Metazoa > Arthropoda > Insecta > Diptera > Asilidae > Dioctria > Dioctria rufipes. Next base: position 151,506,556 of record OZ002743.1, on the reverse strand, counting down.
TCTTCTTCATCATAGAGAAATGAAAGTGCATTAGTAGAGAATGCTAATAACGAGAGCATTGATATTTGGAAATATGATATATTAAAGAAAAGCCAAATGACGAAGTCTTGAAAGCGCCAACATCGATTTGGACGCCTTCAGCCTCTTTTAAGTTTCCAATTCCGATAAATGAAATCTGAAGGTTCAGTCATATTCGCGGTAGCTACAGAAGTATAATTAATTTGTTGGCATAATCCGCTTTAATGGATGAAGCATACTATAAGATCTGTGTATTATTTAGGGGCTGGTGGTCTTGGAAGACAAAAATTAAAGTCATTGGTTTCTGAGCTCATCAAAACCTTGAAAAATTTGACGATCATAAAAAGTGTGAGTAGCACAAGACTTCTTTTATAAAATCCGAAAACCGACATAGTGTTGATCCTGGAAAAATGCTTCCTGTGAATGGAGGGGCGAAATTCAAAACTCATAGAAGCAAACAACCCGTAAAAACCAAGTTTTTCCTTATAAATCCTTTATATGCGAGGAGGCAATTCATAGTTTTTCGCGCGCACATGAGTGTGTGTGTGTGTGTGTGTGTGTGTACGCGTTGTGTGTACGCGCGTGGGTGTACGCGCGCGCGCGCGCGTGTGTGTGTGTGTGTGTGTGTGTGTGTGTTTGTGTGTGTGTGTGTGTGTGTGTGTGTGTGTGTGTGTGTGTGTGTGTGTGTGTGTTACGCAGTATGTGCAAAATTTCAGCTAGATTGGATACCAGGAAGTGGGTAAATTTTGACTTTCTAAGTTTGCGGACAAACCCGACGGTGAAGTTAATATAAAGGATTTTAGGGAAATTATACTGATCTGATACAAAATTGCAAAAGCACCTTGAAAAAGGGAAGAAAAATCAAGATACGTAAAAAACACTATAGAATATTAAATAATAAGCGTATGCCATACATAATGTAAAAAAAAAAAAAAATGTTAATAGGTCGAAAGCATTTTCAGAAGGTGAGACAGCAGACATTTTAGGCATCGACAAGTAGTCAATAGGCATACGATATCTCGATGCCCAATTTCTCAAAAAAAGGGAAGAATTTTTGAAGATTGTTTCGATCACTGAATGCGTATCTTGTTGAACAAGTTATGACATATAGAATTTCGCTGTATAAAAAAACAAATTGGAATTGCTTAGAAACCATAGAGGCAGTTTACAATATTTTAATACACTGAAGTGCCAAGCTGCTTTTCAAGAAGAAATCAGACTCAAAAACTCAAAATTTAAAGTAATTATCTCCTACGTAATAGGCAGAACGATAAGAAGCAGTAATAACAGATATATTGAATTAGGCTGAAAAGGGGTGTGCAGGCGTTTCGCATTCACTGCCTAGCCAATGCTTCGCAATTGCAGGGCAGATGCTCTGAGGTTTCAAGAACATCCTGACAAAAGTAGCAGGATGAGTTCAGCCAAGCCCAACTTATTTAGATGATACCACAAGGAACAGTAACCCGAAAGGAGCTACGTTTTCTTAAGGAGTAGGAGTTCTTTTGATTTTTTCCGCCAGTGGTTTCGATAAACTTTTTTGCCTGACAAAGTCCTTATAGCTTTTCCCCATACGGGAGTTTTGTTTAATCTCCCAGCTATTTAGAGACAACACTTTGAAGTGCCATAAAATGGCTCTAGGATTGGACTAGCACAAGGGTTCAAATTGACCAAAATTGCTGAGGACAAATTATTTCCATATGGAAAAACATAATTTTCAAAGAAATTATAAAGCTTAAGATATATCATCATAATTTAATTACCTAAAATCGACCCAACGGGCCTGGCTTCCCTAAATATTCATAAGGAAATGAAATTGATACCAAAAGAAATTCTTACAAAGTTCAGTAAAAATTCGCTCTGATTAATTTTTTAATGAAACGCCAGAAAAGATGCAAATTTTGAACGTGTATATTTTTTAATTATGATCGTATAAATTGTATGTAAATTTTGACAGTGTATGTTTCATATTGCTATTTATCTAATTATTCCAAAACCCCTTTCATGAATAATTTCTGTCACCTGCCCTGACTGTGAGAATATAGAAATAAATACAATGGAAATATACGGACACTCAGCCTAGGTGCTGACTGATTCTGATCTTTCGTCAATGCTTAGGAGTATATTTTTCTCAGATATTTTGGCATTTCACCACAAATTTGTCGTACTTTTATGTTCACTATATTCATTTTGATTTATCCTTTTAATAAACCATATAATGAATATGCAATGAATAAAAACCAAAATATTCGCCTGCAAGTACGACAAATTAGTCAACTGCTTCTGAGGTTGTGACAAGAGTGTTAAACTATGATAAATAGATATTCTACACTTATTTAGAGAATTACAAATGCTTAAATTCGAAATAATATTTTTAAATATGTAATGTGAAGTGTCATTTTCAGTTCATTCTACGTAATGCAAGGCTTACTGAACTGAATGAGAACACATATTTGTATATTTTGATATTAAAGTACGACAAAAGATACAGAATCCCCCTCAAGGCTGCTGATTTTGATCTTTTGTTGTATTTTACTTTACTTGGACAAAATGAAATGAGCCTCGGAAGTAGTAGACTATTTGTCATACTTTTAGGGGTATATTCTGACGTTTATTCACTTTGTGGTTCATCCGTGCGTTCAGCCACACGCAGAATGTCACATAATGTCACATTTTTACACACCATGTCGTTTAGGCGACCGATGCGTTGTCATTTCCCCAACGCATCAAAGCATATCGCAGCGTTCAGCCGCCCAAAATGTGCACACCGGTGTGCACATTTTTACGCTACGATCTGTTAACGTAGTGTCTCGGTGCATTTAGTAGTTTTGACATTTAGCGCGAATTTACAAATTGAATTCCATTGATTGCAAATTAAAATTAAAAATGGAACAAATTTATAATTTTGTTTTAAACGAAGATAATTCCTTTTTACAAAAGGAAAATACGGTTGCTGTTTTGAATGATGGTAAAAATTCCTTAATTTAGTAAAAAACTAATTTTTTAATAAAATAATTTATTTCATATAACAAAATTGTTTTCATCCAAATCAATCTCTATATTATTGGGTTGAGTTCTGTGTAAAGAATCAATTCCTGCTCTCCTGCTCTTATAATAACATCATTATCATCATCGTCCTCCAGTTGAATAGCAGCTGCCTTTGTAATTTTACAAATTTATTATTTACAAGAATGAGTTCGTAATTATTACCATACAAGAAAAGAGGCAATCCGTTTCAAAATTCATTTGAGGTTTCATTGCACACCGAGTAATGTAACTTTGTTATTCATTTCCCTTTTTATACCCTAGATGAAATCATAGGGGTATACTAAGTTTGTCATTCCGTTTGTAACACCTCGAAATAATGATGGTAGAGCAAAATGGATTGGACACCCATTCATAATAATAAAAGTTATTTCGATTTTTGCATGTCCGTCCGTCCGTCCGTCTCTCCGTCCGTCCGTCTGTGCGCACGATAACTCGAGAACGCGTATACCTAGAGAGCTGACATTTTGTACACGGACTTTAAAAAAAAAAAGTAAAATTAAGTTCGAAAATGAGACAAATCGGGCAACTCCTTCATGGGGTTGCCATATAAAAATCTCGTTTTCCGCTATATATTTGGACACTGCCTGAGAACACATCGACGTAGAGAGCTGAAATTTCGTACATGATGTTTTTACTACATTATCAAATAAAATGTCAAAAATGGACTAAATCGGGCAACTCGTTCTTGGTGTTGCCATATAAAAATTTCGGTTTTTTACGTATACTTTGAAAACGATCAGTCCAAGACATTTTTATTGTACTAAAGACTTCTGCAGAATACGAAATCCTATAAAATTGGTTATAACCATTTTTTCTGTGCGGCAAACTGTTCTAGAAATATATGCGAAAAACAACTCCAAAATAAATACTTGAATAGATCGGTGACCATACGAAATTTAATACGGGCATTCATCTAGGCTAGGGTATCATAAGAATTGGTCTTAGACCAATTCTAGCTTTTTTACTTGTTTATTTGCAAAATGTTCACTTTAAATTACACTGACAACTTTCAAAAGTGACGTTTCGGATCGAAGTGCACACCAACCGTTCAGTTGGTAATTCGGTGTGCGGTGTGTATCCCTACTTTTTCATGTCACGTGACATGCACATCACAACGCTTCAAAGCACATCGGTGTGTGACACCAGAACGCACGGCATGACAAGCATAAATCAAAATGAATATTATGAATATAGAAATACGATTACGATGAAATGTCAAAATATGTGACAAAAATATACGCCTAAGTTACGACAAAAGATCAGTATTAGCACCCAGATTTGATCACTCTAAAAATTGTCTAAAGAGTGTGTGATGTTTCTATAAAAATTATATAAATATGAAGAGCAGTTAATTTTTAAAATATGAGCGAGCCATAACAATTGATAAATTTTAACAGTGGGATCTTATTACGAAGTTAAAATTATTACAAATCGCCTTCCAATCATTTTGCCTCACTGCATTGTGTTAGAATTCGAATCCAAACCCGGGTCATTGGAAATTTTCTATTACTAAATCGAACCAAACCCATTTTCTTCCCTATAAAAAGTGAAAAAGAAAAGTTGTTATGAAAAATGAATAGCTATACGTAGCCATCTCTACAGCTGTTATACAACCATTTATCATATAATCTGAAAGGTGCATGTACTTTATTTATTGAGAAGAGAATCAACAAAAACCAATTAGAGCTTTATTGGGGGACCAATATTTACGAGGGAGCAGCTACTATAACTTTTCTCATAAATTTTGAAAAAGCCAAAGTCAGACTTTATTTGACTGATTGATTGTTCCATTAGGAAGTGAACAAATTTCAAACTACGTGTGTGAGTGAGGATCGATATAATCTAGAATTCTTGATTGTGGAACATAATAAATTACCGGAAATAGCTACCGGTGGCACTACCTATAAAAGCGACTTATTTCTCTGTACTAATTGATGAATGAAATATTTGGCAAAAATTTTTGTGACATTTACTATACAGTTATAAGTATGATGCTTAATGGACGGGACGGAATGAGTTAATTGATAACATAGAGATGATGGAAAAGGTATTACGTAAGCGAATGTAAAACTAAGGTAAGGGAAAAGTCCGTAATTGTGGGTGTGTGTAGACTTCTTATGATATAAAAAAAAAAAAAAACCGACCAAGAGAGTCAGACTCGCACACGAAGGGCTCCGTACCACCGTACAAAATTTAACACTATGATGTATACGCCTCTTGTATGGGGCCTCCTTTGATTTTTAATTTTATTTTATTTTTATTATTTGTTTTTATAGCGGCAATAGAAATACGGACTGTGAAAATTTCAACTGTCTACCTATTACGGTTCATGAGATACAGTCGGGTGTCTGACGGACGAACATCGGATTCCTAGTAATAGGGTTCCCGTTTTTATCATGGATTACATATGATACATTTCCTACTGATGTTAGTTATCATTTAAAAAAGAAAGTTCAGATAATCCGATAAGAAATAGCCAAATTATGAAGTGTAGGTGTTTCGCAATTTTTAAAATGAAAAAAAAAGCTTTGCTTTCATTTCTCCATATCTCTCTATCTTCTACATATTGTTATATGTAGTGTGTCTCGTGGTGTGGTGGCTACAAATGGTTTATCGAATATAGGATGCTACACTTGGCAAAAAAGAAAATCGGACATAGATAAAGGGATAATAGAAAAGTAAAGAAGAAGAATACAAAGATAAGAGAAGAGAAACAGAGTAGAAGGAAAGAAATTATGTATTCACCGGTGCATAGCCCGATGGTTGAAATTGAAAAAGAACTATAAATTTGCACACAAAATTCGTATAATATCGATTATTTAATGTATCCACCATATACTACATACATTCGTCCTTGTCTATACACCTTGGCAACTCCATAAAATTAATCACATTTAGTGATGTTTATAATAGATATTGTCCTTTCCCGCTATACCCATCGCTACACTAATGTTTGCCTGTCGCACTGTAACTGGTTCCTGTCTGCCTGCCTGCACTATGGTACCTCCCAAAAGTTGTCATAATGTATTTACCGTCAATGTAATAACATCGTTTCATGCCCCTTCCTACCCCTCTACCATCAATTGTCTATCCGTCTATAATGGTCGGAAGTGAATTAATTTTGCTACGTTTAAATTGATACCAAGCAATCTGCTGACAGATCAACCCCTACATAACAGTTTTGGTTTTCAGGAGTGAATTGTGAGAATATTGCTGGTGAGAAATTTTGTAATACGAGGTATGATGAATTGAAAAATGAATAATACCGGCATTTGATAGTGATCAACAAAGGCTTTTATACGTGAGTAAGGGAGGAAGCAATCCTTACCTGAAAAATGCCTTACCAACATTATTTTATGCCATTTGCACTGAATACTAATTTTCAATGAAACCAACCTTTTTCCGCTATGGTTATTTAAATAAAAAAAATCAGAAGGTGAAATTAACTTACAAATATCTACCCCCCTCCTCTCCTTTATGTAAAATTACTAGTTCCGTACAGTAAAATTACATTAATCATGAAAATCAATGGCGAAATTACCGTTTTTAATAATTTTCTATAATAATTGGTAATTTTACTGCTGTTTTCGGTTAATTTTTACTAAATGTCCAGAAAATTTACTTTGAGTCAATAAATTTATAAAATGCCATGGTAAAAATACGCGGTTACCGCTGTAATATCATCCTAGCATCGGAATAATGCTTTATAAGTATTAATATTAAAACACGTAAAAAACTGGATAATACTAATAATGTAGTAATTTTGCTGTGGAAACTGTAGCAACTGGCAAAAACACACGCCACTGTATGATCCGACGTGTATGTACGCATTGCGGTTTAGTAATATATTAGTCCAAATCCAGTGCATGCGAAAAATTGCAGCAACATGTTTGACTTAACAACAAAAAGTTAAAAGCAAGAATATGCTGAACAGAAGTTATTTCGCCCTTGTGCACCGAACTAAAATTTCTACTATTTAATATAGTAGTTCCCAAACTGCAGAAAAAATAGATGGTTTAAATGAAAAATTACGTATGCAGTAAAATTACGAAATTAGAGGAAAGATAAATTGTTATATTTAGCAAAATTCTTCATGGTTAAGTAATTTTACTTAAAACGAGTAAGAAGCGTTTACTCTCTGAAAGTAAACTTACTTTTGTGAAGTAGTTTTGCTAGCCAAATAATTGAATTTTACATAGTAAAGGTAGTGTACTCCGATTATAGCAGGAACTGCGAAGGCTCTGTATTTTGTAGTAAATTTCTTCGAAAATTTTTTTGAGTGTACAATTACGAAAAATATCTTGTCTTCCAATCTAAAGATATAGAGGACTGTATGTCACCATGCGCCGGTAAAACGTTAAATTTATGCGTGAGGGATGAATGGATGTCACTAATATCTGTTATCTTCAATAGATGTGATAGATGATTCTATTCTATTATCAGATATATGTAGGAATAAATTGAAATTTGAGCTTATGAACTCTGATGACCGTAGCATTGTGTTTATATCCGTTAAGCATATCATATGCAAAAAAAATGCGCCTCTCACTCTACCTTATGGTCGTGCAAAAATAAGTAAAAAACGGTAGTACTTATTAAGAATTTACTGAAATTTCGAGAAAAAATATAGCGATTTTGCGAGTTGTAGAAATTTGCTGAGCTTAACTCCGCTATAATTCGAGAACTATTCATCTGATTGAAAAACGTTTCCTACTAAAGCTACACGAAGTTTGGAAATTTCATGCTCTATAATTCTCGTAATAGCTATTTTTAACCTAGGTGAAGACGTTTCCGGTACCATTTTTAAATATGTCTGCGCAAGAGGCGGTCGCTCAAGGTCGTGCACTTGGAATATTAATGAGGACACCAAACTGTACAAATTTACGAAATTACGAAACTTTAAACATGAGCATTATAAAAATCATAACTATTTTTCTCGAAAAATTTATAACTTTCGAGATAATTGCAAAAAACAATAGAATTCACCTTCTAAAAACAAACCCATAACCTGAATTCAAGGTACTTTTCAAGATATGCTTAAGACATAAAAATAAAGGTATCCACAAGAGATTTTTTTGGCGGTTTGCACATTTTGTGTTTAATTTTAATGGACTAATTGTGATATACAAATTTTGAACAAGTGTAAACCTTCTTGTTATATTTTATTTTTATCATTCCCAAGCAATCATAATTAAACTTTACTTTCATTTTATTCATTTAAATTTTTTCATACATAAATTAAAGAAACAGACCTAGGATACACACCTACAGCCAACGTATAAATTAACAAAAACTAGGTCAACAAGGAAACGAAACAAATTCAATTCCACAAAACTTCCAGCAATCAAGCGGTCGCCCCTGTTCTTATATTAATTTAAAACTTTTCTTGATCTGCTTGCCAAATCTTTTTTAATATAAAGAAGAAAAATTCAAAAAAAAAAAGGTCACAAAAGATATTCTTTTCACAAATCTATAAATTTACATTGAACAAATTTGGGTTGAAATTCGTGCGGAATTTATACGCCATAGTTGAACTGTGCTTTAGAATTCCTTAAATTAAGAGAAGAAAATGATTCAAAACTTTAAGTGCTCTGTCAACAATTTAGGGCAAATTTATGGATGAGGTCATCGTCTCTATAGAAGTAGATCTAGGTAACCCCAATCGATTATTGATGCTACTCAAGGGAATAAAGTTTTGGTTTCACACTAGGAGCTAGGAAAATGGCTATCACTGCATTTCTGATTATCAGTTCTCCATGCAAAATGATAATGGTTTAAATGTTGACCTACCCTTCAGTGATAAAATTTCAAATCCAAAGGAAAATCTCTTTATCTTTATATTTTGATCAACATTCAAGGACTTGCCTTCATGAATATTTAGCTGAAACAACACTTTTCAATTGAACACATAATAAAAGAGAGGGGGGCGGGTGGAATATAGGTTGTAGACACACAGCTTACCTACCACATCCTCATTCCCCATTAGAAATAAAATCTTAAAACTTCGGTAATACTTAAGTTCAGAATTTATTTCATATGACGAAGGAATGGCATGACGGATAATATCATCTTGAAGGAACATAAGGTTTCTGCTTGATAGAATTGTATTCATAAAATTTTAATATGGGAATCCATTGTAGGGCATGGGAATGGAGGACCAAGTAAACATATTCAAGTATAAGTAATCAATATCGGATATGGATTTAATTCATTTCTTTACTTTTCTGGATTGGAGTTTCTAGGAAAATGCGGAGAAAGCTTCCATAAAAGCAATTAAAGAAAAATTATTTCTTTTTTTTATTTAGTATTTATGGAATTCGAAGAAATTTTTATTATGAAATGCAGAAAGCCAATGCAGAGTATATCACAGATTATAATCTCGGGATACTTATAAAAAGTTTGCTTAAGTTATGCAAATAATATTTTTTTTTTTTTTGTAAAATGAAAACTTTTATTATCTATTCCAATAAGATACAGTACGAATCTAAATTAAATAAATCTCCATTTGAAATTCTCAACAAAATTGATTAAAAACATTCCCACAAATTTCACTTTTCACTTTCTTTTTACAACAATAACTAATATTTTTACTTTCGTGTTATTTGCAGAATGCATTGGAAAATGTTATGCTTAGCCAAACATGGTGTATCGATATCTAGATACTCGGAATACTCCCAATATATCCAGAAAACTAATCGGTATAGACTACATATCTAGACGTCAATATCTTCAAAAATTACTGGCTACAGCCTAGTCATCGACTCTTCTTACGTTGCGCAACGCCATCTAGTTGTTAGTAATAATGTGATAATGTTAAGCAAAAATATATCCGTGCTTTCTCAGGAGAGCGAAAAAGAAGACCAACATTTTTTTGTCAACATGTAGTTGAAAGGAGCTTCCCGGGAAAAATAAGGAAAAAAAGAAATGAAAATATTAAACTCCACAAAAACAACGTTTATTATCGAAGTATGAAGAAATTGATTTTTGTTCGCATCAAATCTTGAATTAGTCATATACATATTTACAATTAATTGTTGCCGTTTAGCCTGCATTAAATCTAATATACTATTTGTCATTTCCATTTCCAATTTTTTACGCTTAAAAAACTGTCAACTGAATTGAAATGTGAAGGCTTGTCGCTTAGAATATAGCAGGAAGTGTGAAAAGCCAAATTTGGTATAGTCAAATTCTGGTTGTGTTAGTATTGTTGCTGCTGTAGTGAAAGTTCAGGAAATCGTGTAGTATAATCAATACAGAGAGCGGAGCAACAAGATATATGGTTGAAAATACTGCGGTTGCTCCCACCGAAAATGTTCTTAGTTGTGCTCTCAGTCGTTGTGACTGCGTCAAGATACCCAGGGAGTTTCTCAGCTATCACAAACGTATACAAATCTTCAATAAACAAATACTCATCGTTTTTTCTATTAATTTCAATTTAATTTAATATAAAAATGTGTGTAAAGTACACAAAATAATATTTTATAACTATACTTTCCTAAAAAATGATTTCCCACTTATATTTTCATCAGATTCCCATTGTCGTTTGACAGCTGAAAATACATGTGTCTCTTTCTTTAATATAACTCTGACCTACTTCACGATACCCAGTAAAATGCACATTCATGCACACGAATTTGACAGGTATCAACACTTCCTGTTGTCTCTATACTCTATGTTTCTATATTCAATGCCCCTAGATATTTGGCACATCTAGATATCGATACCCCATCCTCATGTCTGTTATGCTTATGACAGACATGGGGTATCGATATCTAGTTATTCGGAATATCCCGTTTATACACCATGTGTGTCATCAAATACTCCTAATATACCCAGAAAAACTAGTGGGTATAAACTCGTTACCTAGAAATTAATATCCTCAAAAATTAGTGGGTATACCCTGATCATCGTTCTTACTTTGCGCAGCGCCATCTTGTTGCTGATAATAATACATATGATTATGTGTCTAATTAAGCAAAAATGTGTCTGTGCTTACCCAAAAATAAGAACAAGAACCAAATTTTTTCCGGGAAAAGTAATAAGAAAAGGAAAATATTAAACTCTGCAGAGTTAATAAATGATTTCATTACAATTTTGTTATTTTTAAACAAACCGTCGACCCCACTTTTCTTCGTTTTACACAAATTTGTAAATTGAGACACCACATCCGCCGATACATTTTATACCTCAACCAGGATCTTATTGAAAAATAACGCAATTTTTTGTTTTTTCGTTCCAATTCTTAAATTTGTATATTTACAATTAATTATTGCCGTTTAGCCTGCGTAAAAGCTCATATACTTGTCACTTCCATTTCCAAATTTGTTACGCTTAAAGATCTGTGAACTGATTTGAAATATCAAATACGGTTTTTCACATCAACCCCTGTTATGTCTGTCAGGGGTGCTTTGATATCTAGTTATTCGGAATATCTAGATATAAATATCTAGATATCGAGATCCCATGTCTGTTATAAGCATTATGGTCACGTGAGAACTCGACCGCAGAAAATCCGGCTCAACTGGAACATCTCCATAGCTACCCCCGAGGACATCTGAGTACCAGAAAGCGAGTGCTAAGCTACTGTCAACGAAAGCTCCACGTTGGAGGAATTAAGGGAAACAAGGTAGATGCCGAAAATAGAGAGTTGAGTAGGACACCATGATAGATGAAGCAATTCTGGTTGACAGGCATAAGTGATTATGTGGAAAATTTTGTTAAAAAACTGGAAAAGAAATAATATAAGATTTCTATAAAATTGTAATACTTATGATAGACATAGGGTATCGATATCTAGATATTCCGAATATTTAGATATGAAAGTACCCCTGACAAACATAAAAAGGGGCCTAATGTGACAAACCGTACTTTGACATTTCAATTCAGTTCACAGATCTTTAAGCGTAACAAATTTGGAAATGGAAGTGACAAATGTATGAACTCTTACGCAGGCTAAACGGCAATAATTAATTGTAAATATACGAAAAATTCAAGAATTGGAACGAAAAAGAAAAAAATTGAATTTTTTTGCAATAAGATCCTGGTTGAAGTGCATGGCGATGTGGTGTCTTAATTCACAATTTTCTGTAAAATGAAGAAAAGTGTGGTCGACAGTTTATTTAAAAATAACAAAATTGTAATGGAATAATTTATTAACTCTGCGGAGTTAATTATTTGCCTTTGTTTACCTTTCCCGGAAAATGTTTGGTTCTTCTTTTTCTTTTTCGCATTTTTGCTTAATTAGACACATTATCATATTATTTTCTACAACAAGATGGCGCTGTGCAACGTAAGAAGGCCGATGATCAAGCTACAACCAGTAATTTTGAGTAGTTCTCCTGGGTATATTGGGAGCATTTGATGACAGACATTGCTGGTGTATAAACATGACATTCCGAATATCTAGATATCGATACCCCATGTCTGTCATAAGCATAATTCAATCGCCACAAGAATGCTGCAAAGCCGAGTTATGATTTTTTTCGGGTAATTCTCTTCTGTTGTATTTAATCTATTCACAAAACTTAAGGTTAGATTCTATCCCGAGGGTCCGTCAAGAAAAACAAATGTAATATGTTGGAATGCAATCGTACAGGCTAGTGAACTTTGGTTTCCTACGTGAATAAAAGGAATACCACGTTGAGATTCTATGAATTTATATAGATATTTTGTACCTGATACTTAGGAGTTCCATTGAGATTTAGACAACTGTCCCAGCCCCTATAACTTGTCGACGGCCATATCGCCTGATGCCCGCCTTGCGAGGGGGGCAACGTTTTTATTTTTGTTAACAAACCAATAAAAAGGGAGGGTCCAGATAAATCTTTAAGAAACGATGGTGATAGGAAGATAGACGAATAAGGATTTTTTTTTCTTATTACCAGATTAAATTGCAGCAAAATGAATACAGGCGAGGGACTCTCGAGATCCCAGCAGTAAAATGAAATGTTTACTGCGATGAGTACTTATATACACTTTTCCTTGTCGTCCAAAAACAATTTAAATATCGAAACTAATTTTAAAATTTAAAAACTTTATAAACAGCTTAAAAATATTTGTTATGACATTTAAATTTTAACCTACAAAAGAACTTGTGTCTAAGACATAACTTAATTATAGACGCTAACTTTACGATTTTCGTCTAGAGCTTGGCGTCAGTAAATGAAGCCGTTGGGAGGCTCAATAAATTTACCAAGGCTATGCTTTGTTTTTTGTCTTTCCTGCTATCTCCCGGAGCGCTTTCGATGATTATGAAGATTGGCTAGATTTGCATATTCTCTAGTTTCATGTTGTTGGGCCTTCAGAATCCAATGTGAACTGGTGTCTTGGGAGGTTGGAGCACGACACGAGGAGGATCACCAACATCATATCCATCATGCATCTCGAAAGGTGAGTGATGTATAGTCATTGCAGCAGCACTGAATGTGGCCCGTTTGGTTTTATTTTTATAGGCACGATTTACGCCACACACACGCCATACTTTCCGCAAATAGTCGAGATGATACCATAGAGTGAGCTGTCAGATTCAGCTGACAGACTGGGCTGTACGTACGTTTGACAAAAATGTTTGTCAAACATTTGGGGAATGTTTGTTATGTGTAGACGCGATTTAAGGGGGTGCTGTTATCTGTCTAAGTGGAATATGAAAGATTTAGTCCACTTTGAACTTTAAAATTCAAACCAAATGATAACAAAAGAGCAGGGCTGCAGTTTTATGTTTTTTGGGGGCAAGATGTAGTTCCAAAAATTTGCAATCAATTATGTCTGCCCATTCGTTGCTTTTTGGAATAAAGATTGCATTATTGTGCCATTTAATGATTCAGTTTAATATTTGTCATCATATGTCAAATAATTTTGTAATTTGAATTTTATAGTGTATAGGTTGAAGGGCCGAATGATATATAGCTTAAGTGAAGCGCAGTGCGTTGTAAAAGTTTCAATATATTATCTACTTCTTTCCTGTATCTATTATGTGCATATCCCCAGTAAAAGAAAAGTTTTGCATAATGGATGGCTAAAAACTTATTATATATACTTATATCATATAATTGTAGAATGTGTTATTATTGGGTAATTTATCTGAACTTCCAGATAAAAATCCAACAAAAGTTCTACGGTGTACTTGTGGACTCAGATTCAGACATTGAAAGTGACAATGAAGGTGATTGGTATCAAATTTAATCCTGCAAATAAATGTGAGATTAATTTTTTTTATAATTTTAGCGCAAAACATACCAAGCCTGCCATTTCTTTTAAAAAGACCTACCCACTATGCTGTCAAGACTCCTGAGAACAACAATTTTCTTGGGTTCGAAAGAAAAATGAAAAAGCATTTTGTTTTGTGTGTGAAAAGCCATTTCGAAACCAATCATCGCCAAAAAAATGTTGAAAGTAAGAAAAATCAAATTGATATTACAGCTTTTCCCAGCGAAATAAATTGTAATGAATTGAAGAACGTGAGGACAGCAGAGCTTACACTGGCTATGTTTTGCTTGGTGCATAACTTATCATTTGCTTTAATGGACTACCTTCCACATGTTATGTATTGACAGCTTGCTGCCCTGACTCAGAAATTGCAAAAGCAAATTCTTATGTATGGACGAACAAAAGACATCGAGTTAACTGAGTTTCTAGGGGGAAAAAAAGTGAAAGTTATATAGTGGAAAGTATTAAAGATAAAAAAAATTTCTCATATAATTGACGAAACAACAGATTTCGGTACCTGGAATTGTAAATGTTTGGCTGTGTGGTGAAATATTTCGACCACAAGATGAAAAGAGTGAGAAATCGATTTTGAGGATTACTGAAATTTTAGAAGTCTGATTCTGAATCAATTTTCAATGAGATATTACAGCTTTTAAAAAAACATTTAATATTCCTACACATAACATCATTGAATTAGGCACTGATAATGCAAGTGTAATGGAGAATTAAAGAGTATTCAGGCAAGGTTCAAACATTTTTGCACACAATCCAAAACGAGCTATTGAATTCCAAGAATTCCAGGAATATTGTGGTATGAAAGTTCATAAAACTCTTGGGCTTTCTAATGCTCGTCGGTTTTCCATGGAAAGCGTAGTTAATCGAATATAATAAAAATGGAATGCGCTGAAACTGAAATTTTACTTCAAATCCAATAATTTATTAAGGAAAGAATTTGCAGAAAGGTTAGATGATCCAAAAATGAAAATATATTTCACCTTTATGAATTATAATTTAAGATTATAAATGCAATGAACTTAGAGTTTCAGGCAGAAAAGTTTCGATTATCTTATTTGAATGATATAATAGAGCAAAATTTTCTCAATATAATAATTCTTGAAAATAGAAAGGATCTTCAATCTCTCAATAATACTGATTGTTTTGCAATAAAGCTGTAATCGAAAATTACAGCTATATTACTGTATTTTAGGTGGGTTAGTTTAGCGGTATGTTAAAATTGATGAGAAATGGGTGCTTATGTCCATTGTTACTTTAATTGAGCGAATAAATTCTTAATTACATGAACGTGAGCATATACATATACTATTAACCTAATAGAATATGCTGCATTGCTCTATAAATTTATGTTGTTTTTGAACTATATTCACGTTATTTTTAAGCTAACGTAACTAAGGTACGAGTGTATGTATCGTTAATATGCCAAAGCGTGGCATATATTTAACTTTGATGCTTTCAGAATCTAAATCAAATTTACTGTTTAATTCACTCTAAACTTAACTAATTTGCTTCTTCACATGTTTCAGCTTGCATATGTTTAATTTTAATGTGAAGAAGCCTATGATAAAATTATACTGCCACCAATAAATAAATTTCACAAATTCAATACAAACACTTATATGTATTTTTCACCAAACAAAGGAACAAATACTTTATTCTTACTTTCACTAGAATATTCCTTTAACACCACAAATTTTCAGAAGACACGACCTTCTACAGTATGTAAAATAAGATACCTTGGTACATTTTATTTATGCTAGAATTTAATTTTCACTTTTTTAAACAGTTTTAAAAATTTCACTACTTGATCTGATGCTAGTTGCATACATGATCACTGTCAAAATAATGAGAGATTTCTAAGTGCTCGCCTCCTTTTTAGAGTCTCAGAGCCGCCATTTTGTCTAAAGTTCCACAAAAAAATTGCAAATTTAGCATATTTTTCGTGCTCGACTAACTTGTAAAATTATGTCCACATATGCCAAATTATATCAATTAATTTATTTCACATTATGCACGAATTCTCCTCTTTTACTTATTTAAATATATTTATATTTTTCAAAATTCTCAATATGGCCCATTCCCACATCTTTCTCTTACCCACTTATTATGGAAATTAATTTCACCTTTTTATACCCTAGATGAAATCTAAAGGGGTATACTAAGTTTGTCATTCCGTTTGTAACACCTCGAAATAATTATGGTAGAGCAAAATTGATTGGACACCCATTCATAATATTAAAAGTTATTTCGATTTTTGCATGTCCGTCCGTCCGTCCGTCTGTGCGCACGATAACTCGAGAACGCGTATACTTAGAGAGCTGAAATTTTGAACACGGACTTTAAAAAAAAAAGTAAAATTAAGTTCGAAAATGAGACAAATCGGGCAACTCCTTCATGGGATTGCCATATAAAAATTTCGTTTTCCGCTATATATTTGGACACTGCCTGAGAACGCGTCGACGTAGAAAGCTGAAATTTCGTACATGATGTTTTTACTACATTATCAAATAAAATGTCAAAAATGGACTAAATCGGGAACTCCTTCTTGGTGTTGCCATATAAAAGTTTAGGTTTTTTTTTACAAATACTGCGAAAACGATAAGTCCATGACATTTTTATTGTACTAAAAACTTCTTCAGAATACGAAATTCTATAAAATTGGTTATAATCATTTTTTCTGTCCGACGAACCGTTCTAGAAATATATGCGAAAAACCACTTCAAAAATCAAACTTGCACAGAAGGGTGACAATACGAAATTTAATACGCGCATTCATCTAATGTATCATAAGAATTGGTCTTAGACGAATTCTAGCTTTTTTACTTGTTTCTTAAAAATAGAATATGAATTTCGCGAAGAAATTGCACTGTTTATATTATATTGTGCATAGTGCTGTTGTTGTACTGCCAAGAAATTTATTTTCTTAGTAGTCTTGCATGAAATCTACCTAATTTGTTAATTTTTGTACACTAGTTCATTGAGTTAGTTGAAATATATTAATATGAGTATTTTCTTTTGCTTTCAGCTTAATTTTTGATTGTAGGATGCTTCTGATTATTGGACCAAGGGAACACAAGATAGGGAAGTATGAAATATTTTGTATATTAGGTATTCATGTTTTTTTATTTCTTTTCAGCTGTGTTCAACACTGATAAAGAACATGAATCAAATCAACTCTCAATTAAATAGAACTTTATACGGAATTATCTAAACAGATATTGATGCAGTTTAATTATGAAAATGAGAAATTAAAATTGTTATCTTTACTTCGATTTGAAAAAGTTTCAAACAGTTCAGAATCAATTCTGCCATTATTAAAGGCATTTAAATTGTTCTTAAGACATATCCAAAATAGAAAAATTAGTTGACTAGTAAAGAGGAGACTACTAAATTGTCAGTCGATTTATATCTCTGAAGATATTGAGAGCTGGTGGGATAAAATCTCGTGTATGAAAAATGCATTAGGCGAAAATGGCTTTAAAGAATCACTGAAATCTAAAAAACATGAAATTTAGTACAACTTCGCGTCAAATATGTGCGTATTATCGTGCTCAAAACTACATATAGTCGGAGAAAACACATAAACTTACGAAATGACGCGTCAAAAATAAATATATCGGGTTTTGTATGTATGTGAGCTTTAGAATACTCTAAAATTCATAAAAATTCCATAGTTTGGTATATCATCACGTAATAATGGTACATCAAGTAGATAAATTTGTATTTGAGAATGGCAAAGATCTTGAAGTGGAAGAGGAAGTGATGCAAACAAAGCCAGTAAAAAAACTATGATTATACTGATATATTTTCGTTTGATTGCGTTTATTTTCATAGTGGATTAACTACCAAAACTCTAATTGTTGTATAATGATAAAAGAAATAAAGTCAATAATACTAACCAGGCAATCGGCAAAAATTTCTTGTTTTTATATATAAGTATTTTGCATACAATTTGGCGTTTTTAATTAATTTCATCGCCGTCAAATGGAATGATGTGCTTTTGGAAGCTCTACGGACTGTAGCCTGCGTCTGAAAGTGATTATATGGCTCTATATGATAAAAATCGTGTACAATACACACGAATATCGCAGTATCATATAGTTTTGTACGTACACATGTTTTCAAAGTGCATATTTTTGTGAGTTTTATGTTCCGTTGAGCTTTTGAAAGCAGAAATTGTGACCTCGTTTTTTGGTGGTGTAACCTCCCTTAAGCACATACATTTTTAATTTACGCAAATTGCCCCACAGATCCGCAGTTGCCAAGACATTTTTTCACAAGTATAATTTTGTAAAACGAAAATCAGAAATAAACTAAAAAATAAAACACTAAACAATATACTGGCGACAAAAGAGCTTATCTATTAATATCAATACAAATGAAATGCTGGTCGTTGGTAATCGCATCAGTTGAGAACGGCTGGACTGATTTGGCTAATTTTCTTTTTAATGTTCGTAATAGTTCGAATAAGGTTTTCAGGGAAAGAAAATTTGGAATTGGCTCCCCTTCTTGGTGTTGCCATACAAAACTTGGTTTTCCGCTATACGTCGACGTGGAGAGCTTAAATTCTGTACACGGTGGTTTTAAAAAATGTAAATTTAAGTTCAAAAATCGAACCAATCGGGCAACTCCTTCTTAGATTTGCCATACAAAAATTTTGGTTTTCATTATAGACAGACACAGACACGAATCGTAGCAGACAAGTATCGTAGCAGAGGCGTATCGTAGAAGACACGTATTATGGACAGGAAAATATTTTTAATTTACTATGTACAAGAGCTTTCAAATCTATCGTAACGTACCGCATAGGCACTCAAAAACGCGGGCTGTTCCCGGATGACACTCTCGCGAAGAATATTTTATCTGTGCTGGTACGTGTCTTCCCGTGCTTCGTTTTCATTTTCTAGTAATAATATAATTACGGACATGCCTTCAACAGATAGATTTCGAAATACTTTTAACAATAACAAATAAAAAACGAACGTCTTAACGTAATTCTTAACATAATTTTAGAACGTACTAACGGATTCTTTCTCACTGCTTACCTGTCAATGTCTTGTATGTCAGTGTGAATACTTTCTAAAATGGCTATAAACAGACTTTAGTTTACTTAAGATAAGTGGGGCTATATTATGTGTACTTTTATTTAGAGTTGTAAACCAAGAAAACTCCTTGTTTAAGAAAAAAAAGTTCGAAAATAATAATTAAATTCTTTTTATAACAGTTATAACAGTTAATGTCTTTCTAATTTTTTGGTCTCTTTCTCTCGAAACCATTTGTCATCTCTTGCAAAATAACTGTGATTAAATTGAACACCCTGGATCTAAATTTAAAATTTCCAACGATTCACCAAACCACAACTTTTATTTATGACAATATGAATTAGAAGCGATGGCTATTTATAGCCAATACGGTAGGCATCCACAATTTCCTGATAAGTGTCCAAAGTATTTCGTAAGGGAAAAGTTAAACGATACAAGGATATTTCCTTGAAATCATTAATCAAAACAACTTTGTGTAAGTCATCGATGAGGTAAATGTAAACTTTGTCATCGTCTAATCCTATTAGTTTAGTTGGCAACAAAAAATAAAGTTCGACAACGCTTTCCATAGTCCAATAAGTCTCGTATGCTCTTTCATTAATTTAAGTGGTGAAGGTGTGAATTTCATAATTTAATATCGGCAGTTAAGAGGAGGTCAGCAGAGAATAAAATACATAGAACGAAAGAGAGAAAGGGAGAGAGAGCACTGTAAGTACTGTACAAACTGGTGAAACTTTCAATGTGGGATAATTAATTACTTAATCCAAAGGGAATTTGTGTTTTAAGTACTTGAAAGTCTGACTCAAGCAAATTGCTTAATTAATGGTGCGAGAAATATCTTTTTTGACTATGATATAATAGAGCGTGGTATAGTAGCCAACGATGTATAAAAAAAAAAGATAGAAATTTAATAAATTTCAACAATTAGAAGATTTACTGGACTTTAACTTGTGAACTTCTTTAATTTTCTAACAACTCCCCGTTGTAAGTGCTCATGAATTTTCTTTAATTAGATAAAAGGGAAAACAGAAATTACTACAATCTGAGTCATTTTATTCAGTTCAAATGTGTGAGTATTTCAACTGTTAGAAGAATTGTTCTGAAAATACATATCTAAAGTTTTCATGTTATTCGCTTACGGTGTAATATATTTCCCATTATTTCCATTAGAACCCAAGCCTAAATGCCTACATATTAGCTTAAGTGTATGCAAAATATTCTATTCAGTCGCTATGAAAACAGCAATTTTAGTTGTAGTCAAGAAGTTTTCGATTAACTTTTGCAGTCTTCCATATTTCACGTGACCACAGCCTATTTAACTTCAAGTAACTTGAGATGTGGTATATGAAGGCTTCGCATGAAACTATATGTTGCATTTTGTTGAATCACTTTTTTTTAATCCCAATAAAGATAAGAGTATCAATCTGAATTTTGTTAGCAGATATCGTTCAAGAAAGTGATACACTAATAGCACGATATAAATATGAACATAGATTAGTGTAACAGGGTGCTCGAAAAGTTGTGGTGCACTACATATAAGAATTTTATGGATGGGATTCACAAATGCAAAAGGTTATTGTGTGAAGGGGTTAGGTATGCCGTTTCGACAGTAGATATAAAGGTTGCTTGGATATCAAATGAAAGTAAACCGTTTAAGCTTTCCATACATTTTTACGTATCTATGTATTTTGTCGGGAAGTTTATCGTAGATGTCAAAGTTAAAAATTTTTAAAATGTCATATTTTTTCAAATTTTGACGGAGTTTTTGCCAAAATACACCAAAACAGGACAGGACTTAGACAATTTATACATGCATGAAGTCATAGAAATAAAGTTGGTCTACTACAGGAGGTTTCCCGGGCTCTAGTGTTCATTATGTATTCGTATGAGAGACTTGGGGTTAAATGAAAATCTAATATCTCAATCAATTTCTCAGCCTAATTACAATATTTTCGGGAAAGATTGTGTCAATTATATTTAGGGGATGTTGCAATTTATGTGTATGCCACTCTTAAGGCAACTGTTATTAACTCCTCTCTTCTAGGTAGAAAAAAATTGAATTCATCAGTATTGAAGTTGTCTCAGGCTTTGATAAGCGTGTTTTAATTAGTGTTTATTGTCCACCAACGTGCCTTAATTATGAGACTGCCATACAGTATCAGTCAGTCTTGTTTCAAATCTTAAGACGCCGCAACGTAATTATCTGTGGCAATTTAAATGTTAATGATCTTAGGTGCACCATCTCAGCTTGATCATATTTTAACAATTGGTATCCATAAAGTTTTATTGCATTATGATTTCCTATATCTATCTTATGATTATGAATTCAGATCTATGCTGATAATATATATTTGTTTCACTTAACTCAACTATGAGTAGCTTCTAACAGATTATAAAGAAACATCATGGAATGGTGTTACAGCTCCAACTCTATAGATAATACGATTGATTTCAAGCTAACTAACCTATATTATAACCACATTCCACTGCGGGTGTGTGGAACTAAAACTAACAGATTACGATGGATATCATAAGAGATACGTTCCTACCCTGCAAACAATTGGACGTAATTCCACCGTAGCGAAATGAACTCGAAATAGAGGAACTGCTCGTAGATCGAAATATTTTTGATTTTTCTTTAACTTAAACGAAGTTTTAGCATCATGCCCTAATTTCCAAGAATTCGGAATGGATGGACCGCTTGTGACTCGAAATATCTTCGATTTTTTTACCATAAACGACGTTTTCAAGTATGCCGAAATTTCCGAGAATTCGAAATAGATGCATCGCTTATAGCTCGAAATTTCTTCGATTTGTTTGCTATATAGAAGTTATGGTACGGCTCATGTCAATTCCCAAAGAAGTTGTTCTATTCATGAAATTGCTCTTCGCAGGCATTCTGAGTTGAGATTTTATTGAATGAAGTGCAAAGTGAAGTTTTACTACAGTAAGTATTTATTATTTATTTATTCGATATCGTATTTATTTAATATTTGCAAAACGCCTTGCAAGAGGTCGATACAAGATCGTACTGTTAAAAAACATCGAATCCAAAACGAATTACCAACACATACAAGAGCTTCGAAAGAATGTCGAGCTAGCGAACCACTGTCAGTTTGCCAATATGATTCGATATCGTATTCCGCTTTTTTCTCCTGCAAATCGCAAGCACGTCGCAAACGAATTCGATTTCGCAGCTTAACTTTAGTTAGTCGAATTGATTTAGTTCGAATTCGATTCGAATTTGAACCGCAATGTTTGCAGGGTACTGTTATAGCGTAAGGACTGAAATTTACTATAGATATAAATTCTATGATAAAATCTGGCAAACGTATGTTTTTGGACTGCCGTCTATGACGTCTAAACATCCCAGTCAGTGGAAAAGTGCGCTTGTGCTGCCTATCGAAAAAAAAGTCCTGAGCTTCTGTTCTAACTGACTACGAACCAATTAGTCTTTTATGTTTCCTAGCTAAGGTTTAAGAGAAGATAATTTTTATGCAGACTCACGGAAAGAAAAATTTACTGATATTCATAAAATGTTGATAAATATCAATTAAAAAAGCTGTTGATTTTTCGCCAAGTAAATTGTTATTATTTTCTACAAAACATATTCTTGATTCAACTTATGGTTGGTTGTATCATTATCACGTAAATAATACTAAATTCAAGAGGTCATATTTTCTTAAAATAATAAATCTAGAAATGTCGAAAATTCATATTGATGTTATCTTTCCTATATTCAGAAAACCTTTATGCCAGATTCAAGCTATCTGTTTACTTGAATTAAACATTGAAAGATTAATATAAGTAAATGAAATGTTTATAAATATCTTATTTTGTTAATAAATAGAATTTTAATTTTACTCAAATGTATACCATGAAACGTATAGATTAAGAAAACGAATGATAGATTTTATTTATCATATTAGTACCTATATACATATGTATATATATTTGCTTTATGCAGGTGTGCTTTTCTCAAGAATAGCTTTTCATGATAGATCCTTTATGCTTCATGCAGGTATGAATATCTGAAGCAAAGATATTAATTATTGAATCTTTTATAACAGCTATCAACTGTAAATTTGAAACTGAAGAAAATCTAATTGCTGAAAAAAACAAAACTGTGGGAATATCTGAAAAGAAAAACGATTTTTTTCCATATAAATCAATCGTCATCCAAAATAAAAATAAATGTACAAGAACAACGCATAATTCAATTCGTTTTTAGGAACCAACTTGCTGCAATTTGTTTTTAAATCAACAAGTATAAGTCTTAAATACTTAAATATTTTGTAAAATGCTGCTGACTATTTCCACTGACACGTGGATATTTTTGAAAGCGCTGTTATACATGTAAATTAACCGTTTGATTTTATTCCAACAGCAAAAAAACTTATATCATGTATTTATTGAAATTAAGGAAATGATTCTTGAAATTTCATAACCGTTTGCGAAATTCTAATTATTTGTATGATGTTTATTGAGTTCTGCATTACTAACATTTAAGTTTAAATTTTTATCACATTTTCATACAGAAAGAGATATTTAATAAATCATTGATTAAATTCGGAAAACATTTTGTAAAGTGTATTCGAGAAGAATTTCATAGTTTTTAGTAAATTAGAATAAATTTTGAAAGCCTCATATTTCTCGATATTACACAACATTTTTTAATATTTAAAAATTTGGATTAAATTGATCATTTTTTGAATTGATATTAAAAAAAAAAATATTTACTGAGTTTAAAAAATCGAAGATTTAATATTAATAAAAAATTTTTTCCGTGCTGTGAGCTTTATCTATCTAAATGAGTTTCTAACTACTTGGCAATCTGGATTCCACCCGAATCATATCTGTGAAACTACTGAGTCACCTGCTATAGACATATACTAGCTAAAGTTGTCCGTTTTTTTTTTAATACATTTAATTTTCTTTTATTTTGTTATTTTTTAATCCTTTTTTACTTTTCTTATTTATTTTTTATGTTTTTAATATTTTTTTATTTCTTAAATATATTTTTCACTGGGCTCCCCACCAGCATTGCCCGATAATATAGATGACTAGATGGGTGGGAGTGGAGGCTGAAAGGGAGTTAGAGGTGTATAATATCTAAGCTATTATCTGGCTCAATCGCTCCATTCCGTACCCTAAGACTTAACTCTGCGTCTGTATGCCTTGTGTGAATGTGAACGCATAAGCGCATGAGTGTATGCGTGTATGTATGCACGTGCACACGTTCATATGTGTGGGAGAGTGTAGCTCTCTACATCGACGCACTCTCAGGCAGTACCCAAATATGTATATACAATATATATATACAACAAATGCAACCCTACGAAGAAGTGGACCGATTGATCCCATTTTCGAAATGACATTTTCCTTTTTATACCCTAGATGAAATCATTATACCCTAGATGAAATCATAGGGGTATACTAAGTTTGTCATTCCGTTTGTAACACCTCGAAATAATGATGGTAGAGCAAAATGGATTGGACACCCATTCATAATATTAAAAGTTATTTCGATTTTTGCATGTCCGTCCGTCCGTCCGTTTGACCGTCCGTCCGTTTGACCGTCCGTCCGTCTGTGCGCACGATAACTCTAGAACGCGTATACTTAAAGAGTTGAAATTTTGTACACGAACTTTAAAAAAAAAAGTAAAATTAAATTCGAAAATGAGACAAATCCGGCAACTCTTTCGTGGGGTTGCCATATAAAAATTTCGTTTTCCGCTATATATTAGGACACTGCCTGAGAACGCATCGACGTAGAGAGCTGAAATTTCATATATAATGTTTTTACTACATTAGCAAATAAAATGTCAAAATGGACTAAATCGGGCAACTCCTTCTTGGTGTTGCCATATAAAAATTTCGGTTTTTTACGTATAATTGGAAAACGATCAGCCCAAGACATTTTTATTGTACTAAGAGCTTCTGCAGAATACGAAATCCTATAAAATTGGTTATTACCATTTTTTCTGGGCGAAAAACTGTTCAAGAAATATATGCGAAAAACAACTTCAAAATCAATACTTGAATAGATCGGTGACCATACGGAATTTAATACGGGCATTCATCTAGCTAGGGTATCATAAGAATTGGTCTTAGACCAATTCTAGCTTTTTTACTTGTTTATTTAAAAAAAGGGCCATGTACAAAATTTCAGCTCTCTACGTCGCCGCATAAGGCAGTGTCCGAATATATAGTGAAGAACTAAAGTTTTAAATGGCAATACCAGAAACGCCGTGTACAAAATTTTAGCTCTCTACATCGGCATATAGTGAAAACCCAAAGTTTTGTATGCCAACACCAAGAAGGTTTCTTTCCTTAAAAACCTTATTCGGACTATTACGAGCATTTACGAAAAAAGTTAGCCAAATTGGTCCAACCATTCTCAAGTGATGCGATTACCAACAGCATTTCATTTTTATTTATACACTAGCGGAGGCCGGCGGGTTGAAAGAGTTGAGGTGATTAGGCGATGCATAATATCTAAGCTATCACCTGATTCGATCGCGCGATTCCATACTTAAGAGTTTCTCTGTGTGTGCGTATGTGTGGCGTGGTGGTGGAGTGTGCATTCGTTCATATCGTATGCGTGGAAGAGTGTAGCTCTTTACGCCGACGCAATCTCAGGCAGAACCCAAATATATAGTATAAAAAAAATGCTGTATAGAAACCTTATGAAGAAGTTGCACGATTGGATCCATATTCGAAGTTAAATTTCCCTTTTTTTTATATAGGCAGTGTACAAAATTTCAACTTTCTACGTCGATGCGTGAGGCAAAGTCCATATATATAGTGAAAACTAAAATTTTGTATGGCAACAGCTTTTTACGTCGGCACGTTCTCAGGTAGTGCCCAAATATCTAGTTAATAACGAAATTTTTACTGCCCGATTGGTCCCATTTTTGAACTTACAATTACATCTTTTTAAAAACTCCGTTTACAAAATTTAAGCTTTCTACGTCGACGTATAGTGAAAACCAAAGTTTCGTATGTCAACACCAAGAAGGGGTTGCTGATTCCATTTTTTCTTTCCCTAAAAACCTTCTTCGGACTATTACGAACATTTAAATAAAAAAATTAGCCAAATCGGTTCAGCCGCTCTCCAGTTATGCGATTACCAACGAACAACATATCAATTTTATTTTGTTATTGTTTTTGTTTTTATAGATATAGAGATTGAGATTCGTCCGCGTTACAGACAGACTCTGGACTTTTCTTGTAGCTTTATAAATGTTACAATAGAAAAATAAATATATATGTATAGAAAAATAAACATATGGCTGCTTGTTGTAATTATGACCAAGCTATGGCTTTCGCTTCCCTTCATATGTGGATTAAATTAGTAGTGATGTAGTGGTAACTTGACATAAACTAAATACCAGGCCCAGTTTCCTTTAGGAAAAAAGACACGACAAATTTATGGTTTTCACGAAAAATTAGTGACAAATAAACGATAAATTTCAAGATGTATAATTTTCCAATCCGATAAGGTTTGGCCGAATTCCAGTGAGTTCCGGAGTTAACTTGATATCAACTTAGTACCACACTTGCAGTTTCGATGATAATGTTGCGAAAAATATTCTGTTCTCAGTTTCCTTCCTTGCCGTTTAATGGACTAACGTTTCGGCAAATATCGTTGCCGTCCTCAGAAGCACCTTCATAAATCTATACAAGTATATTAGCTTTGCTATTACAATAAAAATGCTGTGTCTATTGTTTACTTACGGGATGTTCTAGCTTACATCTGTTGAAACATTACTGTTTTCAACACAAAGATAAATATAAATCACAAAACATAACACTACTAATAAATTAACAAGAAATATTAGACTTAGTGAATTGCCCTAATCAAGTTTTAAAATTCAACTAGTAGATAAATAACTGATCAAAAGAGATTCGCAACGGCCAGTTCCCGCTTTCATTTTTCCTATGTATTTAAGAGTTTATGGGATTCTCTAATGGCCGGTTTCACAGTCCAGGCTTAAGCCAGAGCTTAGTTAAGCCACGGGTGTGGCTTAAGCCCAGAACTTAAGCCTACTCGGTTTCACAGTACTCAGTTAGCTGAGGCTTAGTTAAGCCGCGGATGAAAATTTTTAAGTTGTCAGCGCTGCGGTAATTGTGAATTTTTTTAAAGGAAAATTGCCATTGTGGATTAAAAACTAAGCGAAAAGAAGAAGATCTTTTTATTAACGAGTTTGTTGTGGTTTTTTTCTGGAAGGATATCAAATCCAAAATCATTGTTGCAGAATGTTTCGGCAACGTAAACCATCAAAGCCGGATGTATCTACAGCCGGAACCGAGAATAAAAATCAACGTCATCCCATTTCTCGAAATGTTGCAGGCGACTCTTTATAATTTTTTCACGGGTCACACCTTGCGATATTATATTATACATTTCTTGGTCTCTTATATCCTCTGCATCAGATAAATAACTCATTTTTATCCTAAACTGTTTGGTTTCTTCTTAAATCGTCAAATGGAATGCTGATACTTGCTGCCAGATAGTACTCAAAACTGCTAATTAGATAACTATTTTTCGCTTGGAAAATTTCAATTTAGTTTTATAATATAACTTTTGAAATATGCACGTTCATTTAATAACAAAAATTATAATATTTAGACAAAATATATATTTAGCAATAATTTCTTATGTGTTTCACAGCAAAATCTGAGGCTTAAGCCTTCGAGATGACGGGCTTAAGTTAAGCTTTCCTTAAGCCAGTGATTTCACTTAAGCCTTGACTGTGAAACCGAAATATTTATTAAGCCTTGGCTTAAGCCTTGACTGTGAAACCGGCCATAAGAGACTGCAGTAAATGGTGTGTATACTGTCTGTGTCTGTTCGTCTGTTCATTGTATTTTTTGTGCTTTGAATGTTCAAGGCCTCAAGAGTCAGGCGTTTAATGTAGTTATGCTCAACGCATAAAATTTGACATTAGTATAATCTCGCTGATGGTCATTGGATAAACAGTGATTTGACAATGCCGTTTTCCCTTTGTTTTTTGACTTTATATCCGATTTGTGGTTCATTATTCTATTTTTAAGATACTGCCCTGTTGTTCCAACATAGGACATGTTGCATGTACTGTCCCCACAGGGAACTTTATATACCAGATTAGAAACCAATTCCTTTGGAATTTTATCTTTTATTTTGCTAAAGCAATTTCTTACTGATTTTAAGGATTTTAGCGCTATTCTTGTATGCGGTTTATTGGATTGAACTATAATAGGATAGGATAGGATAGGATGGATATAATAGGATAGTTTTCCGAAAAGACCGGGATATAGGATGCTGATTTGTAAGTTTTGGGAGGAATTTGGTTTGGCGATTAAAGTTTGATTGCCGTAGTTCATGCATGTGTTGGAACACCAGGGAATTAATTATCTTTTTTGGGAATCCATTTTGTGAAAGAATTGCATGTATACTAGGGATATTTTTGTGGTGGAACTCTGGATGACTTATGTTTAATACTCTACCTATGAAATTTCTAGCAGTGTTTATTTTTTGGTAATGTGGATAATTAGATTTAAAATGTAATAACCTACCCGATGCTGTGGGTTTTTGATACCAATCAGTGATGGGCTCTTTGTTTCTTCTTATGATTTTGTCATCCAGGAAAAGTAAGTAACCATTCACTTCCATTTCTACTGTGAACTGTAATTTAGGATGAATATTGTGTAATTCATTGAGAAAATTGTTAATGTTGTCATGTGGTACTATTGAAAATAGATCATCCACATATTTCTTTAATAATCTGGGTTTTCTTTCAACTTTGCTTAAAGTGTTATTGAGTAGTTCCTACATAACAATATCTGCTAATATCGGTGAAAGTGGACTTCCCATGGGTAAACCAGAGATTTGTTATAAAAATATCTTTATTAAACACAAAATAATTGGCTTCTACAATGCAAAATTCCAACATTTCAAGGAACTTTCTCTTTGCTAAATTATTTTTTCGTTTATTATTTCCATACACAGTCTCGTTGGAATGTTGGTTAACAAAGATACAACGTCGAATGATACCACAGATTCGTTAGGCTTAATTTGAGTCTTAGAAATAATTTCTTTGAAAACTATGGAATTTATAACACTGTACTCTGACTGTTAAAATGTCTGCAAGATATTTCGATAACTGGTATGCTGGGCTATTAGTTGAAGACACAATTGGTCAATGGGACAGTTTTGCTTATGGATCTTTGGGAGTCCATATAATCTTGGATGAACCGACTTGTAAGTTGTCATTTTGAATTTAGTTCAATGGCTAAGGTTTTGTGCAACTGATTGATGTATTCATTATTTTTTGTCTGTAGTCGTTGTGTCGGGTCAGTTCTCATTGGTCGGTATGTAGATTTTACTAAAAGTATACAATTAATTTTTCCCAGGTATTCGCTTTTCAGCAGTAACTTTTCCTTTATCCGCACTGATAATTAATATTTCTTTATTTTTATTTTTTTTTTTCATAGTATTGTCATATACTTTCAAAATAAATTTTTCAAATTGATTGTACTTTGATTTGAATCTTTGCTCATTAACTAATTTACAAAAATTAACTCTGGCAATATCCTTACTATGGTCATCATCGATCGCTTGTAAAATATGTTCTCCGTCAGCAATGGTTGATAGGAGAGGTAAATCACTGGTACCGTATGGTAAACCGAATTTTTCCTCAATGAAAGCAGTAAACATACATCGTCTGGGAAATGTACATTAGTGCGATTTTCAAACCACCTTGTACCGACATTAATACCAAGATCAAGAATCGCCTTACTCCTCAGGCGCTTATTTTCGTGTTTAGCTCTTTGTGTATTGCTAAATTTTGTGAATGCAGCATGCTGAATTAACATAAACTCGTCTGCACGGTCTCTGAGAGAGTTTCGATAAATGTCTCGTTTTATTTTGGTTTGTATATTTCGAAGAGTTTTAATTTCTATGCATTTCTCTTTCATTTTTAAGTTCAGAAGATTGTTATGAAAATGTGAAAAGCGTTATGAATGTCTTTGGAATCTTTTTGAAAGCTATTGAATAATTTAAATGCATTTGAAATACTGTCTACTATGAATATCGCAATGTATCTGGAAACTCTAATATGTTGATTGTTGCTAAACTAAAGGCCATCCCAGAGGGTTAAAGATGCGAAATACGTTTGATATTTTGATTTTAGCTGTTGGATCTTCATACGAAGTTATCTCTGGTATTCCCTTTAAATATTGTTATAAAACAAAATAAAGCATCTAGAAACAATGCTTTCATTGGAAAATCGATCATTCCTGACCTTGCGTATATATATATGTATTTATGCGTATATGAAGTCTCGATATAAATTTCATTCACATTGCAAGCCGAATTGATGCCGAACTGAACTGCAACTGCGAGTAAAACCAACTCTTGCTCGTACTGCATTATCATGCTTACTTACGTTCTTTTGTAATAATACCATAATAAAAAAAACCTTCAACTTTTAAAAGAATTCTACAAAAATAAATGTAAACTGACAGCAACAACTGAAATCGTTGGCAAATTTACTTAACTACGTAAAGAGCTTTCACAAATTTTCTATTTTCTGTATAAATTGTTAACATCAACGCGCAACGAGGATAAATCATTATCGTAGCTTTACCGGAAACGTAAACAGTTTTTACTTGCAGAAACTATAAAACGAGAAGAAAATAAAGCTTATGTGGGTATAACCTTAAAAAGAAACCTTTTAAAATCGTTTCATAAAAAATCACTGTGGAAAATATTTGGTAATAAAAACATAAACCCCCAAGAAAAGGTAAAGAAAACAACTAGAAAATTTACTTACAAACATAAAGGTTAGGTTTGTGCGGTGGTTCCCTCTGTGGCTTACTACATCCTTTTCCCATGAATGCATTTGTTGTTACGCCCAATAACTTAGGCAATTTTTTTATTTTTTATTTTTCTATTTTTGTTAATGTAAATTCACATAAAGAACCACGAGTATGTGTCGTCCATATGGAAAAAAAAAAACTGAAAACATTTTCTGCAAATTATTCAACACATTTAAGATAAATTGAAGGAGGAAAACCTTCTAAAATTTTGACATTTATTCAATTTTTTTTTTTTCATATACACAAAACATGCATAAAAGAGGTGACTATATAAACTATTAATTAAAAACGAAAAAAAAGCTATTTCTCACAAACACTTGATTTTAATTTAGAAATTTAAAAGAAATTCACATTCACTGTGGACATGGATACCACATTTGCGAGACTATTTCCGAAGCACTTAAATCAACAACGTAACTATATTTTAGGAAAAATATTTTTGGTAAAAAATTTAATATTTCTCTCTCTGTTTTTTAATTTTTATCATTTAATTTTTTATTACTTATTTTAAATAAACCGTAGCTATGCGAGCAGATGCTGGGAAAAAAAAGATAAACTTAAAAACAGTTTCAGCCAGACTGGCGATATTTTTCATTTCACAGATGTCTTGAATTCTTGCTGGCGCAGCAGTCGTTCCGGAACTGTCAGTTGTTTTCGATTTTGAAAATAATTTTAAATGGATTATCGCACACACCAATCGCAAATCACCATATGTAAGGAATTCACATTAAAACACTTTTGCAGAATTCTTTTTTTTTAATCGATTATTTTCGTTGAAGTAAAAGTTATTGATCGCGGCATTATATCATTTCACCATGTTTTTTTTTTTCGTAAACGTAAAAAGAGGTGGCACTGACAGCATGTTGTTGCACAACAGGGATGCCAACTTGAGATTAGTAGATATAGATCTATCACAAGCATTTTAAACATATACAAGATGTCTTCAAATAATTAACATAGAAATGAAAAATTTAAAGGAAAATTCTAATTAGAGATGGGAAATTAACGCATTCTTTTTTCAGCCATTTAAGATGCAGCGTAAATTTTTTTAAAAGCGGGAAAAACTTTTCTAGTTTTCCTATGTTGTATGTTTGGTATTTTTGCAGGTAAAATTGTAATACAAATTTTAAGTTCTTATAATATTATAAGCTAGGATAAATTTAGGCATCACAATGGACCAGAAATGGTCTACATAAGTGTGGCTGATTGTAGGTATATGAAATTTACGATTTTCGCTACTCTAACCTAACCTAGGAATAACTCTAAAGTATTAGATTGACTTGGACGAAGGTGTTTCATGGTTTCTCAATTTTTATTCACATCTTGTTACGTTCACGGATGTCTGGCTGTGGTGTCAGTATTGCCAAATGTTCTAGTTTTATCTCTAAATTCAGGGCATTCTTTCATTTCATTCAGTGGCTTTTTACTTTATTCACGTAAAAAAATATAAATGAAATACAGGATGCTTCCGGTTTAGAGGTTCATAGGAGCGGAGGTGATAGTACTCACCTAGCCATCAAAAATGTTATTGTTATGAAACTATTTTGAGTGATTGGATTAGACGTGAAGTCCAGACTGCCAGCATTACCTGACAGATTACTTGGTGGACAGCGTTGAGGTGCAGGGCAGTACGCTAGCTCGCCATGGCTATTGGCGGTGAGTTGAAGAAGGGACCTTTACACCATTTACCATTACCTACACAGTAAAACTATTCCCTAAATTTAAGACCAGTTCTTCCCTAAAAATAAATGTAATTTTCTTTTATAGAAGGGAAAATCAGTTTGATTTCCCCAAATCAATCGAACATTCAATGAATTTAGGCATGATACAAAGGTAATAAGGTATGGCCAATTCGAGAGGGATTTTTTGTGTTGCTACGTCATGAGGTGACTAATGTCATTTCCAGCGAATTTGGTTTGAGTTGTTTGTATTTTATTGATTGAAATACGTTTTGAATATATTAAAATATTTAGCATTAGTTTCGGGAAAAGTAATTATGTGCTAGTGGAAAAACAAAGAAAATTTTTTTCTCTTTGATAAGGACGACTGAAATTGAGACGAACAAATTTTTGATAATAGTCGCCAAATGAAGTAAGCAGTCAATTGACAGATAACTCCGCCATATCTTGTTAATCTTTGTATCATGGAATTTAGGTATCTGGCGCCAGAAAACCTCTAAAGGACATAAAATTCCCGAAATGTTAAGCTCTCTTGGATATAAGGAAGAGAACATTCAACGAATCAGGTATTATGCTACATTTTTTATGGAAATATATTTTCGTTTATATAATTCACACATTGTTCTTGAAAACAATTCATATATTGTTTTTAAATATTTTGTTTAAGCGTGCCCAGTGCACCAATATAATTTCCATACTACTTAGCAGTATGGATATGGACTATAAGAAATGAGCTATTCAACTCATTGTTATGTTTTTTAAAAGGGGTGGTCTTCTATCACCGTCACCTATGGTGGAGAGTGGTGTGCAGCTATCACCTATTCCCTACATTTTAGGGAATATTCTCCAAAGTTTAGGGAATATTTCCTAAAATGTGGGAAAAACAAAAAAAAATTAAAATTCCCTAAACTTTAGGGAATATATTCCTTAAATTTTTGGGGGGTAAAACCAAATGCCCTACATTTGA
This sequence comes from Dioctria rufipes, assembly GCA_963924295.1. Lineage (NCBI taxonomy): Eukaryota > Metazoa > Arthropoda > Insecta > Diptera > Asilidae > Dioctria > Dioctria rufipes. Next base: position 151,472,720 of record OZ002743.1, on the reverse strand, counting down.
GGGGAAAAAACCTACCTACATTTTAGAGATAAAAACCTAGTCTTAGTCTTCCTTAATCTTATCGACAAATGCCTAACCTGTGTGGCACAAATTGTGCCACTCACTTTAGGGAATTATTTTTGCTGTGTATGTGAAGGCGCAGATCTCCTGCCTTCACTGCCATTGCTCTATCCACCCATATGACACTGAGGGCAGCAAATTTTCAGTTGCCCGATTGATATATTGACCTAGAAGAAAGTGGAGTAGCGGACTTAGTCAACCTTCACTAAGAGAGGGCTGTAGGAGAGTGAGAGGAGAAAGCAAACGCTTAGTACTCTATATTGTACTTTATAATAATCTGTTTATTGCGTTAGCCTATTGCCCTTAACTAGGCAAATCAAGATAACAATTTTTGTTCGCAGATAGTACAAAAAAATGTTGTTTCTTTCTTTTGTTTTTTTTTTTGTTTTTGTTTTTGAACTTAACTTCACCCTCGTAACGAGAAATTTCCAAGTTTCGATCTACTCTAGTATGCTATTTCAACAATCCTTACTCAAAGACTCCATTTTATTAACTTTTCAAGAAAATACCATATGGCGGAAATATTAAAGGAAATTCCCAGACAAGGATATTTGTATTTATCTGACGTGAACTGTTCCTCCATGAAGACGTTCTAGAGCAACTATAATCCTGTAAAGAAACTTCAAAAAAAAAACAAACAAAAAACGAAGAAGTCACAATCCATTGCTTTCCTGACATGTTATATAATACTAAAATCGTTCGGGCTTATGACCCACTGACTAACATTGCATCTACAATAACCAGTATCACAGCGTGAGTTGTCTTTGAACAAATCCGTCCGCGATCAGGATATTCTCCCTTGTGAGGTAAGGTTTATGAATTTTTACATATTCAGAGCATTACGACTCTCTTCAAAAGCTATAGTGTAAACGTTCGACAGTGATTAACTACCAGCATTTCCGCCTAAAAGAGAAAAAGAATGACGTACATCATACCATGAATTTAAAACAACACGAAAAATTCCTATCTGTGAGAATCTAAATATGAAGCCTCATTCACTATGATCTGTTTAATACTATAGTTTAGTTTGATTAGCAAAAATAAAAATTTCAGTTAAGTATGCTTACACAAAGTACACCTATATTGAAAATTATGTTAACCTATCGTTTAAATTAATCAATATGAACAATATGTCTATGAATAGTAAAACGAAATAATTCAAGATTATGCTACCTAATAAAGTAAAAAAACTTCTAGCGACTGACCTGCCGTGAGACGTCAAACGTCCAACTTGTGAGATGAATTTCGGTTTGACTATTGGTGTGATGACGTCACTTTGACGTACTCTTAAAAATGCTATTTTAGGTACGTGGACATTGTAAAAACGTGTTACCATATTATTTTAGTTTCTATATACGTTATTCTTTTCAATAAAATAACTTACTGAGATCTTGTCACAAAAATAAATTCTTTATTTTGTATAATACTTAGGTAAGAATTTTAAGCTCGCGGTAACATATATAACAAATTAATTCCAAATGATGTTGTGATGGGTCGCTTACATTTTTATCAGTATCAGTCAGACATTCAAGAGCTCTCCGTTTGAAATCTTCGTCAACAACGTTCATTTTACATGCTTATAGTATACAAATAACATTCACGAGAAAGAAGGACACTATTGGTGATGTGACGTCAAATCGACACCGTACAATGCAAAACCCACACACTATGCCCGCAAGGCAAATGACTCGTACGGCATTTGATGAAATACTGCTATTTGGGCAGCTACTGAAGAGAAAAGTCACATTGAAAGCGAATTCAGAGAGGAATTTTGTGGAAAAAACTCTTTATGCAAACGAAAAATCTTTGAAAAAAGAAATTTCATTACAAAAAGAGGGCGTTTCATATAAGCAGGAACTGTATAATCGTCAGTACGGCTTGGTTCCAGCTTGCCTGAAATCACTTTTTTCAAAGATTTTTCGTTTGCATAAAGAGTTCTTTCCACTCAATTCTCGAGCTGCAGACTTAGCAGGAAACTGAGTCAATTTCAGATTGACTTATTTTGCTATGAATTTTCATAGCAAAACTCTCGAGGAATTTTGTGTTAAAATACTCGCGACGTCGAATTGATGTCACCTCACCAATTAAAGGTTAAAAAGGGCCATCTCAACGTTTTCGGAGTTAAAGGCTAGTTGACACTACTTATGCTTATGAATTAGCGTTGATACATCAGCAGCTGATTTAGTTGCCATGCTAATGGCTATTTTATGCTAGTGAGCTAGCATATTATGGAAGAACCAAACGTTTTTCAGTCGGCAGTTTCAGATATGCTGGAAATTGAAATGTATACTATGTTAAAACAATCTATTAGTCGTAAACCACTCCGCATGTGGATCAGAAAATGGATAGAAAGAAGAAAATATCAAGGCTTCAGCATGAATTTCCTTCGAGAAGTATCCTCGGAAGACCCAAGTTCGTTTAAAAATCATTTACGTATTTCCCCACAGAAGTTCAACGAATTATTGGGTCGTATGGAACCCTTAATTTCAAAGCAGGACACATTTTTCCAAGAGTCTCTGGCAGTGAAATTGAAATTGGAATATCGCGTTTTCTGGTCACATGTTATTCCTTTAGGTCCTTCGAGCATGCATACAGAGTAAATTCCTGGTGCCGTTTTTGAAGGCTATCTATAATACATATCACTTCAAGAATACATAAAAGTAAGCTACTGGAAACCACAATCATTACACATTTATGCTACATCGGCTTTTGGGTTCCAGAAACAGAAAAACATTGGAAAGAAAATGCCAATGGATTTTTCCAGAATATTATGAAGCAATCGACGGCAAGCATATCCGAATCAAATGCGCACCAAAGTCTCAAAGTGATTTTTATAATTACAAAAGTCATTTTAGTACATTCCTCTTCACACTTGGCGACAGTAACTACCAGCTTCGGTATATAGAAGTTGGTTCGGATGCAATGATTTTTAGGAACTTAAAAGACTTAATAAAAAGTGATGACATAAATATTCCTGATTGGGGTGTTATTGTTGGACATGATGCATTTCACCTTTCTACATACATGAAGCCATATTACCATCACCGGCCATAGGTATATAAGGAGATCATTTTCAATTATCGATTCAACAAAGTAGGGTTTTGATAAAAGATATGAGATTTTTAACAGTAGCTCACATGTCTCAATCCATTGACAAATGTGGCAGGCATGAACATTAAAACTTGAAATTTATAAAAATTTTGGTTAAAAATGTACTTTTTATCCTTCTTCCTTAAAAATTTCCTTAATAAGGATATGGTTTATAAAACAAAGCCACCCTTAAGATATCTTTCAAATAAAAGAAGAGCGATGTCAATATCTTAAGTCCGTCAAAAGTTATTAACATTTTTGTAGAGTCACTAGAAATACTCAATTGGAAAAAAAATTTCCCGAGTAAAACCTGTTTCCACTGGACCCAATTAAGTATTCTAGGTACTCCACAAAAATGTTAATAACTTTTGACTGACTAAGGATATTGACATGGTTCGTTTTTTATTTGAAAGATATCTTAAGGGTGGATTTTTTATGTTTTTAATCCATATCCTTATTAAGAAAATATTTAAGAACGAACGATAAAAGGTACATTTTTAACCAAAATTTTTATAAATTTGAATCTTTAGCGTTCATACCTGCCACATTTGCCAACGGATCGAGACATTCATTCCTTCACACCATTTTTCCAGCAGCACGAATATAGATATGTACTCAGGGAAACGGAAGGAAAAACCATTTGTAGAAAGAAAACACATTTGTGAGGCTTTCACCGTGAGCAGAAAACAGAGTTAGGAGGAGTTCACTTCGCTCGCTCGAAGGAAGAATAAAAACTTGTACAGTGTCCAATTTCTATCAGTTGTAAAAAGTACTTTTAAACTTTTTCTAGATACCTGCATTTTTTTCTTGTTTGACTAACAATAAGTCAATTGATGGCTTTCTCGTTATTATACAGTGAAGTTTTATGTATTTTTAAACTCTCTGTCACTGGCTTGGTTTAAGAAATATATCAATGAGGCTATTAATAGTAAAAAGTACGTTTTTTTGTTTGTATTTGACTAAGGAGCTTGTTCAACCATACAAATGACTGATTTTGAACGTTCAGCGATTCCAAATGTATACTTCTACTTCAGCGTTCGGACTGATAATAATATGGTTTGGTCACCAAATCTGACATAAGACCAGATTTAATTGTATTAATTTCCCATTCCGCCCCCCCCCCCTCTCCGCCTCTTTATGGACTACAAACATTATTGGTTGATTAGTTCCCTAATACCACTGACACAATCGACTCTTAATTACCTCAAAATGCTAATGGATTTTTCCAGAATATTGTGGAGCAATCGACGGAAAGCATATCCGAATCAAATGCGCACCAAGGTCTCACAGTGATTTTTATAATTACAAAAGTTATTTTAGTACAATCCTCTTCACACTTGGCGACAGTAACTACCAGCTTCGGTATATAGAAGTTAGTTCGGATGCAATAATCTTGAGGAACTTTAAAGACTTGATAAAAAGTGATGACATAAATTTTCCTGATTGGGATGTTATTGTTGGACATGATGCATTTCCCCTTTCTACGTACATGATGAAGCCATATTCCCATCATCGGCCATTGGTAGATAAGGAGGTCATTTTCAATTATCGACTAAACATATGCCTTTAACGAAGAAAATTTATCTCTTTACAGATCTACATATTCCATACTTAATTAAATTTTAATGAGATAGTAATCCGGTTAACTACATATCAATTTCACAAATTTTTCTGATTGGAAAGTGTCACAAACTCTTGGAATTTCCAAAATATTCAATTTTGATTTAAAAATGGAAAACTAAAAAGCAATAATGAAGTAAAAGCGTGCAAAAAGGTGCAATTGGAGAAATGGGGAAGTTTTTCAATTGATTGTGTGGGCCAGATAGAAAACAGCGCTCAGGAAGGTCCGGAAAAATGGGCATGCTTATACAGAAATGGCAGAGAAATTGGAGCAAGAGTACGGGATTCTAGTTATACTTTTACTGAACTTGAAGTTATTATTAAAACAAGTGTTTATGAATTGTATTAGTTGAAGCATTTATCATTACCATAATCCAAAACCGTTTCTACTTTATAGGCGAAATATATAAAATAGCTAATCAATGCATATATGTAGGATAGCTGGTAATAACAGGAAAATAAAACACGACGCAGATAAAGAAGTGCATTTTTAGATATACCAATAGAAGTGGACGAGAGGACAGTTGGTTTTTACGACAGTACCAGAGAGACAACAATACGATTTATCCATGGTAGGTAGATTAAATATTCCGGTGGACATTTATTAAATATTATATCTATTACATTTACATCGAACTTTAGTTATAGTGACAACAAATTTGTGAATTCTTTAATCTTGGAATTATATGGAATTAAGTCTTAGCCCGCGGTATTTTCATTTGGCTAGATCTTTAATGTTTATGATTCATTTTCACATCAGGGGAGCGATTCTGATCTTTTGTCGTACTTTAGTGTCAAAGTATACGCCTAAATGAAATAAACTTTTCTACTGATTTTTTTCATGTTTTTATTTAGTTCGGCAAGTCTTGCATTATGTAGAGTGAACTGAAAATGACACTTTCAATTACAAATTCAAAATATTATTTCGAATTTAAGCACTTGTATTGCTCTAATTAGCTGTAAGATATCCATTTACCAGAGTATAAATATTTTGTCAGAACCTCTTGAGCAGTTCCCTAATTTGTCGCACATTTAGGCGTGCATTTTAAAGTTTGTTCACCTCAAATTCATTTTAGTTCACAAAATGAACTGTGTTGAAAATAAAAATACGACAAGACAAAAGTGAGGTGAATACGTCAAAAAACACGCCTCAAATGTATGACAAAAGATCAGAATCACCCTCCAAAGCTTCATGCTTACAAAATTAGTTTGAGAGAGTTGTCAATTACTTCAGCAATCTTCAAAAAATTTTATATTTCACTAATAATAAAAGCAATTCCAAGTCCATGCTGACTTGAAACAAAACAATTCAAACTGTCATAATTAATTAGGTACAAGTGTGTCAGGGCTACTATAATCATCTCATTAAATAATTTATTGAGATAATTAAGGGCCTGTCCGGATCCAAGTCTTCGTCTTCGTCTTCGTCTTCGTCTTGTTATTACAGCTAGTGACGTAACTTCGAGTCAAGCTCTATCCGAATCCATGACTATGCCACTGACATCTGGTTAGCTTGATCACCGAGTCAAGGTTCTAGTTGACTTATTTAAATAGACAACGTATTGTGAGGTTATATTTGTTTGCTGTCTGTGAAATCAAGCTAAGCAAACGAACGAATTCGGACAGGTTAGCTTCATCTTCGTCTAACTATTATAATAGCTGAGCTTGTTGTGTTACGTCACTAGCTGTAATAACAAGATGAAGACGAAGACGAAGACTTGGATCCGGACAGGCCCTAAAAGTATAGTGTTTCAATGGTATTAGTCTTTTCACCAGTTCAATTTCTTGTAAATCTTGCTGAAAACTGGGGGGTGATTCTGATCTCTGTCTCGTAACTTAGGCGTATATTTTTGTCACATATTTTGATATTTCATCATACTTTTATTTTCACCATATTAATTTTGATGTAATTTTTTCATCAAGCGTCATTTTCAGTTCATTATACGTAATACATTGCAATGCTTTCATTTAGGCGTATATACGACAAAAGATCAGAATCACCACCAGTCCCCACCCTAATCCCCTTTTTATTTACAGCCAAAGCCATCGAAAGTGTATAATTGTCGTAGCTTAGGCGTATATTTTGACAACTCACCTCAAAATTGTCGTACTTTTATATTCACCATATTCATTTTGATTCATCCTTTTCATCAACCCCAAAATAAACTAAATTAAATTTGCAATGAATTAATGTCAGAATACAAGCCTAAAAGTAGGACAAATAAGTCAACTGCTTCCGAGGTTGTGACAAAAATTTTATACTGTGGTAAATGGATATTCTATGCCTAATTAGAGCAATATAAGTACTCTTAAGTTCGAAATAATATTTTGAATTTGTCAGGTGAAGGGTCATTTTCAGTTCATTTTACGTAATGCAAGGCTTGCTGAGCTGAATAAAAGCCCAAACAAAATTAGTAGCAAAATTTATTTCATTTAGGCGTATATTTATTTTTACATTAAAGACGACAAAAGATCAGAATCGTTTCCTGTAAACAATAGAAAAAAAGTTTGAATGAATAAATTTCCAGGAACGAATACTAAAGCTTATCTGACCCTTAAAGAATCTGCATCCTCTTCTCTTTCCTCGTCTGTATGCTAATAGAGTGAAATTCGTCCTCAAATAAAGGTTTAAGGCGCTCCAATAAGTGAAAAGGAACAATAGAAGGAATTCAAAATAGCATGAATTTCCCTCAACCAGAAACAAGTTAAACCAATGCCAGGTAAATTTATAAAATTATTACAGATGAAATTAAAATTTCCAATTAAAAAAAAAAATCTACAAAATTCTATATAAGATTAAGCACCGACATTACATATGTACATATACTTTCTTAAGATTATATTCTGCATAAATATACTCTTAATCACAAAATTCACGGAAATTAAGATTAAAAATTGCTGAGTTAGCCATATCCAAACAATGTCGATATGGAAAAATTCCATAAATTTTCCTTTTTTTTTTTTTTTTGCTGAGAATACAAATCGTCCGACTTACCCTACTTTCATTGCAAATATTCCCTTATCAGTCATCTACAGCCTCAATTAGTTTTGTTTACATAGTTACAGAGTACCTATATTCTCCTTTACTGTAATATATCCTTCTTACCTAGGAGAAGAATGTCCCAAATATCTTGATTCGCCCCACCGCAGCAATGGTCTCGGCATCCCGCATGTTATTTGTAGCTCGGTATCTATCTAAGATGAAAATCCCTCCCAAAACTTTCTTCCCAAACACAACACATTCAAGATTTAGATAATGAAATTAGCCAAACAAAGGTGAACGTTATCAGTTTCAGTGTTGATGTCGTTACAAATAAAATTTATGAAATATGCGGGCATTAAATAAAATAAGGATGATGAAAAGGTAACTAAAACTTTTCCTTCAAGTCATTGCCATAGTGAGTCCCATTGAAATATGACAACAAATATTTTTCTTTCTGCTTGGTAAAGTGTCAGCTGGGAAACCCGCAATATTCAGATCTAATGGGCAGGTAAGCAAGCAGGTAGGTGAAAAGCTTAAGAAGCATACCACAATATAACTAAGCGCAATCTGAATTTCTTTTTATCGTCGAGGAATGTGGATGTAATATAGGGTGATGGTGGAGGACGGAAGATATAAAAGAGGAGCTATGCTTCGTGTTTACGTTGTCTTGACGTTTTCGCTAGAAACGAAATTGTCGTCTTTTGCAGGAGAACAAACGAAAGAAATTTGCTGAATTGAGGTCAGACAGACTATCTTATATCTGGTATTTATATGATTTTATGAAATATTACGACCTGTTTCTTATTGGATTGGATAGATAAGGACATGACAAGATTTAACTTGATTTCTTCTATTGTATTCATGCTCTGCAGAGATATATCCATACCTACCTATCGGAGCACTTAAGTTCAGGATGAAGATGAAAAATAAATTAATAAATAGAAGTTGAACTTTTCATCCCTCAGGTCAGTAGTGATGATTAGAAATTTTTTTTTTATATACATATCTAAAGTTGCACGTTCTTAAAACGGGATTCTCCCTTAAGTTTTTAAATTTTAATTTTTTGTTTGTTTTCTTATTGTTTTTTTTTCGCATAGCAAAATGTTGTTAGATTTGCTTTTACGTAATAGTTTCTACCGATATCATTCATGCTGTACTACAGACTTGGCCTTAAAATCGTTATAACGACTGAGATTGGGTTGAACATCGGCTCCTCTAGAAATTCTTTAAGAGTTTTCAGGTAGCTGAACAGATTGCCTGAGCTGAAGAAATTTGCCCTCTGTAGTCTTTTTGCACTAAGGATGGCCTCCTTCTTAACAGGCATTAGTTATTTTAATAATTTTCTTCCATACGTAAGCATACCTCTCAGGCGCGGATCTAGCATTGAAATTAGGGGGGGGGGGGTCATCTTACAAATTAAATCGAGCAAAAAAAGAAAAAATATCCAACGCCGTAAGTCGGTTCGCAGTACTTGGAACTAGGAAATCCGCATTAAGCGGTGTGGATGATGCGTCATTTTTTAGTATACTTTTTATTTACAAAAACTAATTTTTTTAATAGAATAGGGTGCAAAGTGCAGGAGTCATTCAAGCCAAACTTTTCTCAGTTTTACACGCTGGCATATATAATATGGACTGCTCGATATGCTATTTCATGCGAGTACAATTTTTTGTGTCAAAAATAGTTCATACGACGGTGCCAACATTGAAAAATCCATTGGGGGAAAGTTGAAAAGTGAAACCCCTCGAATTTCTATTAACCCAAATAATTAATTTAAAAACATTTATTTCGACATACCCACTTATATATTTATTGTTTACAGCCCTTTCTCAGTTCGCACGTTACATAGAAAAGTGACCCAACTCAAAAATTGCAACTTTTCAGGCTAGCGAAAAAACGAAAAGCTGTACATAGAATTAATTCTAGCTTAACTTAGTAATTGTTTGCTAAAAATAGTCTGAACTCTTAAATTTGTTAGTAAATTTATTTCTGAAGATTTATATAAAAGAAATTTTAAGTGTTTGTTACCGAAGTTGGCGAGGTTAACTGTTAATCCCGCATCCTCTTAAGTTGTGTCGCTTTTCTTTGTTGCGAAATAAATATTTTTTAAGTTTTTTTTAAGTGGCACAACTCAAAATACGATTTTTATACCCTAGATGAAATCTATAGGGTATACTAAGTTTGTCATTCCGTTTGTAACACCTCGAAATAATGATGGTAGAGCAAAATGGATTGGACACCCATTCATAATATTAAAAGTTATTTTGATTTTTGCATGTCCGTCCGTCCGTCCGTCCGTCCGTCTGTGCGCACGATAACTCGAGAACGCGTAAACGTAGAGAGCTGAAACTTTGTACACGGACTTTAAAAAAAAAAGTAAAATTTAGTTCGAAAATGAGACAAATCGGGCAACTCCTTCGTGGGGTTGCCATATAAAAATTTCGTTTTCCGCTATATATTTGGACACTACCTGAGAACGCGTCGACGTAGAGAGCTGAAATTTCGTACATGATGGTTTTACTTTATTATCAAATAAAGTGTCAAAAATGGACTAAATCGGGCAACTCCTTCTTGGTGTTGCCATATAAAAATTTAGGTCTTTTACGTATACTTTGAAAACGATAAGTCCAAGACATTTTTATTGTACTAAAGACTTCTGCAGAATACGAAATCCTATAAAATTGGTTGTAATCATTTTTTCTGTGCGACAAACCGTTCCAGAAATATATGCGAAAAACCACTTCAAAATCAAACTTGAATAGATCGGTGAATATACGAAATTTAATACGGGCATTCATCTAGGGTATCATAAGAATTGGTCTTAGACCAATTCTAGCTTTTTTACTTGTTAAGAATTAAATTCGGTACTTTGAACTTTGTGGAAAAATCTCATAACTCATAATAAAATTTGTAAGAAATAAATGCTGTTTTGTGGAAAAGTGACACAATTTAAAATAATACTGTTAAAATGTCGAAAACATATTTACGTTTGTTATGAAGATCGTCACAACTCAAAAATTGACACTGACACACTGTTCTATGAAGAATATCTCTGTTTCGTGGCTTGGGAAGTGTTTCTCTTGGATCACCCAAAGCTGAGGTCCGAAACCCAAATTCCGAGAAAAACCTATACACATACATCACATGCATACAATAGCATTCATTGAAATAAATTTTTATTTTTTTAAGTTTTGGAATAAAAATTTTTTTTAAGTTGAATTATATAAATAAAAAAAGTATAAAATAAAAAATATATTTTTTCAAATAACTCAATTAATTAAATATTTTTTCTTAAAATTTAAGGGGGGTCATGACCCACCACAAGCCCCCCCCCCCTCCCCCTGGATCCGCCACTGATCCCTCTGTACATCTACATTAATGTTTAAGCCCTTACAAAATCGTAAACTTAAATTTTTCCTTATTCCACAAAAACAAAAAACCTTTTTCTCCACCATCCATTTTACGTAAGATATTAAACTCGTAAATGAGTTTAATTAAGGGCATCACATATAAATGACTCCTTTCAAGGAAACCCCGAAAAACAAACTTAAAGAGGATGAAGAAAAAATAAAGAGCGATAATTATGAACCGAAAGCTTCTTACCATCGACGGAACTAATTGACATTAATGACCGTACGATGAAATTGAAGAAAATCCTTAGAGACTGGCACTGGAACAAAGTATTGTGGGAGCTCATCAAGCGATAACGATTATAACGAAGTTTTGTTATCTGTAATAAATGAGAGATTATCTGATAACGCTAATGAGACATCTATCGACGACGCGATGATTTGATTACACAAGAGCGGGAAACTGATTGCAAGAATAACTAGGTTGTCATATAGTTTAATATTGCAACCGGATGTGATGGGAGAGATATTTTCGAAGCCATATCGAATAGCAATTCCCACTAATCGATGTTAGCCAACCAAAAGTCTATATTATTTGCTAAATTGCACTTCTTACATGGGAACGTTTCTAATGATAAAAAATGTACTAGAAATATTCCGAAAGTAAAAAATACAAGGCTAGCAAAAATGCGAAAGAAATTATTTTTGCACAGTAAATAGAACTTTTATGATTGGTGAGAGTGTGCTCCACAAGACGGCAAGGATGACGTTATAAAAAGGCAAAACGTATCAAAGTGGTAACGTGAGTTTAAAGTGAGAAGGAATGATGTTAGTGAAGAAGCAGAAGGCTTGGAAAACCAATTCTTGTCGTTGATGAACGCATCTATCGAATGTTGTCCGTATCTCGCAGGAATCAATGAAGAATTTGAAATGAGAATTCTTGGTCTATAAACACCAGATCCTGCATCAATCGAGTAGCACTTGTTTACAAAGTTGCAGTATCAAGGAAATAAGCTTTTAAATAAAAGGCCATTCAATCTTGAATTATCTGAAGGTCGCTATGATTTTTGTTACACCAGTTAACGGCAATTGAATGTCATCAAGTTGCAGGAAATTAGTAGCACGTATGCAAGAAATTTGGAAGAAATTTTTCATTTTTTAATACTTTTGGCATTCCTTGTTAAAATCGAAAAAATATAAAACCTTGATAGGATCTTCAGTCCAAACATATTTGTCGTTAGTACAATAAAGAACTACGTTTAGGTCCACTAAAAATTTCTCTGTAGCATTTGTAAAGTGTTAAATATTCAGGGTGAATGATTGTAATAAATGAAACAACTGATAGATTAGTGTTAGAAACAAAAGATTGTACGCGAGGGGGGGGGGGGGGCGGAAATCTTAATGGTTTTCCAGGTAACAGGAGATTCATAATTGAAGGCTTTGTATCTCCGGAGATTCGTAACGTTTCGACTTGAAACAAATTTCCTATAATAGGTCACAGTTAACTTAAAAATGAAAAAATCGAATTTTTTTTCAGAGTTCGGAAAAATTCATTCGCAAATGAATATTTGAGTCGAAAGATTCTTGAGAGAATATTTCCTGCCGAGAATTTAATGAATACATTCTAGTCCTGATAAAATTAAAATGAGAAAATATTCTTCAATGACAGCTAAAGATTAAGAAATAATGAAAATCAAACATTCGGAATGAAAGAGGACATTCTCATATTTCATTCATTTACTGTCGGTGAAAGCGAGTGGGACATATCAGATGTATTAGTAGGATCAAGATTGTATTAAAAGTTGAAAGGTATTCTAAATTTGTGATATTTACAAAAATGTTTATGTGTATGTATGTCGCAAATCCAATATAAACAAAAATAAATTATGATAAGAATAGCGATTCTTCAAAGTGTTTAATATGTGAAAGGCCTTTAAAGGGAAATTTGTTAAGAAATATCAAAAGACAATATGTATATAACCGTATACAATCATAATTTCAAAGAAAAAATATAAATAACATAGAAACATCAACTGGAACAAATGCTATATATCTGTAAACAGCCGTCGAATTGCTACTAAATACTTTCGAAATAAAGACACAATTTAAATTTAATTATTGTTTTATTTTTACTCTCAAAAGTAAATTTTTCAGGACATTCACATTTTAAAAATGTGGAAAATATAAGCATAAAATCATCATTATATAAATAGGGCCATAAAAGAATAAAAAATAATATTCTTTTTCACACTTTATCATTCGCGAATGCGAAAGACTTGGGAATGAATAGCTTCATTTTCTCGCGAAAGAATGAAACCCACTCAAACATAGTTCGATTCATTCATTCGCGAGAGGATGAAAGCTAAAGTTCTCCTAAGGATATTCTTTTAAAGAACGGATGAATTTCGATCATTTTTCTAACATTGATTCTCTTTTTTCTAAAAATTAAAATTTGCGTCCATTTTAAGTGGTAAAATAGCATTGTTACCAGTTACAATTATAAGTTTGTTTGCAGCATGTTCGATTCACGATATCTAATAATTCCTCCCTTGTATTTAGTGGCGTGCATTAGTAAGAATGGAGAAATATTGAAATTTTTTTCATCTTTCATTTGCATAGCAATTTAATACGAAAATATAAATATAATGTTGTCAGACAGTGAGTTTAGTAAATCATCTTTACATGGGCAGGAGATAGCTTTCACTTACGTATTTTGAGATTTCTTCGATAAATACCCTCCATTCAAATTGTTTAGGAAATCCCTAACGAAAAATCCTTAACGACAACGAATATTTCATCGTTATCACCAATATCTCCAGGTTTGCAACAACATGTCAAGAGAACGTATCATCAAATTCAGTCTTGCAGACCTGCAAGTAATTTGCACCCAGAAATATTGAGATGGCATCTGCATACGAAAAAAAAACTAACACGATGAAATGATTGAAGAATCTGAAATAGTTTAACTGAGAAAAACACATTAAAAAAATGTGCATAGATCTCTACCTGGTATGGCATAGGGTTCAAACCAGTGGCGGATCCAGGATTCTTGTAAGGGAGGGGCGCCACAATGGTTTAAATATGGTATAAGCAAGAAACAGGTTAAAATTTCAGAGACATTCGCCACCACTCGCAAACATCAAATGCACAAAATATATCATTTTAAAAATACGGCTCCAACAGATAAGTGAGAGGCTATCCCTCGCAAGGAAGAGAGTTGTTCAACGTTCAACTTTTGCCACACCGAAAGGTCAAACGAGGTGTTAAATTATTTATTTTATTTTGGTTCGTAAATGGCGGGTTTGTTAGTAAAAATAAGGAAATATATTTTGTTCGAATTCATCAAGTCATTATAAATTATAACCTTGCAAAATGCAGGAATTAAAGCGCTACGTATATACATTATGTCTATTTAAAATAGCAGTCACAGAATAGATGCAATACATATCTTGTAGAATATAACTTCATGGAAACATCACACTTAAACTTTTGCAGATTGTATGCCGGAAGAAAGACAGAAGATGGTAGACTGTTCCACATTCGCACAGTTCGGGATAAAAAAGTACCAGGGAATTTTACTGTACGACCGAAAGTATATAAAAGCATCGGAGAATTTTACTGTACGGCCGAAAATACTTTAAATGGTAAATCGATCTGTGCGGTTTGCTGCGCGAGTACTGTGTGCAAGAATAATTCTACAACGGATCAGATTATATATTTCATCAGAACGTTGCCCATTCATATAGCGATAAGGGAGCGAACAAAGCGGTGTTCGAGTGAGTCGGTATGACAAGTTATTGCCACATCGGCAATGAACTCGAAGGCTCTCTTTTGGACAATATCCAATGAATCCAAGGCTGTATGACAAGCTACAGCCCAGTTATGGTAATTGTAGTCAATTCTAGGTCTGATGTAGGACTTGTAGAGGATCACTAGATTCTCTTTGCCCCAAGGTAGTTATTCAATTATTTAATCATGCAATCTAGTTTAACACATCTGGCATTCCCTCTGGAGTCTGGAAGAGTATCAATGGAGTAAGGGTACTGTAATCGGCAAAACCATGAGTGGAATTGAAAGTAAGGGAAAGCATATCATTAATGAAAATTAGGAAGAGAAATGGAGAGATTACAGAGCCCTCGGGCACACCGGCATTTATAAGGTGAAGCTTTGATGAAAGCCATCTAGCACAACCTGTATTAGGCGAACAGAGTAAAATCTTACAATCCATAATAGAAAAGGAGGGGAGAGACCAAGTGCTTTCAGTTTAGCTAAAAGAGACTCTATCAAATGCCTTTGAAATATGTAGGTCAACGATTTTGGACTCACAAAAATTGTGAAGGTCACGGTTCCAACGTTCCGTAAGATAAGTCGGCTAGTCTCTAGATGAGCGTCCAATCCGAAAGCCAAATTGGCGTTGAGTTCATTGATTTCTAGATACTTCATTATTTTGGAGTTAATGATAGATTCAAAAATCTTTGAAAGAATCAAATTGATTGCAATTGATCGATAATTTGAGGTATCACTATCCTCTCCTTTCTGCAGACTTGTACTTGTAGACTTGTTTCAGTTCTGGACAATCTGGATGCAATCGATAGTTGCGGAAAATAGATTCCTTCGATTTTGTTTATTTTTTCAATGCGGGAATAGAAAAATTTTAAGAACCGTATCGTCCGGAGTTTGAAACCGGGAGTATCCGCTTTCTGGGCGACTGCTCTTACCTCTGAGCTAACGAAACAGATACAAGAGGGAAAGCATCTGTCTCGTTAGCACAGAGTTAAGAGCAGTCGTCCGCAAAGCGGAAGGTCCCAGTTTCAAACCCCGGAGGAGGCGGTTGTTGTTTCCTCTTGCATATTTCGCTTTTATTGATTCCTTGCACATATCGTTAAGCCAAGAACAATTTTACTGTTATTGAGATTTGCTGTAGGAATATGGAATGTATTCACGCTTTCATTCATCAACATCCCTTGAAGCAAAAAGGACCAACCAATCAATTTCTCTAAGATACTGATTAAGAATTTCCCAATCATCAGTTTTATTTTGTTATTATTTAACGTTTGGTGGGCACAGTATTCTGGCAAAACTATTGCACATTAAAAGATATAATAAAAAAAAAATTATTCCAAAATAAACTTCTTGCTTTAAATATAATAACTCACTACAACAATACACAATAATTTGTTTGCCATTTGTAGTTTCGATGCATTTCTCCAATTACTGGTAATAAATAAAATAAATATTGACTTTGATAATGTTCTAACAAGCCGTCTTTACATCGATGACTTATCGATTTTATCAATTAAAACAAACCTTCCATCAATTTTAAAATACTCCGAGAAAAGCCACGCTCATGAACATGAATTTTAAAGGTATCAGCACTTCCTGTTTTCTCTATAGGCTTCAACAGCCATGACCTAAATTGGAGCGAAGACCAAGCCGCTAGCCATAAGGGCTGTGTTCTTAAACTAATCAAATTGAACGCTTCCAAATATTTTTTTGGTTTTGACAAAAAGTGCAGTAGAATAGATTTGCTGCGCAGTGAATCATTTTGTTAGGAAAATTTCAGAAGATCAATTACATTTTTAGTTTTAATTATCTTCAGGAGGGGCGGGGGGCGCCTAATAGCTGGATCCGCCCCTGGTTACAACAAAACATTTATATGCGTACATGGATTCGCGGTCATTCAGAAGTGTGCATAAAGTGCACTCTAAAATTTTTCGTATTGAAATTTACGAAAACTAAGTAAGTAGGCACGAGGCGAACCACTTTCCTTTCTTGTCTTTTTTCATTCGGGGGAAATAAAAAAAAATTGCAGAGACGGGGTCTGGTGAATAGAGTGGGGCTTGGAGCACATGGGCCATGTCAGTTTTGGTTAAAAGTTGGCGCACAGAGAGAGCTTCTTTAGATTTTGTTCTGGGTCAATTGAGAGAAGCGCGATAATTAAATGTAGGAGGCAAGAATTTAATTTCAATTGTATAAAACACAATTCTACTAACTTGGTACAAAAAAAAATTAATGACCACCCCCTTCCTAGAAACAAAAGCATCTCTCTGAGTTTAAAAGCAAATCCACTATCGAGCTTACTTTGCTTTCCCTCAGAACAAACCCAAATGGAAAAGAGTTGCTCAGTATCCTTATCTTCACCTGAAGAAAGCACAATTCCATCATCACTACTTTTCCTGGTTGTTACATCTGATACTCCTTCCCGCTCACACCATGTTCTCCTTCGGTCCACATGTAAAACTGCTGCTAGCGTTACCGCAAAACCCTGTCGTAACTCTTTAACATTCATGAAAACCATTATCGGAAAACCCCGACATAACACGTAACAACATGCATTAAAACGGTTACTGGAAAACCCTGACGTAAGTTGTACCAAGAAGCCTACAAACCGGAAAACCATAACGTAACACGAAACAACATTCGTTAAAACAGTTTATCGGCACAAATATGTCGAATCCCATCTGAATAAACTTGGACAAGAAAATCATCGCCTAAAGATGAAAAGCTAAGTACGGGAGTTGTACCCAAAAATCCACTATTTGTTGGCTTAAATATATAAAAAAAATATTCCATTACTCAATCTGAGTTTTATTCGAGAATCTTGATGCCCCATCTTGCTGTCCAATTAATGCCATAGACTCAGCCTTTATTTAGTGGGCGAAATTTTTTTCCTCTTTATTACATTTTACATAATTTTTTGGACTGTCAAGAACATGTTGGAACTTAGAATACAAGTTCTGGAATTGCCACTTTGAAAAGTTTTCTTCTACAAGATGGTCCACGAGAGATAATGCTGGTAAGAGCTTGTGTGGAACAGCAGCTGAAATCGAAAAAGACAGTTCACAAAAAAATCTGAAACCAGAAATTAACCAAAAGTCCTACGGCAGAAACTGAAACATTTGGAAATAGCTTTTATGGGGATTTTTCCGGATTGAATTAAGAAAATAAATAAATCCTTGCAAAAAGTAGAAGTAAATATCATACAAGTATATGTATGATTTTTTAATTGCCGTAATTGAATCTGCACAACAATTAGATATAAAACTACCAAAATAAAAAAACAATATAAAAATATTCGAAAACTACAAAATTTGTATATTCATAGTTATTATAAATTAATTTATAACGGAAATTCGCAAAAGAAGAATGTCCTATGAAGAATTGAATTTGAAATTCTCATTTCTGGATTTTTGATTATATAAAATCCAAATAATTATATCTTCGAACAAGCTATCCTAATGATATTAATACCAATTTGCAGGACGAAATATTGCATTGCTTAGCACATTGCCTGTAAAAGAACGATATGAATTTAAAAACCATATATCCAAATATTAATATTATTTCCACTCTATATTTATGTACATCAGAAACAAAGATGACAAACTATCTAAGATCCACGGTTGAGCAAGAAAGAATGGTCGCAATGATAATTTTGAATATCGAATCTGATCTCACAACATCCCTGGACTTCGAGGACGTTATTCACGATTTTGCAGAAAAAAGGCACACAGAAAGCCTGTGGTGTAAAGAGTTTCTATTTTGTTTTTAGTGTTTTGGTTATAGATATTTATTATTTAAGAATATTATACATGTACATTGTACATTTTTGTATTAAATAAATAATATTAATTTTTTCAGAAGCAAATTTTTCTTTTAAAATTTTTCACCATTTTTTACATTCATGTACCTACTTAATTACATTTTGTAAATTATTTAAAAGACAAAAAAAAAACGGGAAAAATTTTTAGCCTTTGGGCGACAAATAGCCAAATCCGTCTCTGGAGTTAAGGCAGAATATACTGAAAAGGCAAAGTGATACCATGTGCTATTTTTTTAATTTCCCTACCCGTCATTCCATGAAATTATCAACCACACATCGTAAGAGGAACTTGAAATATTGTTACGCGCCATAAAGTGATACAAGCGACATCTGTTGGAAATTGAAACAACTTTAGGCTAGTGACATCTTAGTAAACTTTGGGTTCGTAGAACGGAATATTCAGGAAGGTTCTAGGATAATTTGTAGAGTATAAATACAGAGGAGGCGAGTCTTATTTCAAAAAGTGAAGTGAACGAAGTAAACTATTTGGATTGCGATAATTAGACACAAATTACTAGCGATAACTAAAGTGATTGAATACAAAAGTACGTCACAAAACGTATAGGTAATTTTTAATTTAAATAAATATAGATGAGGATTTAATTTTTTTTTTCTTTATTTTACAAAATGCTGGTCTATGGATTTTATAAGAATCTTATAATTAAAGAAGTTAAAAAGACTAGCGTCACTTCTAAGAAACGACAAACAAACGAACAAAGTGTGAAATTTTATTTCGCTCATAGAATAAATAAATGATTTACTCTTTTTAATAATTTTGCAATTTTGCGAAACAAGTGTGGAATATTTGATTCCATCCACACATAAGTAGGTATATTTTCCACCCTCTCCATATCCCTCCATTTCCGGTGGAAGAACACACTTTCCATTCGCGTTAATGAAATACTTCTCCTTTGCATAATATCTGGCATGGTGTTCTTAATGATATTCATGAGATTTTCTAGGAAATCTGGTACACGCAATAAATTTTTGCTCTTCTTTTTTACTTTTTTTTTTATATCTAATATTCTGCTTAAGTTTTTCCACAAGCTATAAATTTTATTTTAAGGAAAAAATTTTTGAATGACGTAGGTACTCTCGTCGAAGTAGATATAATACACAAAGATGCGAGAGGTATAAATATGGTTGTCGGTTTTGTTGCTGTTGGGTTTTGAAGAGCACCAGGCCAACAGGTATCAACATATGTATACAAATGTATAAACGCATGTACGGTCTAAAAGTATGCTGAAGCGCTCATAAAATATTCTAGAAGAGTTTTTATGATTTTGCAATTTTATGGATGGTTATACCCAAAAGAAAAAAATATGAGTTATGTTTTATGATGTGATTTATTAATGAGAAGAAATTCCATCCTTTAACGTGAAATAGTCATCACAAACATCGGATATGGATAAAAACTTTATGGCGGCAAAATACAAATTTTACCATTTAACAAATTTAATGTGGTCTCTATATGTATTAACAATCAAAAATAATGCGATATAAAATATCAAAGATTTGTGTTTATTAATACTTTTTGCGATATTACTAAATCTTTGATATATTTGTTTATTTATTTCTTTTTTAATAACATAATATATTTTATAGTCTCTGGGTAAATTATTGGAAGTATTCTGACTGATCTGATTTGTCTTCAAACAATTTTATGCCAAAGTTACTCTTTATTCTGACCATAAATTTCATAAATCTTTAATTATGTTTGTGGTCTCGTTGAAAAATAGCACACCATTAAAATAATGAAAAAAAAAACAAAACCATTTGCAAATGAGGTTGTGATGAATTTTGTTCCCTGGCTCAATTTCATTCCAGTTTATAGGTAGAGTAGAGGAAGTACGAGTAATGTGGACTGGTCGGATAATGTCGGTCAGGTTGCTTTCTTTGTAATATTTTTAGATGTATTACATTCATTTTAGAGTCATATTTGTACATTATCAACGTATAACAAACATTGTGGGAACTATTCAGTTATTGCAAGGTAAACAATTATTATAATAACCTTCTCATAGTAACGAGTTTGGTTATGAATAGTTGGCAGCTTTTGTTGGTTGTGGTGATGCAGAACCAATTTTAGATGTTAGAAATTTGTGCAAACCATTTCTGCGAACTATTTAATTGTGACAACTATCTGGTTCATGTAAAAAATAAAAAAAATAAAATTTGATGTTGCCGTGATCCTTAGTTGAAATTTCATAGCAACAATTTAAGCAAGTGCCACACCAGACTATTGAAGTGCTGATATGATGATGGTGAAGTTTCAAAATAATCAGCAGCTGATATATTGCGAGGATATCACATCAGTAGGTAATGCTACATCCACTTAAAGTAGTCTGATTTTTATTTCCAAATCGTAACACTTAAAATGGAATTCAGCGAAGAGGAAGAGCTTCTGCTGCTTTTATTAATAAAGAATGGAAGAAAAAACAAAATACACGCAAATATATGGATGTGTGGCGGGTTATATATTATTATACACTTATTATTATAGCGGTAATTTTTTTCTGAAATTCACATATGAAAGAAAACTAACTATCAATCATGAAAAATGATAAAGGAGAATAAGAGTTTCTGGTCTCTTTTTAAAACAGTTAAAAATAACTTCGCCAGTTCTTCGGTACCGACCCTAATTCACAACCGAGATGTGTACACGGAATCTTTGGACAAAGCCAATTTGTTTGCAGCTAGACTTGGTCTGAATTCTTTCTTACCACCTTCTTCGCAAGCTCCTCTTTCTATCCCGACATGCAACTATAATCAAAGATCGTTGCATTTCCGCACAAGGGAGGTTTTCAAAATGCTCACAAGTCTCAATGTGTGTAAGGCTGCTAGGCCTGATGGTATTTCGCCCCAGGTACTTAAGTGCTGCGCCTCTCCTTTTGCTAAACCTCTACGCAAACTATTTCCCCTGTCCTATTTGATAGGAGTCCTTCTTTTTACATGGAAACTTGCACATGTTCAGCAATACCCTAAAAGGGAGAGGTCAGCGATCCTTTTAATTATAGATCAATTGCCCTTACTTCGATTCTTTCGAAGGTTTTCGAAATACTCATTAACACCCATTTGATGCAATATCTAGAAACTATTCATCTTATTTGCGATCGGCTGTATGGATTTCGTACTGGCCGCTCGACTGGAGATTTACTACCATTCCTTTCTGAGCGTTGTAATCAATGTCTCCATAATTTTGGTGAATCTGAAATCATCGCATTAGATATCTGAAAGGCCTTCGATAGAGTTGGGCATCCTGCTCTTTTAACTAAGTTTCCGACATTAGGTTTAGACCCTCTTTTCTTAAAATGGATTGAAAGTTTTCTCTCCCGCCATTCAATTCAAGTTATATTGGACTCTCTCCTACTGTCTTCCTCATTTTTATTAATGATCTGCTAGCTCTCACTTTCAATCCTATTTATAGTTTTGCAGAAGACTCTATAGCTGATTCCTGTGGGAATGCTACAGCTGACAAATGAAGCCACATGTTCTGTTCACTAAACCATGACCTTGGGGCAGAGCGAATCGGGTCTTGTTTAATGCTTCCAAAACGCAATGTTATCTGTTATAACTCAAACGTACTGCAACATCCGCTCAACCCATTTCCGTCTCTGGACAAGATATCTTGAACTCGCCATCCCTTAATATCTTAGGCATTGAAATATTCAACAATCTTAGTTGGTCCAATCATATTTTTTGTATCGCCAAAAACGCGGTGAAATGTGTGGACTTATTGCAAAGATGCAAGAAATATTTTACTCCATCAGACTTGCCGCAAATCTACAAGTCTCATATCAGGCCTAGATTAGAATATAACTCCCATATTTTGGCAGGGGCTGGACTTAATGCATTGTTCGCGTTAGACAAAGTCCAAAAGAAGGCCTTCCGGGTTATTGTCAATGACATATCCATAGCAACTTTTGATTCCCTAGAGCGCCGGGGTAATGTCGGTTGCTATCTCCCCTTTATCGCACCTTCTATGGCTATTGCTCTGGCGAAACCTCCAGCCCAATCCCTTAGTGCTGCTGATAATCAGCACATACGCATATTACTGATCTGATGTGGCACTTGCCTTATGTTCCAATTTGGATTAATTTGATTTGTGAAGCATATTCAAAAAACTTACAGAAAATTCTAACTTTTTGAAATTGTAACGAAAACAAAAAAATATAGGGCAGGGATGGAGGGGGGAGGGGGAAGCAACTCAATCCTTTTGCAATTACAGGGTGATTAGGAAAATATGCCAATTTTTCACCCCGTAACTTCCTTGTTATAGAACCTATGAAAGTAATTTTCAGCTAAGATGATAATAAACGTCTAAACTTTCCAACGAATGTCGAACCACTCCACGAACCACCTTTATGTTGCTAGTTATAGGACGGTAAAGTCAAAAACTTCTAATAGAATTTCGTAGAATTGCATAAAATTAGGGGCAATGTCTATCATCTGTAGTAAAATTAACGATATAATGAATCATAAACTGGCTTATCTCAAGAACGGTTGCATGTAGTTAGGTATATGTCTAGGATCAAATGAAAGGAGACATTGTGGAGTCTTCAAATCTTGCAAGTAAAAGTAACGCTTATCAAGTATTATGGCGGGAAAATCTTTAAAATTTAAATAAAGTAGAAACTTTTTTTCAACTTTTTAATTTAACGGAGTGGAGTGATGGTTTGGTATTCGTTGGAAAGCCTAGTCGGTTTACTATCATATGGGATGAAAATCACCTTCATCGGTTGTATAACAAGAAAGTTACAGGGTGTTAGGAGAAAAGTACACAAAACCACATAATCTTCCTACCACTCACACGATGCATTTCACCACATACAATGTTTTGTTCCATATTATTAACAAAATTATTGCGACAGAAGGTAAAAGAAAATCTTTTTATGCTTCCATTTGGTATACATGAAAATCTTCTTAAAATTTGTTTTAAATAAAAATTCTCGAATTGAATTTTCATTTTGACAGAAGTTTTCAGAAGCCAAAAGTTTTCTATTTCCAGCATTTTCCTTGAACTGGAAACATTTTGTATTTTATGTTTTTACATTGTCGGGAATATGAAGTTTGCACCGAAAAATTCCGTAGTAGTGGTAGGTTAAGAGTTCACTTTTGGAGTCAATGGAAATGAGAGACACGATCAGGCAAGTTGAAAATGGTTTCTATTTATAACTTAATTATTTGCATTTCCACAAGATCTGCCAAAATTATTCCAAAGAGTTTCTTTTCTGGACTCAGGGATGATGTTTAGTTCATTGAAGCCTGCTTAGATTCATAATTTCATGAAGATTATACGTGCATTTTGCACCCAGAAATTTGGATTAGTGAGACTTGCGAATATATATGTATATATAAATATATCCAGTGTCTAAATATATATATAAAACGATTAAAATAATCAATTTTCAGCCTTAAACCACTCGGATTGAATGACTTTTACAGAATTAGTTAAGTATAAAAATTATTCACTCATGTTTGTTTTTATACAGGGTGATTAAAATTTTAATGTTTTCACTATGAACGTGTTTTTTAATTTGTTGATTATTTGGGATCGGGTTACTCAGTTCTTTTGTGCGAAATTTCAAATTACAAGTATTAAATGGGGCTTTCCAAAGAAATAAAAAAAATTATAAATTAAAAAAAAAATATTGAAAAACCAAAATTAATTTTTTATTAATATTGGATATTTTACCCCTTTTGTTCTAAGTCTATTGTAATTTATTAACAATGTGTTTTTATTTTAATTGTAATCTGTTTTCCACTCTGTTTATTTGTTAATTATTATTATTATATACAAAAACAAAACAAAAAACCATTTAAGTATACGCGCAGGGAAAAATAAGCGCTTCTGAAGAGGGTCCACAAATGATTTAAATAAATTACATATTTTACAAAAACCGTTTTTCCTTAAAATAATTCCCAAAAATCCGCCATCTAACATTCATTGTAACATATCAAAAATTTACGGATATTCAGCGCCTAGCTTAGGAGATACAAGTTTTTCTTTAGCGTCTCTGCAAAATTTCATATAAAAATTTTAAATTTTACTCAAAAATAAAGATTTTTTTATTGTTTTTATTTTTAGATACCTTAATGAAAGGTGTGTTTAAAAAATATTATAATAATAGTTTTGTATAATTATTTCATAAATTTTAGAATTTTATTTTTAGTAAAAAACGTGTATTCTTCAACACGAACACTATTGTCGTCTACAGGTTTTTTGTTTTTATACCCTAGATGAAATCTATAGGGTATATTAAGTTTGTCATTCCGTTTGTAACTCCTCGAAATAATGATGGTAGAGCAAAATGGATGGGACACCCACGCATAATATTAAAAGTTATTTTGATTTTTGCATATCCGTTCGTCTGTGCGGACGATAACTCGAGAACGCGTATACTTAGAGAGCTGAAATTTTGTACACGGACTTAAAAAAAAAAAGGAAAATTAAGTTCGAAAATTAGACAAATCCGGTATCACCTTCGTGACTTTGCCATACAAAAACTTCGTTTTCTATTATATATTTGGACATACATAGAGTGCTGAAATATGGTACGTGGTGTTTCCATTGTACTAGCAAATAAAATTTCAAAAATGGACTAAATCGGGCAACTCCTTCTTGGTGTTGCCATATATAAAAATTTAGGTTTTTTACGTATACTGTGAAAACGATTAGTCCAAGATATTTTTATTTTACTAAAAACTTCTTCAGAATACGAAATCCTATAAAATTGGTTATAATCATTTTTTCTGTCCGAAAAACCGTTCTAGAAATATATTCGAAAAACCACTTCAAAAAACAAACTTGCACAGAAGGGTGACAATATGAAATTTCATACGGGCATTCATCTAGGGTATCATATGAATTGGTCTTAGACCACTTCTAGCTTTTTTACTTGTTTTTTTTTTAAGGCAGGGGACAGGAGACCTTATCCCAAGCACGGAGACCATAGCGGCCCATTGTGCTGTCCTGCTAGAAGGCCATTCACCAAAACCTTCTTGTTCTCTTAATGAAGCGCATCAGGTCTTGGTGAGGCAGGTTTTTCAGCCGGACAGGCATACATAAAGTTTTCGGTTGTCTCGGGCTCTCCCTCCAGGCAGGACAGACACTCAGGGCTGTCAACAACTCCCATTCTTGTTAGGTGAGCATGAAGTGAGCTGTGGCTGGTGGTGATGCCAGCCACAGTACTACATTGTTTCCTTCCGAGCCCCATGAAGAAATCGGAGATATTCCCATTGGGCCCATCAAGAAACAGTTTTGTACACCTGCAAGTACTCAGGTTCGCCCATCTATGCAGATGCTTTCTATGATGCTTTCCGGACCGAGGAACGGACAATTAGAGCCAGCCCTAAAACGTCAGCTCTTTCATTTCCCATGATCCCCATGTAAACAAGAACCCACAAAAGCGACACCTTGTTGTGGATACACAACTTATCCACAGACGACCTGCAATCCCTCAGTAACTTGGATTTTATCCGAGGGCCACTCAGAGCCATCAAGGCTGCCTGACTATCCGAAACGATAGCAATGTCCTTCCCCTTGATTTGCATATCAAGGACTAACCTCGCTGCGATTGATATGGCGAAGACTTCAGCCTGGAAGACAGTGGTGTGTCTTCCAAGTGAGTACTCCATCCCAATATCAGGCTCAGAAAAGTAGTAGACACCCGCCCCAGCTCCCTCATTAGTAAGAGAGATGTTGGTGAAAATTTTTAGAGCAGACCGCGGAAGGCTCGATAAGGCATTTCCTTCAGTCTACGATTCCCTTACAGGAAAGCTCACAAAGAAACGACGTCCGAAACGAAGCTCAGGTACCATCACATCACGTGGCATACTGGCCAGAGGGTTTTCCAAGTGCAGCCCATACGCCAGAGAGCAATGAGAAGAGCCAGTCCAGCCGTCCTCCCAACATCCCCATGAGAGCAATCTGCACACAGCCCTTTTGGCATCTGCCTGAATGACAATATCCAGGGGGTGGCAGATTAAGTACGACCTCAAGAGCAGCAGTAGCCGCAGACCGTATGGAGCCCATAATTCCCAAGCAGGCAAGCCTTTGTAGGCCTGCCAGCTTCCGGATTTGCAGGTATAAAACTGTGGTACTTTTAATTACCTGCTATTGCCTTGATAATATTATATTTATTTTTAATTTTATTTTAATGAATCAACAAGAGGGGAAATATATAATGGTTATAAAGAATACAAAGAACTTCCACTCGATCTCATTTCTGATAAATCTGTTAAATGTGTAGAGGATAAGACTGAGGATGTCTACTTCATTTAACAGGTTATTGTGAATCTTATAAGAAGGAGATTTGTATCGTAAATTTTTTCTGGCAGTAGAAATCTGGAAAGTTAATGGGGAACGGGTAACTCTGGTCGGATTAACAAGATTATTGCTGCTTGATAATTCCGGGCAACGAATAAGGTTATGTGTTATTTTAAACAAGAAAATGTCATCGAGGGAAGGAATACAAAATTTGTTAAGTCGTGAAAAGTATTGATAGATAGTACACGCATATTCGATATGACTTCTTATTATGGAACTGCACAGGGTTAATGACTGAAAATAAAGATTTAAATGATTTACAAGCTCGAAATAAAAACCCCAATAATTTTAAATGCGTTGAAAGTAATCGAGTTAATATTTGACTGAAATAATATTTTCTGATCAAACAGTCTTTCTAGGAAAAGTTATGTAAGAGATACTTATACTTGAATCAGTTCTCTAAAGTAAGAATATTTGGTATGATATGTAGTCCTCATATGTCTCAATACTATAAAAATGTTTGCATCATCTGCTTATAAAAGATATTCGCTTATTAGTTGAAGGAGTAGATCATTAATGTATATGTGGAATATATAAGGACCAAGAATGGTACCTTGCAGAATGTCAAACATTTGCAAAAAAGGAGTAGACTGATAACCATTTAAAACTACTATCTGGAGTCGTTCAGGGAGATATGACGCAAATCATCCTATTAAATTTTCATGAAAACCCAAGCAGGAAATTTTTAGTAGTATGTGGGAGTGCGTAATTTTATCGAAAGCTTTTGAGTAGAATCTACTTATTTCCCATTATCAAGTGCTACGGCAATTTTGTCAGTATAAATCGCTAAGTTCGTAACGGTGAACCTACTCGAAAGAAATCCATGCTGTTGGGAATTATGATTGGTAAAACATAAAACATAGTATTAATCAAAGAAATTATATATTTGTATTTATTTTTCATTTTTCTTTTGCCAGTTCATCCAAAAAAGGTGAACGGGGTTCAACTGAATTATATGTTAATTCAATTTCACTATTCACTTTTTTTCCCCATTATATGCATATCTAAATTAACTTTTAAAGTGAAGAAAATGACATTAACTAAAGTTGAAACTGGTAAAATTAATTATATTTTCGGTAAGTGATGCACACACAATCTTATCGCCTCATTAAGTTTTACATTCCCCATAGTTGGATCCCAGACCCAAGATTTGAATTATTGTATTCTATTTCATAAAACTTGACAGTGCTATGAAGTTATCAAAGAAACTTTCAAAGTCATTTGAATATTTCTATGGAAGCAATATCCCAAATTTCTTCTAGTATAATAGTCCTCCAAAGTTTCTGCTGGAATATTACATTTACATATGCTCTTGAATACACATACATGGCTGTGCGCTTATTAACATGAATATCAATATTAAAACCAGCAGTTTTCTGAATAACAATTGCGAATACATTTTTGAAATATTTTTTTCCAATCCTTATTTTCTTGTTAATTTCTTTAATAACTTCATCCACAAAAGTACGGTAAGGTAGGGAAATACGCACAGAGAAATGATAAAAGTAAGTTGCATAAGATAATTTAGGAGTATTTGAGCATTTGTAGATATTTCTTTTTCATCCCAATCGATAATTTCCTCAAAATAAATATGTAATTTTCGAATTATTCCCAATGATCTACTTATTTCTCTAAGTTTGAATCCATTGCCACAATCGGCTGGAGCAATAAACAAATATGTACTTCTTTGCAAGATAACTTTCCAATAAATGATTGAATGCCATATAGACGCGGCCCCATCTTATCTTTTATCTATCCAACAAGATACATACTACATATTTTAAATTAAATCTGTAATTCTGTGAAGTTTCCAGAATAACTTTAGTCAAATTTTGTCCTGTTGTATTATACGTATTTATACAGGAATACAGGAACAAATTGTAAAAACTTGTCATATCATATCGAGCGAGTACATAAAGATTTTGTTCCATATGAGATAAATCGCTATTTTCATCGGCCATTAAACTGAAATATTGCGTCTCATTGATCTTTCGTACAATACGTTGTACAATTATTTTATTTTGGATGTTAAAACTTATTCTTCTCATCCACTCGTCTTTTTTTCTCCTACATATACTTATTTATAGTAGATTCTATTATTTACAATACATATACGAAATACACACGTTCTAAGTATTCAAATTTAGATTATTCTGGTCATCTGGTGGAGCTTCCTTCTAGAAACGCGCAGCATATATTGTAAAATATTCTCTGCATTATCATTCCAGAATAGAACGAGGACAACATCGTGGACAAGGCCACACAACAGGTAACAAATTGCATATTTCTTAAATTTGCCCAATTATCTAAACTTTCAGCTTTAATTATCTATATATGTATGTACATATGAGGCCTTAAGAACCAGAACAGTTATCATACTGACTAACACATAACAACCATTTCCCAAAACATTTTGTGCAAAAGGAAATACTTCTGCTACCTCTACAGATATGTGAACGTACAACTTCACTTACTACTGTAACCAAGTCATAAATCTTTTTCTGAAACTAGTCTGCCGCATTTTTTCTCTACCTCTCCTTATCACTCTCTCTCTGTCTTCCTCTCTCTCTCTCTCACTCTTTTCATCATTCCCTCTCTCTCTCTATCACTATTTCTCTCTCTCTCCCTCTTTTTTCCTTTTTAATTTTCTCTGAGGTTTTGTTCTAAGCTGTGCTGGATCAGAATAATTAATTTTCACAAAGGCGAGAATGTGCTTTTATACCCAGATATTGAAATATACTAAGTTTGTCATTCCGTTTTTAACGCATTGTATTAATATTAAAAGTTATTTTGATTTTTGCATAGCCGTTCGTCCTCAAAATAATTCAAGAACGAGTTCACTTAGTGTGCCAAAATTTTGCTTTTAAAAAGAAAAGTAAATTTAAGTTCGAAAATTGGACCAATTGGGTAACTCCTTCGTGGAATTCCCATACAAAAACTTCATATTTCACTATATATTTGGGCACTGCCCGAGAGTGCATCGACTTAGAGAGCTGATATTTTGTATACGGCGTTTTCATAAAAATTTTAATTACAAATTTAAGAATAGACTAAATCGGGCAACACCTTCTTGATATTACCATACAAAAACTGACGGTTTTTACGCATATTATGAAAACGATCATTCCTATCATAGATGGTGCAAGAACTAGATGTCGCATCCCATACTAGAGCAGAGTATACAGATTGTGAAATGGGTAGTGTATTCTGGAATGGACCATAACATGTTTTAGAGCGGTGCCGAAAGCAAATGATTTTATATTAGCAGTTTTGTATACATTTGATCGACTTCCTCAACACTTCAGATACGAAAACATATGAACCACTCGACGTATACATCGTTTCAAATGTTTTTGGTACTGCATGCGACATCTAGATCTTGTACCATCTATGCTCCTATGTAGACGTTTTTATTGTACTGAAAAGCTCTTGATAATATAAAATCCTATAAAATTTGTTGTAATCAGTTTTACTGTCCAACGAACTGACTTCTAGAAATAGATGCGAACAACTATAACAATCAAATTTGTACATAATGTTGACCAATATGCATGAGATCCACATATACTTTAAGCCGGTGACGTTCGCAATTCTCTCAGGTGCCCAAAATTATTAATTAAATACGGATTGAATTGGAAAACATTTACAAGAAAAGCTCATTAATTTTAGATATTACGCCCTACTCTGAAACGTACATTTATCACGACTTTTGGACTTTTTTACGAAAAATCCAACTCTCCACACATAGCTGAGGTAAAAATGAAATGAGATTATTTACCAGAAAATGAGATAAAATGATTTGAGTTTTTCGGTATCCGTTAATGTTTACAAAATCAGTGCTCCTCGAGGGAGATACTCCGTCATAGGAGATGTTTTATAGTACTAAGTATATAGAGGAAAAAAAACAGGATAAAAAAATAACATCAGTCAACTTTAACGGCCTTAAATACTCCCTTCAAACATGCGATTTTTTTCCAATGTTTTCTTAGTTGTCCCACAATTTTGACCTTTTAGTCCGAAACACCCAATAAATATTTAAGAAAGTACTTTAAAGCTAAGTAAAGAAAATCATTTTAAATATCAAGGATTAAAAATAAAATCTATTAAAGGCAACGATTTCAAAACATGGATAAATTATGCCGCATGACTGGCTTCAAAGCGGGAAACTCTCATTCATATACATGAAGTTGTCAAATTCATACATACATAAATATTAACACTCCATCCATATCCCATTCGGAGAATAGGAAGGACTTCATTCTAGGGTCGGGAGATCCTCTGTCGGATTCATATTTATTCACGTAATCGAATTATTCCACATTTTCTGTATGTACATCGACAATGGCTCCTATGCGGTCTATGGAAAGAGATATGGAAAATCCTGCACCTCTTGTCGGCAAAGCAAGGCATGTTATTGCAGCAGGTATGCAGAAATTGTGGACGTATGGAAATTTCCTAGTATGTCTTCATTAAGATTTTGATTAAATTTTTGTGTCCGAGTAGCTCTGAATTTCGTACTTCACCAGGTAAAATTCCAATATCATTTCTGATTCTGTTATTAGAATGAGACACACCTGAATGTTATAAGTGGGGTCTCAAGTTGTTTTGCTTTTGATGAAATGTGTGCAAATGCTTTGTCTCTAGGGGTGATATTTTCGATATTACTCAACTCAATCTCACTTGGTTTTGGAAATTATTTTGGTCTATTTTATCAGAGGCCCACATATGGTGTTCATATGGTGATTTATATTTATTTAAGAATTTGTTTCTGACCAAGGAAAAGTGATTTATTACTTTTTCCTATGCAAAAACTTAATAAATAAAGGAGTAGCAAAATTAACGGAAATATTTTGGTCGAGATCGATCTTTATTGGAAGATGTGTTTTTATTTTCAAAATTCATTTTTATTGAATTGACGTTGTTTAATCAAAAGTCCCGGGTTGTGTTCATATTCCGCCTAATTGTCATAACTGGACATTATTACAAGAATCTTTTTACGAACTTAGTGCAAAATACATCTATACAATTATTGCAGGGACTTCAATATGAATATTCTTCTGAATAGCCCCAGGGCCCGCATATTTAGGTATATGCAATCCTTATGTCACTTAAATGTTTTGAATGGTACTCGGATTCACTTTACTTTTCTTCTTCATAGCCTACTCTGCTTTATCTTTTCATTGCTTCACAGAATAATTTGATTCTACTGCGTTTTCCAATAAGAGGTGTTATTTTAATTAGCCCGCTATTTCGGTAAATGTCATTTTTGGAGCTGTCATTTTTTAACATTTGACAAGTAGAAACTACGCCATTAATAAAAATGGAACGATACACGATTCAACAACGCACTGAAATTATTAAAATTCACTATAAAAATGATGGAAATGTGGCAGAGACGGTTTGTAAAACTCGAACATTTTTGGGTCGTCGTGAAGCACCTTGTCGGACCGCAATACAGAAATTGGTAGAAAAATTCGAGCTGTCGGGACAAGTTAGTGATGTGAAGAATAAAACCCGTGCACGTCGCTCAAGAACAGTCGAGAATATTGCTGCTGTAGCCCAAAGTGTTGAAGAAAACCCAGGTTTATCCATTCCTCGTCGTTCTTTGGAATTAGGCATTCCACAAACGTCATTACACCGTATTTTGCATAAAGATTTGGGTCTTAAGGCTTATAAAGTTCAGTTAACACAAGAACTCAAGCCGGCCGATCATCAACAACGTCGAGTCTTTGCTGATTGGGTCCTTGAAATGCATGAAAATGATCCGGAATTCCATCGAAAGCTCATCTTGAGTGATGAGGCCCATTTCCACCTCGATGGCTTCGTCAACAACCAAAATTGTCGCATCTGGGGCTCGGAAAACCCAAGAGTTATTGTTGAAAAGCCTCTCTATCCTCAACATTTGAATGGTTGGTTGCGGTTTATGGTCCCGCGGGATCATTGGACCTTACTTTTTCGAAAATGAGGCTGGAGCAACAGTTACGGTGAATGGATCTCGCTATCGACAGATGATTAATGATTTTTTAGGGCCGGAATTGGATGGTATTGATCTGGACAACGTTTACTTTCAACAAGACGGCGCTACGTGCCATACAAGCAACGAAACCATTGATCTTTTACGGGAAAAGTTTCGGGACCGTGTTATCTCTCGAAGAGGTGATCACAATTGGCCACCGAGATCTTGTGACTTAACACCTTGCGACTTCTTCCTTTGGGGCCACGTGAAAGAGAAGGTCTACGTCAACAGCCCAGCGTCGATTCAAGACCTCAAAGATTGAATTCGTGAGGCTATCGAGGACATAGGGCAGCCACTTTACGATTTGGTTATGGAAAATTTCATGAAAAGGATATGGTCCTGTAGGCGTGGTCGTGGTGGTCATTTGGCTAATGTTATTTTCCATTATTAACGGCATACCTTTCTCTTTATAATGAAATAAAGATCCGATCATTTTTCTCAAAAAATGGCATTTTTCTTTGAATATCAAAATAGCACCTCTTATTGGAAAACCCAAGAACCAAAATGTCTCTCCTCAATAGCTTATCTGATCATGATCTAAATTTTTATTATACTTATGATTTATGTGTACCAGCTATGCTAATTATATTTTTGATTGTTTTTATCGGGACTACATATAAAAGAATAAATACTTATCAACTCTCGAATAAGTCTTAGCGATTTAGTACCTGACAAAATTTTAGCGGTAAAACCCTTAATTCAATTTAATGCTTTCTCGAATAGAGAAATTCGAAGAAGATTAAAATATATTTCTGACGGTTTTTTAGGGAAAATTTAAAAAAAATGGAGCTAGGAGAAAATCAACGGGCAAAAGAAATATCAGTTATTGTGTTCGTGTGTACAAAAGAGTATTAAAGGCCTGTCCAGTTACCTAAAGCACACTAAGCAACAGTAAAACACAAACAGAATAAAGAAATTATTGTTTGTCCGAATCATTGGCGTAACTAGGTCTTATTTCTGGGGTGGGTCAAGTCCCCCAACTTTCGTACATAGGTTTTAACAAACATTTTGCTTGTAAAGTATAACAGCACATGAGTATTCCTAGCTATTGACCGAAATTCTTTATGCTCGCTCTGAATACTTACATGAGAGCATGTCATTTTACAACTCGCAAAAATCGCGTCACTACTTTTTTAATATATACTCTTCCTACATAAAACCTTAACTTAAGATCAGCAATTTTAATCCACTGCAGTGTGCATTCGGGGCAATTTTAATAGGAAATTCTTTTGAGATAGAGCAGTCTTTGTCGACGTTCCGATGTTAGAGACCAGAGGAACAACGAACAGTTTTCAATTGTTTCCCATTCTTTATTATAATTCTCGTTAAATTTTATCGCGTATCAGTTATGGTGCATTCTTGTCAACAAAACCAAACAAGCACTGAACTGAACCAGAATCTGTCAGATCTGCACCGAGCTTAGCCCTGTCCTGAACGGGGACTAAAAAGAATACAAGAAAGTAGAATATCTGGAAATGTTCGTCCTTTATGATTTTAATAAAACCACTTCAATAAAATAATTGTATTTTCACAAAATGTCCACACATCCCCACTTTAATTACAAATACTTCCGATTTGACGTTTAGCTCCAAACTGTAGGTTGGAAGCTCAGGAAAGCCTAAATAAGGGCTGTAAGAACTCCAACATCTACATCTGTTCCGACAGCCAAGCTACGCTCCCAGCTCTTGTCTCTCAAGGCTTTGAGTCGAAACTAGTCTCGAGTTGCTACTCGAAACTCCAACTACTGTCTCGGGACAACCAAGTAACCTTGGTTTGGGTCCCTGGAAGGAGTGGACGGTAATAAAAAAGCGGATGAACTGGTTAAAACCGGAGCTGAATGTCCGTACCCTACCCTACCCGACATTTGGCCTACCAAAAAGCTACACTAGGGAGAAGTGCTTAAGTGGGAAGGATGAGCACTTGTCTCTCCGGATAATGTCTGCAATCTAACCCCAAAAGCAATAATCGAGCTCGTTAAACGGCTCGAGTTTGCCTAACCACTCTAGGGGAAGGCACAATAGATCAACTATGGTCGCGGTGTCTGCAAGGTCCTGGAGGCCTTATTAACATTAAAAATCCTAAATTTTTATATAGCAACACCAATAAGGCGTTGCCCGCTTTAGTTTATTTTTTAAATTATCCGATTTGTCCTATTTTCGAACGTAATTTTACTGTGCAAAATTTCAATTCCCTAAGTAGTCACGTTCTCGAGTTATCGTGAGAATGGACAAACGGACGGACAGGCGGACATGCAAAAATCAAAATTATTTTTAATTTTATGCATGGGTGTCCGATCTATTTTGCTCTACCATCATTATTTCTAGATGTTACAAATGCAATGACAAACCTGGTATACCCTTAAATTTCATCCAGGGTATAAAAAAGAAAGTGGTGTCGTTTAATTAACAGAGACTTCTGTTTTCCACATCCCCTTCTTTCTTTCTCTCACGTATTAAGGAAAATAAATGAGAATCCTCTAGTTCTATATACGAAACTGATATGATAGTGACGCCCTGCTTAATGACCATATTTATTCCAAGTACCAGCACCAGGACCCATACTTCAAATTTTTTAAGTACAAGTACAAGTTCCGGTTGTTACTGGTACCTAAAAATTGTTTAAGTGCAAGTCCATAGCAAGTTAAATAACTGGATGAGGTTTCTATTTATTAAATATCCTAAAATATCGTACATATTAGCGTACATAATTTTGGAAGGTGTTCATACAGTATTTGAGTCAATCAGATTATGATTGCCTTTGTGTAGCATTTACAAGTCCTGCAAAAGAAAATCAACACTTAAGAGGTGCGGGGGAACAGAGCGGGTTGTTGCACTTAATTGCAAACCTTCGCAACAATTGCGCTAATTGTCTTTCTATTTTACTGAAGACGGTAAGATTTCTTGAGACACTGTCGAGGTGCACATAACCTCTATTAGTAGAAGGTGTAATTAAATAATTTACAAGAACTGAAGTACTTCACGTTATGACGGTATTTGTAGTAAGTGCGTTAAGTACCAGTAATGGGACTTGTACTTGAGATTTTTTTGAGTACTAGTACCGGGACTTGTACTTAAAAAACATTTAAGACTAGGTCCTGGTACTGGTACTAATACTTAAATACAAACGTACTTAAGTATGTACTTTACAGGTCTGAAGTTAAACACACATTTTAGATCAATTATTTACGATTTTATTAAGCACTAATTAAGAGATAGTTAAAGTCTGTATACACTTTAGTTTACAGTTTTTTTTTTCTGCAAGCGTATTTAGCGCCTGTTGGGCTGTTAGTTTAGTTTTAATTATCTCCTTTTTAATGTTCAGGAGTACCATGCCCGAAGACCTCTCCTAAAGCAGTTGTTCTTAGCCAAGTTGTAACTCGATGGAAAAACTCCGTTCACAGCCGGCCGAGCTGACAGGAAAACCCAGAACTTCTTGTAGCAACTAGTATAAATGTGGGCAGAAGTCTTTATTATACCCTAGATGAAATCTATAGGGCACACTCAGTTTGTCATTCCTTCTGTAAGGCACAGAAATAATTATGGTATAGTAAAATGGATTAGACACCATAATATTAAAAGTTATTTTGATTATTGCATGTCCGTCCGTCCGTCTTTCCGTCCGCACGATAATTCAAGAACGCGTCCACTTAGAGGGATGAAATTTTGGGTAAATTCTGGTAAATTTAAGTTCGAAAATGGGCCGAATCAGGCGATAGGGTTACCATACAAAAATTTCGTTTTACACGATATATTTGCCTGAGAGTGCGACAACATAGAGAGCTGAAATTTGGTACCTAGTGTTTTTCTAGCAATAATAATCGAAATTTAGAAAATGGACTAAATTGGGCAACCCTCTCTTGGTGTTGCCATGTAAACATTTAGGATTTTTACATATACCGTGAAAACAATCAGTCCAAGGCGGTTCTAATATAGTGAAAATTTCTTCAAAACCGTATTAGAAATATATGCGAAGAACCACTTCAAAAATCATACTTGCACAGAGAGGTGACCATACAAAATTACATATGGGCATTTATCTAGGGTATCATAAGAATAGGTCATAGACCAATTCTAGCCTTTTTACTTGTTAATTTCTGCTTTCAGTCTTTCTAAATTTACTACAATGCTCTTATTTTGGCACATATTTATTTTTTTGTATTATTTTTGTTTCAGCCTGTAAGGCGGAAATGTCTACACATTTATAATTTTCTACAAATGCCTCACCATGTTTCAGGAAGAACATTATAAATGAGTCAACTGATTGTGGCAAAGGTAGTATTTATTGTCTAGAGTGCTAATATAATTTTATTCCATAATGTAACGTAATAAGAATATTATTGAGTTTTTAATTGCGCAGTAAATATTTCATGCTTATAAAGATAATCAACCTTATTACTGAATCCGTTACAATCGGAAGCAAAAAAGCTTAATAAAAGCCTTTTTCCGGAAAATTAAACAAAGTTTTACGAAATTTTCAAAATTTCATTGATATCAAAGGATATCAATTAAAATTTCCACACAAACTGTCAAAATACCAAGACCAATTATTATGATATCCTAGATGAATGTTCGCTTGTAATTTCGTATGGTCACCCATCTGCGCAAGTTTGATTATTGAAATGGTTTTTCGCATATATCTCGTCAGTACTATAAATACGTCTAGGACCGACTATTTTCATAGTAAACGTAAAAAACCTAAATTTTTATATGGCAACACCAAGAACGGGTTGCCCGATTGAGCCCATTTTTAAAACTTTATTTACTAATTTTATAAGAAAACAGTGTTCAAAATTTTAGCTGTCTACGTTGAAGCGTTCTCAGGCAGGAAAAACACTACTTTTGTTTTATCGGCCGAAAAACCTTTCCAGCTGAAAATTTTTTTTTTCTTAAAAATCTGAAATAAATATGCTATTTTTTTAGTAAAACTATTAATTTGTCATATTTCCCATGATTTTGTTAATAATTAATTGGAGCAAAAATCTTGTTTTAAAGCGGAATAAATTAAGTTTTTCGGTTTACATTTTTTCGGTTCTGCTTTTTGATGTGAAAGTGCCTTAAAGAAATTTATCGAACTATATCTTACACAATATTTGTGCTCATGTTTAGCTGTCGTGACGTATCTGGGATCATTTTTTATTTTTATACCCTAGATGAAATCTTAGAGTATACTAAAGGCTTAGGCACAATTGTGACGGCGACGGCAAATGGCAGACTATTGCAGTATAATAGCCTTGTTTATAGTTCTATACACAAGGATAATAAGAACAATTTTCTCCAGGAACGTTTTATGGAGCGTGTATTGCATAGGAATCTTTTCATGCTGGAACAGCGGTGATAAAGTGTCAAAATTGTAGCCACCAACATGGTGAACACAATGGCCATTGGTGACTGTGTCAAGACGAAATTTCAATGAACTATAGTAATAATAAATTGAGACCACAATATTATTACTTCTTAACTTTTGCACCACCATAATTAAATTTTCTTTGAAACTCATGATGTTCAGCATACAAAATTTTAAAACAAGCAAAATAGTAATCAGCTGTCAAATGTCAACGCAGGGAAATTGCGGTAAAGTTGAAAGTCGATAAACGTCTGCGTCATGGTTACGAGCAAAAAGTTCCAAAATACGTCACGACAGCAAAACATGAGCACAAATATTGTGCAACATATAGCCCGATAAATTTCTTTACTCTCCCCGTGTTTCTGTTCCTTGCTAGATAAATTCACGCCTGTTTAGGTTGCTAGCTGTTGACCCAAAATGTTGCAGAATTGAAATAATCGGACAGGTGTTAGTGGATACAGCGATATGTCCACCCTTAATTTCTTTCGCTTTTCCTGTCGCGCCCTTACGAGATAGGAGTTGGTCACAATAATATTTTTATTTAGAATCATATTTTGAATAAAATAGCATTTTTAATTTTTTAAAAAACTTTACATTTTCCGATCCGGGCGTATGGAAAATAGATTATCACGTGTTCGGGTGTTTTTATTGTCTTTCATCCCTTTGTTTTGGCCTTCGGACGCCGCATTTTTGTGAAAATACTCCCAGGACCACCCTACACCAACCCCGAAAATTGCAGCCTGAAACAAATTAAATACAATATTAAGCATTTTTTCGGATTATTTGCCTGGACTAAAAGAAACGCTTTGAATGACCGGAGCAAAATGAAAAGGACCATGTCGCTGTGGACGGGCAAATTTTCGTACATTTCTACATACATAACTTCCCGTGGGGACGGTTTAGTGCAATACGTTTTTTTTTTTTTAAATTGTATTTGGGATGTTTGGGAGGAAAATACAGGTGAAAAAAAATTGGTTGAATTGCTCGAGGGTAAGGGGTAGTACCACCCCCTCAGAGTTTGTCCAGAATTGATAGAAAGAGGTGGTACCACCACCCACAGCATTTGTCCAGCATTGTCGTGTGGGATATAAAATTAAAGAGGAGGAAAGTGTATTCGAGTGCAGGGGTTATTTTTTTATGATCTTGTAAACTTCATACGGACGTTTTTACCGTTAAACAATGGTTTTTTGGCACTTGGGTCATATATACCCTATCCCTTCATTTTACATATATCTTTTGCCCTTCTTTCTTTCGTGTGCATTAGTAGTCTGTTCTGAACGTTTTTTGTTGAGGTTGTAAATTTGGCGGACATAACAGTTGTTCGCAAACATGAGATTAAAACATCATTCAGTCATTCAAAAAACTGCCATTTGCCAGTTTAAAAAGGACTGGTTCATTTCTTTTCGAGCTATCTCCGACACTAATTATCGGCTTGAAAGACTAATTAGACATATGATTAGGGGACAAAACGTAAATGCGACTTCATTCTACAAACATGCCTCAACGTTTATATGTAATAATTTTATAGCATCTCTTCTTTGCTGGAAGACGACCAATTGAGCATTTTTAAAAATTAAAATGTAAAAAAATTGACATTCCCCAATGTATATAGAATATAAGGTATTCCCATTACGAACCATGTTCCGCCATTAGTGACGAAATATTGGGAAAATGTATAGGAAAGTACGGTACAGAGAACACAATACTCTCTCTGTCTTTCCTATAAAAATGTATATACATTAGTCAATTACAACACAGGCTGTCAGCTGCAATGTGCCAAAATTTTAATAAATTAGGAATTACTTGGCTTCTATATACCTTGGATATTCCAATTGGACGCCACCTGATGGTGGCCAATAAAACCGCATGGATCTGGTTTTCCAGAAACAGCATTTCACACATTTGTGTTATCATACAAAATTTATTTAAGCTAATTCCGTTACTTTCTTTAAATTGTATAAACATAGACAAACTAATAACATACAAAGACTGGACACGTGGAAGAAAAAAGGGCAACGCTTTTCTGGAATATAAAATCGACGATGCCTCGACTCGATTTGCACCTGATAACGTAAGCAAAGAGTAAGCCAGCAATGCCTCGCTCCAATATAAAATCAACGTTGCCTCAACCCGATGAAGGGAAAGTCACAATTTTTTTTTCCATCGAATTGTTATGTTATGCATTGTTGAAGGACGACAACAGGTTCTTCAACAACTAACAATTTTTATGAGCGTAGACTCATATTCAGTGTAGCAGGGTAGCAAAATGAGTTTTTCGGTTTAGGGTTTTTGTCTATCTATGTGACAATAGCACCCACAAATGAGCTCCCACAGGGTCCCACCTGTAAAAATCAAAGTAAAAATCATAGTGTATTTTATAAAAATATGCCTACTTCAAAAGTATAAAACTTACGCATTTTTTTTTCTATATTCCACTTTTAGTATTTTTAATATTTAATCAATCGAAATAATATATATTTTGGTTCGTACCTATGATATATGTATTTAGCCAATATCACTTTGAGGTCTGCTATGAACTCTTGTCATACCCTGTTTTGTTAGTACAGCCGTCGATATCTGGGTATTTCTTGTCTGTAGTTAGATATAAACCCCTGTGCCATACATTTTTTTGTTCGTCTCATCGAAGTGAGGCTGTAAAGTTTTTAGGGAGAAAACTGAAACACCTTATATAATTTTCTTAAATGAAGGAATAGAAACGCAAAACTATATAAGTATTTTTATTTTATTGGAGAAACAGTTGGAATACTTTGTATGATATACATGAAAATGAAACCAAAAATTTGACGAATGTGGTATGGGGTCACCTCCTGCGAGAAAAACATCAATATAGGAAGTAAAAATTTCAAATATGATTGTTAAAAAAAAGAAATAATAATACAACTGTAATGAATGCAGTAAGGAGTACTGGACGAATTTCTAGATGTTCTTTATTTTTTTTTTTTTTGTTTTAAGTAGCATCCCAGATAGCAAAATAAAACATGTTCTGAAAAGATACTTTTTGGGCAAAGACGATCGGCTGCTATCGGTCAACTTCATTTACTTTCGGTTAAAGTATTCCACTGGATTTGAATAGAATATATGTATATATATAGCTACATTTACAGGGCGACAGTAGCTTTTATAAGTAACTTTCGTAAATAGCTTCATTTTGACGTTTTCAAACATATCGTCTAATTACGAAAGTAACTTTCCACTTTCTGGGCCCACAGAAATAATTGTCATGAGAGTAGCAAATCATGAAAGTGAGAAGCTTATTTCAAACTGAAAGTAATCGAATTCGTTTCATACAATAAGGAAAAAGCTAGAATTGGCAAAAATTATTTGATAACGTTGATATAGCGTGTGTTAACATAGCTTTGTATCGTAGAGTGAAGTGATAAATATTTAATTGAAGTGAATAAAATTGTTTTTTAGATACGGTACGTATGCCCGTACGCTCTGGAGAAAGCAGAAAATAGTGCATTCCAGTTCCGCAACAGATGACAAAAAATTACAATCACCATTAAAAAAACTTTCTGTAAATACCATTCCCGGCATAGAAGAGGTCAACATTATTAAAAATGATGATACAGTAATTCACTTCAATAATCCGAAAACCCAAGCATGAATCGCGATTTCTGAAATGCGTCCGAGAATTCTTACTCAATTAGGGTTACAAGATATAGCGCAATTAAAAAATGCTACAAGCTATGATAAAAAAAGGTGTAAATTTTGAAGACATTTGGCTATCTGTGGATAAACCGATGGAACAAGTTCATCAACTTTAGTGATTGATTCCACCCAGCATATTGAAGAGATCCTCGTAGATTAAATTAATCGTATATCATATGGCATCTTATATAAGAGTTGCAGTAATAAAATAAGTAATTGTTATGATTTAAAATTTCTTTTTCGGAACAATTCTTAATGCACTTATAAGGCGCCAATGCTGCGACTATACAATTTTAGCAATTCTGTTTTGATTATTCCAAATATTTCCATGTTTCGGAATATATTACGATATATTTTTAGAGATACAACTTCACAATTCCAGAATATTAGAGAACGGTATATCCGATCGATTGATTCAAGTACATCTAGAGATTTGAGTAGGTTAAAATGTAAAAAATCTTGCATTGAGTACACAATTGAATAGAATAAATCGAATTTTCAAGGATTTTTAAATGTTTCTTTATTTAAGGCTCCTTTTCTTTAACATCCCTTAAAAGGTTTACTTATGAATTTCGATTGAAAGAAAAGTGAAGGCATATAATAAACAATACTACACTACGTTTGGCGTAAAATCCAATTGCGGACCCATGGCGATGGCCTCCTGTTTATTTTACTATGGTTTCTTTTGTATCGCTCAATTTCCTTTATAAATATTTCGATAACAACATCGAAAGCGCAGGACCTAATTTTATCTGGATCCATTGTGTTGAACACTACTTACGTACCTAACAAACGTGTAAACGTGTAAACAAAACCTTTCATGAAAATAGTTGTCATGACATTTACTTGTAGCACAATTTTAACATGTATTTTGGCAAATTGAACTTTCGTTCCCGGCTTGGTGTAGCAGTTTTTGGGTTTATGTATACCCTCGGACATAAAAATTATACATTTTTACGAATTTTGTTTTTAAAATTTTTTGTGATATTTGAATTTCTTTACTAAGTTAGGCTTCATTTTTATTTCGTTAAATAATTTTTTTATTAAAGTTTTATTTTATTTAAATCAGTAGAGTATACATATTTCACGTTTTATGCTGTTTCCAATTTTATATCCCTTTCAAAACGATCCGAATATGTGTTTTATTCATATCTATTTAATATCGTTTTGAGTTAGGACTGGGTGATGTTTATTGATGTTTTTGAAACATCGATGTTTCGTTCACGATGTTCAATATTTTCACATAGATCGCGTCACATTGCAACATCGAATGGCATCGATGTTCGGAAATTACATGCTACACGGCACTGATATGTACCACATGGATGGACTGCTTCATTTTTTATTTCATGTGACACAAATTTTTTTGGTAGGGGTGTGACAATTAACTTAATTTCTAGTTTCATTTTCCGCTTTAATATTAATATTACAAATTCAACAAATTACAGATGCATTCGAAGTTATTACTTTTATTTGAAGCTTCGCTTCTATATAACTCGCTATCTGCTATAACAATAATGGTCTATTCCATGAAAAGTGTACGACGTTGACGGAATATGACGAAAATTTAATTGCAACAAAGAACAATGTTCTTTATATGTGTGATGCCTGTGTGGAAGGTAAGGAAGCTATAATTAATATGTTTGAGAAAGTATTCCAAACTGTGTGTGAGAATAAATTAAAAATTCTAAATCAAGGCGGTGAAATTCAAGAAATATTAGGAAAGCTAAATGAAATGAATAAGACGGATGGGGAAGTATTAAATGAGGTTAAGAAGATAAGCTGCAAAACTGCAAATAAAGAATCTTATGCTAGTCAATTAAAAAAACAGATACCAGTCCTATTAAAACCGAAAGCTAAGCAGGCTAACTCCAAAATAAAAGAGGATCTCAAGAAGCAGATCGACCCTACAGATCTTAAAATAAGCGGATTAGAGGGAAAACATAATGGATTAGTGGCTATTATGTGTGAAAATGACCAGGAAAGAAAGAAAATGAAAGCTGTTATACAACAAAAGTTAAGTGAAAATTACGAGATCCAAATTCTGCAATTAAGAAATCCAAAGTTATTCATTAGTGGAATTAGGGATGAGCTAGATCAAAATTCGTTAGAGGAAAACTTGAGATTGCAAAATGAAGTGTTGAAGAAAAGTGAACTCAAGTGTATTCAAATTTTTAAGAAATCTAAGACGAGAAGAGATAGAAGTTTCTGGTATTATAATGCAGTGATTGAGTTGGATGCTGAATGTTTTCATAAGGTAATGGATCTAGGAAAAGTAAATATTGGTTGGGATGATTGCGCTATTTATGAGAAATACAATATAATGAGATGTTTTAAGTGTCTAGGTTTTGGACATAAGGCAGGAGAGTGTAAAAGGAATTCCGTATGTGTACATTGTGCGGAAAATCATGAGACAAGAGAATGTGTTCAGGAAATTAAAGAGGAGTGTGTTAATTGCATTAGAGCGAATAATAATCTTAATCTTGGATTCGATATAAACCACGTTTCATTAAGTAGGAAGTGTACTTAAGGAAAGTAGAGATTGATAAAAATAAAATTAAGTATTAGTAATTAAAGGAATTCAGGGTGTGTATCTTAATATGTATTCAAGGACTACTAAACAATTTTGATGAGTTAGAAATAATTGTGAATACGGAAAAGTTTGACTTTGTTATGTTATCAGAAACGCATTTAACGGATGATATTGGGATAAAGAGATGACTATGTGTTGAAGGATATAACATCGTAAGATGTTAATCTAATATGAGAAGAACTGGCGGCGTAATCTTATACTTAAAAAAACAATGGCAATATGAAATATTATCTAAGATA
Source organism: Dioctria rufipes (assembly GCA_963924295.1). Classification (NCBI taxonomy): domain Eukaryota; kingdom Metazoa; phylum Arthropoda; class Insecta; order Diptera; family Asilidae; genus Dioctria; species Dioctria rufipes. Next base: position 151,427,822 of record OZ002743.1, on the reverse strand, counting down.
GCGATTACAAAAAAAATGTTTAGTAGCTAGTTATAAGATGTTGGTTTGGAAAAGATTTCTTTATATTTGTGAAAACATATCGATCGCCAAGTGCATCAGTGCGACAATTTTGTGACTATTTTACAGAATGGTGTGAAGAATTATCTGATTTATATAGAAATGTGATAATCGTTGGTGATTTTAATGTGGATTTTACTAGTGATACAACATATGCAAGAGTGCTTAAGGGTATAATTTTGGATAATGGGTTTAAACAAATTGTGGCGGAGTATACTAGAATAACACAGAATTACCGACATGAATTATGTAAATACCAGAATGTGTAAGGATTTTAAAATTAGTGACCATGAGACATTGTTCATAAGAATTCCTATAATAAATTTACATAAAGAGAATGATAAAAAGTTTATTCAGTTTTTAAAATATGATAATAGTAAATTTTCAAGAAGATTAGTGAAATATAATGTTAAAAATGTAAGTGCACAACTTTTTGAAAAGAAATTAAAAAATATCATAAATAAGCTTACAGTAAAGAAGGAAGTAAAGGAAAATGTAGGCAAGTGGTTCACAAATTATTTATTAGGAATAAAAGAATAAAAACGAAGAAGATACGATAAGGTAACATTAACGAATAGCGCAAGTGACTGGCTTAATTATAAACTTATTCGCAACATTTATTCCAAAAGAATAAGGTCTGCGAACAAGGACTATATTACAAGTCAAATTATTGAAGCGGAGAATTCTAAAGAGATGTGGAAAGCCATTAAAAGATATGTAATGAAGAAGGATAGAAACGCAATAAAAAAAGTGAAGATTGGCGATAAACTTTATAGATCTAGCAGAATATTTAAACAGATTTTTTATTGAAAGAAGAATAAATTACATTAGCTATTCAATCCCCCATGTGCAATACAGTTATAGATTGCTTAAGCTGATAGTAAGTTTAAGTTTAATTTAATAGGGCTAAATCATCTAAAGAAAATAGTTTTTAATATGAATAAAAAGAAAGACTTTAATATGCTTAATATAAAAATATTTATTGAAAATTGGGAAGAAATAGGACCACCAATGCTGAAAATCATTAACCAATCGTTGGAAGAAGGGTTATTTCCAAATGCATGGAAGGCGTCGATAGTAATATCCGTAGGAAAAGTCAAAAATGCATTAAAGGCTGAAGAATTTCGACCAATAAATATGTTGGCAATACATGAAAAAATTTTAGAGAAAGTGGTTCATATACAAATTGAAGATTTCTTTGACAAGAACATACTTTTCGCGGAACAACAGTCCGGCTATCACAAAGGTCTGAAAAATAAAAATAAAGTGCTAGCTGTATATTCTCGATTTTCAAAGAGCAGTTGAAACTATTGACAACAGAATATTAATGCATAAGTTATATAGACATGGTGTAAAAAATAAAGAGTATGAGTGGTTCAACTCATATTTATCTCAAAGGTACCAAAGAACTCGAGTATGTAAGGCTATTTCGCACAGGCTGGAAGTAAGGATTGGGGTCCCCCAAGGGTCCATACTGGGAACTTTTCTCTTCTTAGTTTATACAAATTACATAGTGACGGTTATGAACCACTCTAAAATTGTACTGTTTGCGGATGATACATTGGTTTATATAAAGTGTAAAAAACTGAATGCGGGAATTAAACTATTAGAGGAGGATCTATCCGCCTTGGACACGTAGCTAAAAATGAATAAACTTAAACTAAATGGGAAGAAGTAAAAATATATGGCAATTAATGATGAATTTTGTGGTAAAATTAGAATGGGTAGTGATGAAATCGAGCAAGTCAATGAAATTAAATATTTAGGAATAGTCTTGGATAATAAATTAAATTTTAAGAGTCATGTAAATTATATTTGTAAGAAAATAGGAATAAGGTAACACTGTTTACTGCAATACAAATTTATAATTCAATTATTAGACCTCATTTTGAATATTGTTCATCTATATTGTTTTTAAGTAATAAAGAAATGATGATTAGGATGCAAAAATTGCAGAATAGAGATATGTGTAACAGATATACTCCCCTCCCATAAAGCTAATGTTAACTGGATTGAAATGGATGAATGTTAAAGAAAGAATAATTTTTAATGCGTTGTTATTTATTTTTAAGAATAAGGTACTACCTGATAATTCATATAGAAATTTGAATTATGTAGGGGACATTCACTCAATACATTTAAGGAATGCAAATGAATTTAGACTTGAATTTTGCAGTACAAGTAGATCTCAAAATTCACTTTTATATAAGGGATTAAAAATAAATGTGACAAAGCTAAAAGAAATAGATTTAGATTTAAGAAATTATGCATTGAATTTATCAAAACGAAGTTAGATATATTACTATCGTAATGTATTATTATGATTACTAATGGGTATTGTAAAGCTAAATGGAGCTAATAAAGTATTATTATTATTATATTATATTATTATATTCCTTAAGTTCGCTTTAAAATTAAGCATTTTTTATTTGCCCAACCCTAACACCGGATATGAGGGACAGAGAAAAGATTACAGATATTCCATTGCCATCTATTTCTACTCTATATATTCATTTGGAAAATCCACTGACCTATGGTGGATTTGTGGCGACGCGTCTGTGTTTCTTCATCATTTTCTTTCTGAATGCGTGACCAGCTACCAGTAAATCGGGCAATTGTTTTTGTATATTGTCAGCTATTAATACTTTGCTAAGCGTGGAAAGTTGTAGTTAGGTAGGCGTTTATTGACAATGAAAATTAATAAAATATAAGAAAATTTATTCTGATGTCAAACTTAAGGCGATAAAGTTGTATTATTACTAAGGTTAAATATTATAACGCTGTATCTACTTTACTGAATTAAAAAGTAAAGTATAAGGATTCAAACCCAGCAACAAGAGACTTTGAACTTTACTCTATACCTAAGCCAGGAGAGTTATGCTAATGTCCGCTCCAATAGCGGCCCCTCGCATTTTATTCTTTCTAGATTCTTCCTTTTAGGACAGACTGGATTTGTGGTGTGCTTATTCAACATCGCAGTTAACGGTGTTACAGACTTGTCGACCGGGCAAAGCCCACAACGCTGCAGTTAACTGGTATCCGTGGAGAATATCTGAAGAAGCCAGAAATACCCGACAACGGTGTAACAGGATTCCGTCAGCCTATCACGACGTTAGAAGTTGATAATCTAGCTGGACCAGCCGACGTCAGCATCGTTGTTCCTTTCCATCCATTGCAATTGTGGTAGCTGTTCTCAAACGTCAATACTAGTAACGTTTCTCTTAACTGCTCTCTAACGAGGAATATTGACTGAAGTCCACGATACCTTGTACCTGGCTACTGAGGTTGATTAGATCTACCGCCACGGTAGAAATGCTCCACTTAGTTTGACCAGTTTGACATAGGGTCGACTGGTCATTTACGCTCTTTTTGAATATAATATTTTATCTTTTAGGCGTACCATTTTGACCAAGATAGCAGTACGACACTCGTCATACTCACTCAGTCAGGATCCTCTTAACCTACTGTTATACAGCCTGTAACAATACTCGCAGTACCATCATTACCAAGATCTCTTGAGCCTATTTTTGTACTCACAACTGTGTTGTGACTCTCACGCACGTTTGGAAAAATTACCTCAAGATATCACAGTGTAGTTCAATTACACTACAACCATACATCAGCATCAACTCGTTACCTCCAGATAATTAAGAAATTGTTATGGTCGTAGCGTACTGCAGGCAACAGTATGCTACCCGATTGCTAGCAGCAGCACACAGTGTGGGCCACACGGCTAATGTGTCGTCAACGAGACTCGAGAAGGAAGTTGAAAAAAAGGGGTTTGAAAAAGGGATCCGAAAATAATTAATAACAAGGGACACTGAACAACATGACTGCTGCCCTCAGTGTCATTGGGTGGATATGGGGCAATGCAGCTGAAGGCAAAACATCTGCGCCTTCATTAAGGTAAGGGTGTTATGGATGTATGCAGAGTGATTGGCTTTGGACGTAAAGTCCAGACTGCCAGCATGAGCTGACAGATCACTCGACGGACAGCGTTGACTGCAGGGCGGCACGCTAGTTCGCCTCAGCTATTGGCGGAGAGTGTGGGGAGGTTCCACGAAAAACCTGCCGCTGCCGTCTGCCATAATCAAAAAAAATTTCGTGCCCATTAACTCAAAGCCGGCACACATTCGGTCCTGAAGGGACCCTTACGTCACTTACTCATATCCATCAACGAAGGTGCAGATGGTTTGCCTTCTGTGCGTGCCCCAGCCACCCATCTGACTCTGAGGGCAGATGTTTTCAGAGTCCCTTGTTGACCTGGAAAGAGAGACTAGGCGGACCTAGGCGACCTTCATGCGAGAGGGCTCCGGAACAGTGATAGGAGAAATAAATGTATTTAGAGCATAATTACGTTATAATAATTCATTGCCTTAAATATGTCTTAAAGTACAACATTCCTAACTATTAACACTTTCAAAGGCGTAATATACTCAGCGATTGCTGTTTGAATTCATTCCAATGATGAAAGAAATAATAATACTAGTACTATTAATAATATTGATATATGTATACGTATATATATATGTACAAAGAAACAAATAACTTCTACGAAAAATTATTACTAGATAAAGCGCTCTTATAACAGCTAAGTATTGTTTCAGAATAGATTACCTAATTAAATTTGAGGAATCAAACTGTAATCTAGATCGCTTAGAAATGAATTTAAGATTTATGCCATAAAGTTTCAATTTAACGATAATGAAGAATTTCCCTTTTTAAAAATTCGGCATGGAAATACGTTTGCTTAGCGAATAAAATGGAAAGCATGCATTAATTCTAAACAATTCAATTTAATTTAACATACTGGAAAAACCCTCTTACTTGGTTAAGTTTCTTTTGTTGGTTGAACATTCTTGATATAAGTATTAAAATTTCTCAAAATTAGGGTAACCTCATCTCTCCTGGGAAAGTTCTCCAATGTCTCAAACGTGTCTTGATGAATTTTAACTATTTTATTCATCCTGATTGTGCAATATCTATTGAATCAGTACCAGTTTCGAACTCTTTTGATGTCATTCTAACAATCTCTTTATTTTCCTTGACAGTATCGCCGGAATAAATATCCTGGAGAGTTTTACACATTCCACTGGACATTAGCAGTAAAAATTTACAGAAATCATCTACCGTAATTCTACTAACCATTTCTGTCTGAGCTATAATAAGTTCACTTCTTGCTTTAGTAAATAGATCACAATCTCTATAGCCTCTTTTGCCTTTATAATATCCTAAGCATCTGGTGCTATAAATGGGAAATTTTCTTACTTTTGTATATCCAAAGCAATTCGCCTTAGCCGTAGCATTTCATCGTTGTTTAATACATTATGGTCCACAGAAAATTCAACAAATCACGGAGCCTTATTTTCAGCACTTTTACAAAGTAATACTCTACACGTTCCGACGTTGCAACCATAAAGTCTGGAACTATAAATCAAGCAAAGTGCTGCACTGGTACAAGTTTTCTCCGTATACATATATAAATTATCCAGTTAATTTTGTTCAGATTTCTTTCTGCAATTTTGGGAGATATTAGATAGTTTACAGCTCGACTTTTATTTCTGTTTATTAATTGAAAGAAAACTCACGCACTTTCTGCAATAAGGTACAGTGGCTGCCACTAATTAGTATAGCGTTGGTGTAATTGATACATTAGAATATCCTTACGCCCCTTTTTGAATAAAAAAGAGTTGACTGTTCTTCCAGCCAAGTAATTATTCCTGCCCGAAAAAGTGGCGGATTTTGTGCGGAGTAGACGAAAAATAACTAGATTATTGGAAAAGAGGTCAGTCTAAGAACTGAAAAATATTCTAAATTTACTTACAGGCTGTGTTTACTAGCAGATGATTGCGGAAATTTAATTTTTGTTCATTCACTGATGTTGCTGCTCGATGGAACACAAATGACAGAGAAGATTGTCTTCTTCTTCATTTCCGTTTCTTATCAGCATGTCACGCCTAGCTCGAGGAAACGCACTTCTCTCGGTCTGGGTGCATTCGAATATTCTGATTGACAGCCACCGGCATACATGCTGCAGTCTCTCGTGTAGCATATTGCTATATGCAATACGCTACGACCATAACAAGGGTAAGTGGTATAATGCTCCCTTCAGGACCGAGTGTGAGTTTCTTTTTTGGCTTAAAGTCACGAATTCTTTTTGTATATGGCTGGTGGCACAGCGGCAGGTTTTCGTGGAACCTCCCCACACTCTCCGCCAATAGCCGAGGCGAGCTAGCGGGCCGCCCTGCAGTCAACGCTGTCCACCGAGTGATCTGTCAGCTCATGCTGGCAGTCTGGACTTCACGTCCAAGTACATCGCTCTTCATAGTTCCATAACAAAAATGCGTTGAGCGCCATTTTTATTATAGAAGTATATAAAGAGTGATGTACTTGGACATGAAGTCCAGACTGCCAGCATGAGCTGACAGATCACTTGGTGGCACAGCGGCAGATTGTCGGGGAACCTCCCCACACTCTCCGCTAATAACCGAGGGGAGCTAGCGTGCCACCCTGCAGTCAACGCTGTCCACCGAGTGATCTGTCAGCTCATGCTGGCAGTCTGGACTTCACTATATAACCATAACAAAATAATGAAGATTTCCGCTACAGCTAATCACGACACACTTCTCTCCGAGTCAAGTCAAGACTAGTGAACTCTGGAGTTATGCTATGACTTTGTGGTACCTAATCTCCACTAAAGATTTTGTATAGACCTTATTAAGTTGAAGTTTAGCGGAATGCAACACTTAAACCAAAAATAGAAAAAGAGCAGTGACAGTTGTATGTGAATACTTTACACTTTTTAGATATTCTTAATGCAATGCGAATGGAAACTGTACAAAAATAAGAAAACAAATCACTACTCGTGTAGTTGTATATGATTTTGCTGTTGCCACCACTACGTAATGCCAACTTACTATCTGCAGCAGTTTGCATAGGTTTTCAACAAAATATCACATATTGGATCCAACGCCAGTACTGCTGACCTCCAGAGAGAAATCACACATAGCCAAATTAAAAGTTCTAGAAAGTTGGCTAGAGTTCAGAAATTAGCATATCACTTAGTCACAGGTCCAGAGCCTTCTCTAAGTCTGTCAATAAGTCAATAGTCAGAAAAATAATTTCAATATTTAAATATTTGCTAGGTTTTGTATAGGTATATTATATTTATCTCGCTTTTTATTTAAAGCAAACGAACAACTAAACTAAATTAACATAGGCTTAAATCTCATTATCAAAACAAATAACGTGAAATATGTATTGAAATCAATATATATCATATCAATGTTATATGATCGATATTATCGCTATACCAATGGTCATTGCCGATGTAAACATCGATGGTGAACATTTTATGTTCGGTTTCGCTGTCCCAGCACTATTTTGAATACGTTTTGAATATGTTTCTGTGGATACTCATCTATACAAATTTTACATCCTTTCGAATACGTTCTGAATGATCTTTCGGATACGCAATATTACCACTGATTATCACTCGGCAGGGCGAACATATGGAAAGAACACGTATCTTGATACCAATTCGTGTGACCAGAAAACATATTATCATATTTTATGGAGCGTATCGAAAAAATGGTTAAAACTCGTCATGTGTTTTCTACGAAGCGAACAGGAATGCAGTAAAACTAAGTATAAAAAATATTTTTCTGTGAAGTTATATTTTAATTTTGTTCAACCATTTTATTATTATTCAAGTAATATATACATAGTAATATTACATAGCCATATTACATGCTTATTTCGTTTCTCATCTTCGGACTTTCGTGGTTACTCGCCATCCAAATACAAACAAACAAATCACCCAAGAATTCAGCTTTACTTTTACCCTAGAATATCTCCGCTATATAGTTATGCTTATGACAAATATAGAGTATCGAAATCTAGAAAAATATCTAGATATTCCGAATATCTAGGTTTTAAGGTACCTCTGACAGACATAAAAGGGGATATTGATGTGATAAAACGTACCTATCCAGATATTTCAATTCAGTTGACTGGTAACCAATTTGGAAATGGACAAATATATTAGCTTTGATGAGAGAGAGAGAATTGTAAATATGCGACAAATTAAAGATTTGGACCGAAAAAAGAACAAATTGCGTTATCTTGCAGTCAGATCTTGGTTGAGGTGCACAATGAATCAGCGGGTGTCTCAATTTAGTATTTTGTGTGAAATGAAGAGAAGTGTGGTAAAATGTTTATTTAAAAATAATAAAACTGTAATAGAATAATAATAAAGATCATTATCCAGGTTTCTCCATACTTCAATGTTGACAAAAAGTTGTTGGTCCTTCTTCTTCTTTTTTCTCCCATTCTTGGGAAAACACAGACACATTTTTGCTTAATTTGACACCTCATGAATAATATCATTAACAGCTAGATGGCGCTGCACAACATAAGTGCTGATGATCAGGCTACACCACTGACATGTATATAAATGGACTGCTTGTTGAATCAAAAATGCATGAAAGTAAATGGCACCACTTTCATATTCCTGTCTCTTTCCGTGAGAGCATACTTTCCCACTGAACTGTAACGATTAGGAATGAGAAATTGTTTGTAAAAATCCTTGTAAAAACACACTCATAACTAAAATTTAACGATACAAATAGTCCCAAATACCTTTGTGATAAATTCGGTAAATCCCACTTACATGTATATACGTAAATTCCCAAATAATTTAAATATAACGTCAGTTTACGACAGTTGGTAGCATTGACAGTGAGAGCATACTTTCTGAAATCAAAATTGGTGCCACATGAAACAGGAGATCAAGCAATCCATTTAAATATATGTCAGTGGGCTACACCCATTAATTTATTAGGATATTGATATCCAGTTATCTAGTCTATACCCACTGAATGTTCTGGGTATATTGGGAGTATTTGATGACACACATGGTGTATAAACAGGATATTTCGAATATCTAGATATCAATACCCCATGTCTGTCATAAGTATTACCTTCATTATGCATGAAGGGCAGCGAGTTTCCTTACATTATTATGCTTCCAAAGAGTGCTCACTCGTAGAAATCGATGACATAACATTTTCGACAAAAAATTTCACAAAAAAACATTGACTCTAAGCCAACAAATTTTTTTCATGAAATATCTGAAATGTCACCGATCTTTCACGTTCATCCTTAGATTATAGAGACAACAGGAAGTGTTGTTACCTTTAAATTTCGTGTGTATGAGCATGGATTGTTTACGGTCCCGTGAAGTAGGTCAGCATTATATTGAAGAAAGAGACAAATGTATTTTCAGCTGTCAAACAAACTTTCCTAATTTGAAAGAAATTGAATGTAATTTAAAAGTTGTGAAAAGTGAAAGATATTATATTTAAGAATAGTGCTAAATAAAGTAAAGAGTGTAAGTAATTATCTGTTGTAATTATAGTGATAAATTTCTAAGTGATGTTCATGTATTTTCAGAATGAAGTGTTCGGTGAAAAATTGCCACAACAACACCAAAGTACGACGTAGGAAATCATTTTTTAGACAAGTATAGTTATAAAATATTATTTTGTGTACTTTACACAGCTTTTTATATCAAATTACATTAAAAATACATAACAAAAGGATGAAATATCGAAAAATTCCTTCATCCACCGAGATTTGTTTACGTTTATGTCAGATGAGAAATTCCCAAGGTATGTTGGCGTAGTGACATCGAATAAGAACATTTTCGGTGGGAGCAAACTCAATATTTTCAACCATATATCTTGTTGCCCCGCTCTTTATATTGATTCTACTACACGGCTGTACTGAGCTTTCACTACAGCGGCAACAGATACTAACACTACCAGAATTTGACTACACCAAATTTGGCTTATCACACTTCCTGTACTCTCTATATTCTAAGCGTTCATCGATCAACAAGGAATACAAAAAAAACTTTTTCTTTATGTGCACTAGAAAAAAAAAATTAGACCAGAAAAAACTTCTCTCGAAACTGGTTTTTTCGACATACACTCTATTTCAAAGCTATGAACGAATTTGAAATTTTCCGTTTTCTCGAGAAGAACATAATTTGTAATTTTTGTTAATTTCTGGAAATTTCATCATAGTCTAAATAGTATTTGTTTAGACTAGACAACTTATCTAGTGCGTTAGAGCAGTCTTGAGTGTCACTCCATTACTCCATTTACTGAAAACCATTTATCACAAGTTGTATTCGTTTTCGAGAAAACGGAAAATTTCAAACTCGTTTATAGTTTTGAAATACAGAGTGCGAAAACTAGGGAATTTTTCGCGCCGAAACTTTCCAGATCCATGAAATTTATATAGTGCATATACTAATGTGCCTGAAGACGGTATATGTATTGAGTTTTTGAAGTTAGACGTTTTTTTTTTTGTAGATAAGGTTTCACCTCGCTTCATCTTCATGGATCGTCTCGAAGATCATTGCATAAAACATGAAATTCCCGTAACTATGAATGACTTTGGTTAAACTTATCAAATCTTTAATCGTATTTCCAATATTAATATTAATCCTTTCCAATATTATAACTTCTATAATTTGGAATTATCCATTAAAGACTTTAGTTTAATTTTGAATTCGTAATTTTCCTAAATTAACCGCTCCACGTAGTTATAGCACAGTTACTGTATTCAACACTTTTTATTTTGTTAACGTTCACCGCTAACGCTTTTCACCCTATAGCGGAGATAGCCAGACGTGCTAGTGCTGAGCGATTGCAACCTATAAATATATATTTGTATTAAATTATGCTCGCCCTCATATACGGATATACAAGAAGTAAAGTAAGTTGAAATAAAGTCTTCAATAATGAAAAGATACTGATGGCTTGTAAAAAAAAAAGATGGAATAAAAACAATCAAATAAAGAAATTTAACACCATCGAAGCTCACACTCAGAATGCTTGGTTAAATCTAAGCCAGTCTCTCACTATGGTAGATGGGAGCACATGTACCTTTACCTTTTCTATTTTGTAAATCCAAAAATTCTTTACCTATAATAGAAGTAATAAGTGTTCTTTTTATAACTTATGACATTACTTAATACCAAGTAGATTTACATCATAATTCGAACGAGTGAACATAAAACATATTTGACTGTCACCGAAAATTTGCTCAAAAGATTTTCGCCTTATTCGATTCTGAAAGGTCCTTACAAAAAAAAAAAAAAAAAAAAACAAACAAACAAACAGTAAATAGCATAAAATTTTTTGCTTTGAATATCCTGCCAACGGAATGTTCCGGAAAATATTTATGTATTTTAAAATTATTATCATTTCCCATGAATCCCCGCTGAAAACCAGCTGTGACATTTATTCTTGTTCCACTTAGAGTTGAATGCTTTTTACTACTCTCTACGCGCTACTACCCAACGAAACATGTTGTGGCAATATATGTAACTCTGCATGGTACTTGGAGGATACAATTTGTGAGAACCACCCACAACAGAAACGCAATATAAGGATTCAAGGATGACAAAGTGAAAAATGGGGGCAGATGTAAGCATATCTGTTCCAAATAGGCTTATCGCGAAATTTATGAAGTCGATATTTTCTGAACTCCATCGATGTACATCCAATAGTTGGGCGGTCCAATTTCTGGTATTGTTTTGTTGTGATTTTTTTTTTTTTTTTTAAATGGTAGGAGATTGATTCCATTGGGAGTTGTTATGAGTCGCAAAAAATAAGAAATTTTTTCCTTTAATGTCAGCTCATCCTGAAAGCTCGTTTGATCAATCAATCCCGTATTGGAATTATTGATTTCTTGAGATTACTTTATAATCTTGAAAGGAAATATAAGCAATGAACCAGATAGACATTAAAGGTGATTAGCAAAATTGAATTTAGATCAGAGAATATTCAATGGCACGATTGTGATAGCTTCAATTTCAAAATAATGGAGGTGTACGTGTTTTCGAGACAAAATTAAAGATTGTTGAAATATATGGAAACTGTGAATTATTTGGAAAATTATTGATAATGGCTTTTAAATATGAATTATCTCTTGTCTTTTTGGTTCGTTTTTTACAGCAATGTAAGGCAATAGCTTGGCCTCGGTAACTAAATGGGTAAGCGCGGACTAACCCCTGGGATTGTATATTGAATTTCATCTGTACATGGTCCTGCCATTTTCCTCCTACCTACGAAGTTTTTTTTTTTTGACTTTTTGTTTCCTCTACTTAGCAAGTAGCCTCCGTGCTTGAAATTTTTCATCCCCTGAATAAAGCGAAGAAAAAAAAACAACTAAGGAGTATTTTCTATTATTTTTTATTTTTATTTTTTATTTAAGGATGCTATCTAAATCCTTAATCAATATTACCAAAGGTACGTGGATATCATAAAACATTCGTCAAAACGCAACCATAAGGCATTTTGGGCTTCCAACAAAAACCTAAATGGATTGAATACGTATCCTTCCCTACTTATACATATTTTATGCGTAATGTTTTTTGCTCCATCCATATATATTCTGACAAAGACCCCGACACTATCTTTCCATCTTCTCAATATGAATACATATAATGTTAAGCTTTATTCCTTCAGAATCAGTTTTTAATATATTGAACAATATTGGTTGCAATAAAAACCCCAGACCTGATGAGTTTCTAAATTTTCTGTTTAAGAGATGCGCACATAGTCGAAATCGCTCAGTAGTTTATTCAATCACTAAACAAACTTACCCAATAGCTCTTAAAGATTATTTCATTATGCTTATTTATAAATCTGGTGACCATAAACTTAACGATAAACTCATTTCTATTCTCAATGATTTTGCCCTACAGTCGATTGAACAATAAGAAGGCATCAAGCTGGATGCAGAGTAGGAAAATAGTTATAATTTCTCTAAGACCGATTTGAAAGAGACTCTAGATCAGCGGTCGCCAAAGTGGACGATATCGATCCCAGACGTCAATCGTTTTATTCAAGATTTAACAACATAGGCATCCTCAATACTAGTCCTCTGACCATTAAAAGATTAATCGTTCGTCGGATCATTTATTTCTATAACATCTACTGCTTTGCTTTCCTTTTTCTGAACACCTTAACAATATTGTTGGCTTCCGCTTTTTTGATGAGTCTTAGTTCTTTAATTTCTTCTAGTTTTAAGTTCACTTAGATTTATTTTAATTATTTTCTGTATTTTCTTCTTCTTTTATTTCTACTAATCTAGCTATTAGTAGTTGTCTTTTATCATTTCGCTTTTAATTTAATTTTTTAATATTTTTTAACTCCTTTTTTTCTAAATATGTTATCTCGTTCAATTGTAAGGTAGTATGTTATTGGATAGCTTTCAATTTAATCTTTTTAACTTTCAAAATATTTAAGTAAGTAAATAAATAAAATAAAATGTTGTTTGTGTTCATCCATCGGGTATTACCTAATTCCAGGAGCTTACTATTTGTTTCGATATATGTAGGATAACATTTCTAATATAAGGCCATTAAATTTTCTTTGCACGAAAACATTTCATCAAAGCTTGAAAACTTTTGCAATTAAAGTAAATTAATTGTATTTACTGACTGGCCTACTAATCCTGCTTTTGGTCACTCAAAGAGCTACGTTTTGGCACAAAGCAGGCTTTGGTAGACCAGAATTAAATTGCTGAACTGAAAAAACAACCCAGGACTAAAATAAGCGATGAAATTCATGATGTATTCTTAATCAACAGAACAGACGACAAAAATATTCCTCACGCTCAGCAAAGCAGAACTACCGAATTGCCCAGTGAGATACCACCTTAAGAAGATGGGTAAGATGGATAGCGAAACCAGCTAGCAGTCGCTTCAGTATGTAGGATAACGACTCTGCAAGAGCACATCCTCTATAACTGTAAAACTTTTGGCCGCATAAGAAAACGCTATTTTTATTGCCAGAGGATTTTACAAGAATGGCTCCCAAAATCGTTATACATTTTATTTAAAAGACTTCTTGCTGGAATGGGCACCCTAGGGCATTTATCTCAGAGCTCGCAGTGATTATGTGGATGAAAGGCGGAATCTCTGTCTTCATAGCTCATATTAATAAAAATAATGCACTTTTTAATTATTTATTGCCTAATTAGTCTTATCTTTTTATTTTTAATTATTCTGTGTGAATGGAAATTATGGTTATTTAAATATGGCATCTCTGAACTAAAAATCAAAAATTGTTTAATCTCTTCGTCAAAAACATTTTCAATATTGCAATCCTAATATGTAGGTATGTATGACGTATGCCTAATTATTTACAGAACAAGAATCTGATCAGTGAAGCTTAGAATAATCCGTAAATAGTTACATGAATTAGAAATATATTTGCGGTAACAAGTTAGGGTATGTTTATAATTACTGCCCTGTGGCTCAAAGCATTTAAACAGAAACTCTGTAATAGTACGTACATATACACCCTCAAGGCCCCAAAGCTAATTAAAACATAAAAGACAAAGTTACTTAGGTAGGTACTGAGGTTAATTCATACGAGAGGCAGGCAAAAAGTTAAAGTTGTTAACTTTGTAAACGGAATAAATATTATAAAATTTTGGGTATTTCGAAATATGTGTTAATCAGTTTGTGCAGAAGTAATCGTTGTATACATATGTATAAATGCAAGTGTTACAATTACGAGAATGCTACTGTCATATGGATCCTGATTCTGTTAGCTTTCAATGGAAAGTATACACAATTTTAAAGCTCTAAAACTTCTGGACACGCTTTGAGTACTATGCGCTCAGAGAAATATACTTAGGTAGCTACTCATCATGGATTTTTAATAAAAAAATTGCCCATAGCTTAAAGTTTACGATAAACTGTAGAATAATGAACGGATGTACATAGTTACTCTGAAATTAATTAATCACCATTAATGGCTAAGAAACGTGGTTTGGGAGCATTTTACAAAGAGGATTATCTTAATCCTTATTTTTTCTGAAACTTCAAAACTTTATCTAGTTGGGTATCTAAAAGTCCTCTTAAGTTATATCCTATATGTTACCCCTTCCAGAAACTACATTTGTGTGCATTGCTTTAAGACATGTCATTTTGCATTTGGTTTTTGATTTAAGCATCAGACTGTTATGGTCAGTTGTGAGCCCGACATCAGAAAATCCGGCCCAGCTGGAACATCTTACTGACGATCCGAATGCACGAAAGTGGGCTAGAAAGATGCCGGAAAAGAAAAAAGGAGGAAAATGTTGAGATTGAATTTGACAGACGACGGAGAGTGAAGTGAAAAAAAGAGTAAAAATGTGAAATAGTCTCGGGATGGTTTAAAAAAAAAAAAACAAAAAACATTAAAAACAACTGATCGAAAACTCTTAAGAGGAGTCAGTACCTACTCAGCAAAAGTTTCAATTTAGATACCAGCGAACCTGTAGGTAATAAAATTTACTATACGTAGGTTTGTGTCCTGAAAGTAATAAAATCATATAAAATTAGCCTAGACCTAGACCACAGAATACATTAGAGACATCTACCGCAAAAGACAGAAACCAAAGCTCCGACAAAGCCATACAATTTAAGACGAAAAATGAAAATTTGTAGTTCACATAAATTGAAAATTTTTAACGAGAATTAACTCTCCTAAATTTTTTTTGCACATAATTGTTAAATATGCTATTATGCTTTGTATTTAAACAACTTTCTAATAAATATTGCAATTTCTCGTCGGTGAAATGTCTGGAGAAAAAACAAGTAGGTACTATTAGAGTCAAATAATTATAAAAAGCGCTACTAAAAATTAAAAAAACTCGACGTTATTTGCTAGATGTAAGCCTTATCTTTCTAAAACAGTCACAATTTAAAGAAATGAGAATACCTACCCACAGGAATTTGATTTAAAAGACTTCAATTTTTACCATTTTTTACAAGTTTCCGAGTTAATATCTCCATTCCAATACACCTCATTTTAATTTTTGCCGACGTTATTTACTAGACTTCTTCATTACCTTTAATTTAAGATATAAATCATTATTCTGCTGCAAATAGTTTGCCAGAAATTTGCATTGAAAAACGTATGAAACGTGCAAATATTGGTACTGATACTGACTACGGAAAAAACAGGATGCAGATTTTATGTCACGGCTGTAAAATTCTGAACTTCTGAAGGAAAACCGAAGTCGAATGACATTTTTGCTATGGATAATTGTTAACAGATATACAGATACATAACATATATTTGGTTAGAGTGGTAGCAATCAGCCGAACTCTTGCGATCAGCCTCACTTAGACTATTTGTGGACCATTGTGATACTATACATATTATATAAATAGCTTTCAATGTGATCGCAGGCGCCCCCTGATATTCTCTTGGTAAAACCACTCCAATGATAGTTAGAGACATCTTCGCCTCTCACAGAGGTTAAACTTCTTCGGTGTGTCACGCTATCAAGGGCACGTAAGGTGAAGCGGTAAATTGAAAACGGAATTGACCTGTTCAGGGAGCTTTTTATCCACGAGACTGAGAACCAAGACTCCGATCAGTATCCTAGCTCACTGCTGTACGAGACTTTTTACGATTTTTCGAGATAACATAGATATCTTACCATGATGTTGCTATGTTATTGTTATGCGAGCTGAACATTTTTGCGCCATGTTTTCCTAGATGACTTGAAATTCCTTCGTAAGGGATTCACTTCAAATTTTCAAATCTTTCTACATTGTGTAAAGAAAATCTAAATCGAAGCAAGATAGGGTCTCCATGAACTCATTATCTTGCGTCAATTACAATGAGAAGGTGCTAGTGTCACAAGGAAACTTTGTCATACGTTGCAATCGATCCAGATCTACATTTGGAATATAAATAATCAAAGAGTTGCTGTCAATTAATCTACAAGGAATTACCATTACTATTGCTAAAACTTTGCAAATCACTGAAAAAAAAATTATTAGTTAAAACGGCGAATCACGATTAATTGATTGTACATTAGTAATTCCTGTAAATTGATTTGGAAAAACAATAAGTGATTAATAAAATTGTAAGTGCTAATTACTTAGTTGCAATTTTTAATTGGAATTAGTTGATTTGCCCTTAGTTCTTTTGGAAAATACTTTAGTTGTAACTTCGAATCCAATTAGTTCAGTTAACAAATAGTCGATGATAAATTAACTAATCATATTTCAGGAAGGAATTACATTAGTTGATATGAATAATACAGTTTTCGCATAACTTTAAATTTTAAATCACTGCATCATTAATATTTATTTTTATACCCCAGAAGAAATCTCATAGGTCATACTGACTTTATCATTTTGCTGGTAACCCATATTACTGATAATAATGGGTTGGACACCCACGCATAATTGTTATTTTGATTTTTACATATCTGTCCATTTGTCCGTCTATCCGTTCATCTATGGTATTTTCGAAAAAATAATAGATATAATTTCATAAATGGAAGACATCTTGAAACCCGTGGTGTTGTCATACAAAATTTACAATATTTTATTTTGTACTGAGAAATTATCTGCAAGATGAATCATAACCATTTTTACTGTCGCTTAATCGTTCTAGAAACTTATGCGGAAAACCATTAAATTAAACCAATAGGTACATTTCTGAATCGAAAAATCTGAACCTTTGCTTTGACACATCTTTTATTTGAATTTCGTTTGGACATGTTAAAACCAGTGATGGGACTTTGCTACCTTGCTACTTTAAATCCAAATTTGCTACTTTTTTGCCTTTTCCCATTAATTTAAAAAAAAAAAACGATTTAAAAATATCTTTTTTAAAAAAAAAAATCTACTGTCAATGTTGATGTTTCAGATTTTCTTGGATTTTTTATTCATTTAAAGAAAACTACTAATACGAGGAAAGAAAAGGAATGTGGAAATCGAACGCGCGGATTCTAATTACGTACGTCGCATGTGTTTGCATCTTGTTTGTGTGAACGGCGCCGAAGCCGATGCATTTGCCTCGCTGTTGCTGTGCTGGACAAGACAAAAGTATCATTCAGTACGTTTATATGAATACTTGAGTACTAAACTTAAAATCCACTTCAAACTCAAGTAGGGTTTTTGGTTGAATTCATTCCAATTACTTGACTTGAAATTTTTTTGAAATTTACTTGAAATGACATTTACCTTTGACAACTCTGCAATACATAGGTGCGGATTTTTAGACAAATATCTTGAGAAAAGTGCTAAAAATCATTACCTGAATTATCAACAATAATCTTCTTCTTGTTCCTCTTTGCCGTTTTCATAACTTGCCCAATGAAAAATGTTCAAGTTGTGTTTACATGAATTTTTTCAAGTAAATCGAATAAAATATTGTGATTTACTTGATTCAAGTATACTTGAAGTCACTGCGCGTTTACATGATATTTTGATTACTTCAAGTATTCATGTAAACGTACTGAGTGACAGCAAGTTATCGTGGCGGTGGCTTTCTTTCAACCATTAAGGAATTGTGTTTTCTGTTGTGGTGATTATTATGAATATTTTACTTCAAATGCATTTGCACTTTCCAGCACGTTTTGCTCTGTTTGATTATTGTAATTGTCAATGTCATTGCTTGCTGAGCTGATACTGATTGATGTGTTTGATGATTGCTATATAAGTAAATTAATTACGTATTTATGTTGTGAATTTTTGATTATTTTTGATTTCTGGTGACTGCTGTTGTTTGTTGTTGAGATTAGATTAGACCTTTAATTGAAAATAATTTCAAAAATATTTTAACAAATCATATAAAGCTAGAACACATTCCGTTGACTGCAAATTTAATGACGGTTCATTTCATATTGAAAAATCAAGAATGTTTTTTGGAATTAAATTTGCACACTTTCAATATTCAAATGCTTGTGAAAATATTAGTAATATCCAAGATAATCTATTGTTATTTTACATAGAATTGTGCCAACAAATTAAAAAATGTTTCGATCTTAATGATCACAAATTGAGGCTATAAAATATTTGGATCCAAGGAAGATTATAACATGCAAAAATACTTCAATTCTTCCTTTAGTTATTTATATCCTTTCCTTTTCATAATGAAATAGATATTGAAAAATTTAATTCAAAGTGGAGGCTCCTCATAATCTTTGAAAAGTTAGACCAACTTGTTGATTGTAACGATATTACTAAAACTTGGCTAAATTTATCAAAACAGAAAAATCTTTTTGAATAACCAATTTTTAGAATCCTTACAACTACATAATTAATTTATTTGTCCTTCCCCACAGTACGGCTGCGCTGAACGAGCATTTTCACATTTTAACAACTTAAAAAATAAAAAACGTATTAGCTTGAATATTGAAACAGTTTCGGCTGTACTTCTTTGTAGGGAACTGATAGGAGATGAAAACATTTTTACACAGTCAAATAAACTAATAAGTACTGCAGTCAATATAAATTTTTCGATGGAGTTTTTATAATGAAATAAGAGAAAGTTCTCACAATTAATGATATAAAAACAATTATAATAAAATAAAATATAAGATTCTATAATTATATACATTTTTTTATCCGTACTCTGTAGTCTGTTACTACCTTTTTGGCGATTTTGCTATCCCCTTTATTCTCAAATTTGCTATCATAATTTGGCAGGGAAGTCCCATCACTGGTTAAAACCCAATTCATAATTTCGACTATATATTCGATGAATCAACAGATCAGAAATTTTTCCTTCATATAATTCACACTTAAAACTTATACTAAGTGTATATATGGGGTTTGCTTAATATATTCTTCAGCGTCTACAGTGGGCAGAAACTCTCATATTAGAGTTCTTGTCCATACAGAACCTGTAAAATATCATTTATTTGGACATAGAATAAGTAATTAGATCATGTTATTTTAAGTCACTTAATTTCTCAATGTTACATCATTGCATACATTACTAGGTGATTGTACTCAGGGAAGCATCAAGTTTCCCAGTTCCTTCATCGAATAAATCGAGCAAATATGCATGTTTGCATTTTTTGTGCACTTTTAACATTCTTAACATACTCGCAATTGCAATATGTTTTCTCTCGTATTTCTACATTCCTACTTTGCAATATAATCGTTATACGAGTCCATTGTTTCATCGAACTCAATAAATGATATTGTTAGAGTAAGCAATAAATTAATATAAATGTACTGACTTAATAAATTAAAATATAGTTAATTTTTAACCATCGGCATAATCAGTGATTTATTTCAGTTACCTACTAATCAACTTGTTTGCAGATAATTTGGTGTAGTGGTTTAAGAGCCGCTGCATCCCCATCAAAGGCCAAGGTGTAACACCTTGACTTAAATCAGCGAGAAGAACAAAATAGTTCTTAACAGAAACCTTTTTTTCCTATTTATTAAAAATATATTTAGCCTACTGCAGGCAGATAATAAAATTATATAAAAATAATTGAATTCATCGCATTTTATTATTATGATCAACTAAGAAATTAGTTGAAATTTCCAATTTCATTACATATTTTAACAAATTCGATTAGTTGATTACTAATGTCTTCAAACTAATGTTTCAGTTATTTTAAATAATGCGGTATGCAAAATCAACCAAACGATTAGTTAATTTGGAGAATTAAATTTGTTGAAAGAGCAATATTATAATATTGTTCTAATAAGTGCTTCTAAAGACTGGATTAAACAACTACCGTTTTAGCTGATATTTCTATTTTTTCGAAATTTATTATATAAAAATTAGTTAATTCAACAAAATGTTTAGTTGAAAAAACAAAAGATTCTCGGATACGCAATTCCGAAAGATTATCAAAGCTAACTAAACAAATAGTTGAATTCATAAATGTTATGACTAAATAAGATTAGCTAAATCAACTAATGCCAATAAGTTCTCGAATATGATTCTTAAGCTGAAAATCAACTGATATTATTTGTTGGTGAAACAATTTCATTGGCGTAAAGCAACTAATCTTTTTTTTTCAGTGATGGAACAACAAATGTGTCAGAAAAATGGTGCTACGGAAAAATTTCTAGCTGCCGCGGCTGATAGGACCGTTCAACCTATAACTTAAAGTCATGACTTAAAAATATTTTCTTTCTTTTTTTATCTTTCTTTTTTGATAAAAAAAAAAAATTACCAAAACTAAACAGTGGTAAGCGCACCATTTGGGAGGCGCCCTTTCAATTGATCGTCAACAATAATCATCAAAGTTGTTGACTTTTTTGTAACTAAGTTAAGAAATTTTCGATCTTTAATATTCGAAGAAAAAAAAATTACATAATTAAGGACACATTTTAAAGTTACAATATTTCGAAAAGTTGATATAGTTTATACTATCATATTTGAATCATTTTAGCCTGATCCTGCTAAAAGAAAGTATTATGAACGACGCATCTTCTTAATTTAAAATAGGTTTACTATTTTATTCGAATAATTTAATTTTGCTTTACCATTATAAAAGAATAATAGACACATTCTTAATTTAACGTCAAAATAAGTCCTGAAAAGTTGAAATAGTTTTATTATCTTATCTGGTCGTAGGCTTGCCATACCCAATTTCGTATTTCACTATATACTTGGGCACTATACTTGTTATTATCCAAGTTGAATTTAGTTATATTATTCTTTTAACAGAGCAGGTGAATTGTTCAAAGGCAGAATAGTCTCAATAGTTTTCTTTTTAAACAAAACAAAAAAAAAGGTGGAAATTTTTTTATTGGTTCTCATCGATGTAGGCTACAAATGACTTGTCTAGAATAAACAAAAGACTATAGCGGTATGGTTCTGTAGAAAGTTTTTTCTTCCCCTCTCTCCCGGGGCTCTCCCGGTTGAATGATAAAGATTGAATAGGTGCACAAATCCTCTAAATTTCTGGATAAAAGGAACATCTGAATCCAGTGTCCAGTGATGCCAAGGTAGATTGGGGCACAACACGATGAGGATCATCACCACAATCTCAAAAGATAAGTGATATAGAGTCCATTCAGGATGTGTGTTCGGTGTTTGTTTATGGTTTGTGGTAGTGACGGGGTCTTCTTCTTACGAGTTAGCCCATACTCTCCGCTTTTAGCTGAGGCCAGTTAGCATTCCGCCTTGTCAGGAAGCTACCACAGAGTAAGCTGTCAGCCTCGGCTGACAGACTTCACGTCTATAATATCACTCACTCAGATAAGCTCTCATAACAAGAAAAATAGATTTCCTTAATTTTCTCCCTTAAAGGTTAAAGTAATAATAAGTGGAACTTTGTAATGTGAGTGACGGATTAAGTTTGAATTCGGCTTTGGTTAGATCCGCGGCTATGCTCCGATTTTCTTCAAACATTGCTCACTCGTTCTAATTTACTCTAAATGATGAAAATCAAAATAATTTTGAGCGGAAGCTTATACTGTCCGAGATATTCAACTTTTAAATTCTGAAATTTACACTACACACTTCACAAAAAATTGACATTTTCACAAATAATTAACTCTTCCTATTTTTCTTCTTATTCTTCTTCTTCTTTTAAGTAGCAACAAGCACGAAATTCATCTTATTGTTGGGTATACTCATACCTTCCGAATATTCGGGTTACCAGCATTGCGTTTTTTTTTTATTTATTCCGAATTTCAATTGATACGTTGTGCAGCATTTAGTTAGAATGGAATAGAAGAAGATATATTAAAACACACACACGCACATCAGGCAGACGCATATCCACACACGCCCGAGGAGCGTAGCAGAGCTCACATTTTATGTGTGTGCGTTCGTGTGCGGGGGAGTTTGTGTGCGGGTGCGTTTGTTTGCGCGTGTGTGCGCCCTGCAGTGTGCGAATGGGGGTGCGTGAATGCGCGTGTGGCCTATCTGCCGGATACGAGCATGTTGTGTGGTTCTTTAATAAATAAAAGAACACAATGCTGGTAACCCGAATATTCGGAAGGTATGTACTCGTATATATCGTAAACATTTGACGTAACAATTTTCGCTTAATTAATTTTTACACGAAATTTTTAATCATTTCATGAACATACAACCCGATATAACCAAATACTTGGAAAGAGGGATGAGTTGTGAAGGGGGAGGTCGTACCCAGGAGCACGACACACATACACACACACACACGTATATACGCCCCGCGCTCAAAATTATTTTGATATTCGTCATTTGTGAGTAAATTAGAACTAGTGAGCATAGTTCCTTGAATTCTTGCAGATTTAAAATATAACTATAGCCTTAAGGTCCGATATCTGGAATGTGAGATTTTCGTGGAGACTTTTCGCAATTATAGGTAAAACTAAGTAATCGGTTTTGTTTTCATACTGGATGGAAAAATTATCGTCCAAGTTTATCGTGTGATTTTCTCATTAAAACAAAAACCCAAAAGATCAAAGCTTTTGTTTAAAGAAAGTGTAGTGATAAAAATGCTACATTTGAAAAAAAAAATGGAAGTGTACTGCTTGAGAACAATACAAAAATAACAGTTTTACATTTTAAATATCTGATTTCATTTCTAATTATGTATAGCACCAACATACGAAAAATCTTCGAAAAAGTACCGAAAAGATGAGCCGATATCGAGCAATCATTTCTATTCGAATTAGCATTTCCTTTCCATCGTTTTCGGCTCGAGATTGAGTTGAGAACAAATTCGAGATCGAAGTTAAACTTCGAGTCGCTTCCGATTCGATCTCTAAAAGTAATGTTTCCTGGGATGGTTCCATAATGCTATGCTTTCACTAACATGTGAGCTAATTTTTAATACACAGGATAGGTTCCTTCCAAAATCAAAAGTGCAAGGAACAAATCTGCTCGTATGCATATACATCTGCTAAAAAAGTTGGGGTTCGTCATTACTTTCCTGCAAACATCTTGATTCGAAAATGATTTTTGAATAAATCATAATCTTGACAGCGAAGGGAAACCACATTACCAGCGTAGTAGAAGGAGAATCAAAAAAATGAAGAGATCTCGGGAGAAATTCGAAACTCTCATTTCGAGATTACTTAGAGAAAGCGAGCTATTCGCTAAAATGTTAATATGTATGCAAATTCTTCTGTGCAGGGTGAGCCATAATTGTTGCGATAACTTCCTTTTTGATAACTGTTTTATTTCAAAAATAGCTCTATTATATCACGTATGATGAATGATGGCTGTCATTAAGAGCCTAATAAAGTGTAAAATTCTCACTACATTAATCAATTTTTGTGCGGCCAATGTTTCAATTTCTGAACAATATTGCATTTTAGATCAATTAAAGTCAGTCATTTATTAGAACACACTTTTTCTTTCAAGTAATCGAATAAAAAAATATGGAGGATTCATTTCTGCTGGAGGAGCATGCCAATACTTGTCGGGAAAACATCCAAGCACGTCCTGGAAAGAATACATTAAATTAATTACACAGTAAGCATTTTTTACTACTTTTAAAGTGGCTATTTAGTACCTAATTTTCAGTTGGAAAGAATTACATATCGCTATTAATTTGAATACTAAATGTTGGAAATAAATTACACACAAAATTGTAAAATTATACATTTTCTTAGTACTCGAATTCAAACATTGTTTGTAAAATTACGCACACCGTTGAAAACAATGTAATAAAATAGGGATGTAAAATTCAAATTCAAATTATATATGATTACTTTTCCAAAGTAACCCTCTATGGTTATTCCGAAATTCAATTTGTATCGCTAAATAACCAGCGATGAACAATCTGATAATAATGAAAAATTTCTCTTTTTCATATCATCAGTAGAATCGTATATTCTTGTTGCAAATATACAACACATGCATTTGTCCATGATAAACAAATATATGTTCGATTTGCATTCCACAAAATACAAAAGAGTAAACAATGCTCAATAAAGCGTTCAATGAAGAACTAAATTACCGCTTCACAACTCGTCGGAAAAATAGTATGCCCATAGTAGAAATTTCTAGGTGATCATAGTAATTTTAAGCTCAAGAATTAAATTATAGTACCCTGGAAGGAATTTTAAAGAACTAATGTAACATTTACAGCCACAAATTCAATATTATAAAAATAAATAAATAAAGCCGAAAAAATATTAACATTTCAACATAACAAATTTTGACACATTTTATGACCCACTTTGTATATATTTCAATAAATGTTTTTTTTTTTTAATTTTATTTTAATTTATTTTTTATATTTTTATTTAATACGCAACACAGTATAATTTATAAATAAATGTCTCAGTAAATAAAATGCTTGAAAAATTAATGCACTCTCAAATTACTTTCATTCTGATTTATAAGTCTTTCATATCTCGCTGACAGTCAGATTTAAGGCCATGACACAGCTGTGAGTCGCGGCATTCCTTAAAATCCTGTCGGTACATCGTAAACGATCTTGACAGAGACCGAATAGCCATACTAGTCCTTGTGGATTTCAGCAATGCGATCGATTCGACTAATCAAGAAAGACTACTTCTTAAATTGGAACGGAATTTCAAGCTCTCGTCTACAGTTATCTCTCTCATCTAAATTGTCTGATCTGCCGTAACCGGTCAATGAAAGCCACTCAGTCAATATCATCTCTTCTAACTGTCTACTGCGGTATACCTCAGGGTTCTATTCTCGGTCATTTTTTTCTCTTGTATCTGTACATAAATCATGTACTAATGATCTCGGAAACTATGTCAGTCCACCTTTATGATATGTCAATTGGCTTAATCAATAAGGAGAGGATCTATGATGGCCTATGCGCAGGCGCGGATCTAGCATTGAAATTAGGGGGGGGGGGGGGTCATTTTACAAATTAAATCATCGAGCAAAAAAAAAACATCCACCGCCGGTTCGCATACTGCAGTACTTGCTGCAGTACTTAGAACTAGGAAATCCCATTAAGCGGTGCGGATGATGTGTCTTTTTTAGTATACTTTTTTTTTTACAAAAACTAATTTTTTTAATAGAATAGGGTGCAAACTGCAGGAGTCATTCAAGCCCAACTTTTCTCAGTTTTACACACTGGTATATATAATATGGACTGCTCGATATGCTATTTCATGCGGGTACAATTTTTTGTGTCAAAAATAGTTCATACGTCGGTGCCAACATTGAAAAATCCATTGGCGGAAAGTTGAAAAGTGAAACCTCTCGAATTTCTATTAACCCAAATAATTAATTTAAAAACATTTATTTCGACAAACCCACTTATTTATTTATTTAAAACATTTATTTCGACAAACCCACTTATTTATTTATTTCTCAGTTCGCACGTTACATAGAAAAGTGACCCAACTCAAAAAATGCAACTTTTCAGGAGAGCGAAAAAACGAAAAGCTGTACATAGAATTAATTCTAGCTTAACGTAGTAATTGTTTGCTAAAAATAGTCTGAACTCTTAAATTTGTTAGTAAATATATTTCTGAAGATTTATATAAAAGAAACTTCAAGTTTTTGTTACCGCAGTTGGCGAGCGAGGTTAGCTGTTAATCCCGCATCCTCTTAAATTGTGTCGCTTTTCTTTGTTGCGAAATAAATATTTTTACAAATTTTTTTTAAGTGGCACAACTCAAAATACGATTTTTAAGAATTAAATTCGGTACTTTGAACTTTGTGGAAAAATGTCATAACTCATAATAAAATTTGTAAGAAATAAATGCTGTTTTGTGGAAAAGTGACACAATTTAAAATAATACTGTTAAAATGTCGAAAACATATTTACGTTTGTTATGAAGATCGTCACAACTCAAAACGTGACACTGACACACTGTTCTATGAAGAATATCTCTGTTGTTAAGTAACAGAAAAGTGATACTATCTCTATCCAGCGGCAAAAACAGTCAGATAGAAATATGCCAATTTCATGGTGTAATTAACTCAAAAACGACAAATTTTGAGTTAGGTCACATTTCTATGTGACGTCCGAATTAGTAGTTGGTGCTTAGATCGAAAGAGAACGCTATATAGAAATGAGCCCACTTTCTGCAGTGTATTTCTATGGATGTAGTTAGTCCATATTTTAAATGTCAGTGGTTTTACATAAGAACGCTGCAAATATTTTAGAATGTTAGGAGTGTTAGAGTGTGTGAAATTGCCATCAGCAATTGATTCAAATTCCTCAGTTAAAAAGAAAAAGTATTTCCCATAGAACGACTTGGGACAAATAAAAGTTTTAAATTTCAACCCAAGTCGTTTCAATAGAAAAAATCCCCACGACAAATCTTACCTTCAGTAAGATTTGTCGAAAATAAAAATACGATATGTATGTACATATATACCTACATACATATCGGGCGCATAAAATTTACTCGGTGAAGATTTAAACGATCAAGTCTTCACCAAAAAGCCTCCTTTCAGCAAATTGTCGCGAACGGCATACATTCTGGGTGCAACAATGTATGTACGATAGCAAGACGATGGTTTGATATTTATGAAAATATCAAATTTCATTCCAACCATCGTCCGCCGCGGTAGGCTGAACACTAATTGTAAACAGGTAAAGAAAATAGAAGTTACGATAAGAAAAAAAAAAAAAAAAACGTTTTGTGAAAATAACCATAAGAGGAAGTTTGTGAAAGAAAAAGTTTGTGAACAAAGCAAAAGTAAAAAAAAATATATGTAAATAAAATAAAAGTGTGCGAGTTGTCTTAATCATAGCTTCCTGAAACGGCGTAGAGTGATTGCCTTCGGCTAAGGTAAGCCCCGAAATATAACAGGAGTTAGGACTAAGTTAAGTTAGGGCTCTGATGTGGTAGCGAGGGAGTCTGTTTCGTGGCTTGGGAAGTGTTTCTCTGAGGTCCGAAACCCAAATTCCGAGAAAAACCTATACACATACATCACATGCATACAATAGCATTCATTGAAATAAATTTTTATTTTTTTAAGTTTCGGAATAAAGTTTTTTTTAAGTTGAATTATATAAATAAAAAAAGTATAAAATAAAAAAAAATTATTTTTTCAAATAACTCAATTAATTAAATATTTTTTCTCAAATTTAGGGGGGGGGTCATGACCCCCACGACCCCCCCCTCTATCCGCCACTGCCTATGCGCAATTATCTAATTCTAAGTCCAAATAAATCGAATTGTCTATTTGTGGATAGAAGGGATTATTACTTAATTGATAGACCACATTGATTATAGACTGTAATAGATATGTCCAGAATCATGTGTTTTATAGGAGAGCAAATTTACGAAAAAGTGCCATCCGGATCTACACCATCTCATAACTTCTTCTATTTCTCCGGCCACACACGCATCGCTTTTCGCATGAGCTACTCCGAACCAAAAGGATTAATGTGTTAGCAACAAAAATATACAATTTAATTAATTTAATTAATTTCAAAAATATTGGTTTTTTTTATTATACAGTTTAATAAAATTTCTCTAGAATTGGTAAAATTCCACCAAACTTTGGATAATTTCCCAATATTTATGGGGGTACTTTAAAATAGGTCCCGTAATTAAACTTTAAAGCCTCACAAATTTCACAGCAATTTGCCTCTAGGTTTCCTCACCGGAAATTACCATAATTTTCTGAAATTTATTCAATATAAAATCTGAAAGCTTTAATTATTAATGGCTAAATTGGATGAAAATTTCGGGGTAAATAGGTATGTATATATACTGTAAGTATAATATAACTACTGTAATTTGATGCTCTGGACTTACGTACCTATACCCATAAGGTTAGCTGTAAAAGGATTATGGGCAGATAAAATGGTTACATGACACATTAGCCATTAACGAAATTACATATAGTTACTATTTTTAAAATTGCTTGAGAAATTGTTTCATCCACTTTTATTTGTATGTATGTACAATGTGCAAAGTTGGCTAAAAACCTACCTGGCTTCCAAAGAATGGAAGGATATAAAAAAAAGTAAATCAATTTTCTTGAGTGTCCATTAGAAGGATGGGCAATAAGTCAAACACTGCTATTTTCGAAAGTCGTGGAATATGAAGTGCTGCTCTTAAGCGACATCCATATATTTCTTTACGCAATTCCCATAATGTGTATGTTGTCTCGAAAGCTTTAAAGTGTCAATTTACACCCCATTATTGTAATGGGCCTGAAATAAAGGGAATTATTTATAAAACTTCTGTGAATGGTAGAGCAATTTTCGGGCTTATTGTGTTTCTTTTTTCTTTATTTTTCACTTGCTTTTAGATGTTCCAACAACGAAATTACATTTATTTTCAATTAGTCTGGACTGGATACATGTTTAAGGTAATTACGGGCGAAGACATATGGTCCAGACCTAATGCATTTCGATGCAACTCATTTTTGTAGTCCAACGATGTCTTCTGGCAATATTAATTGTTTCGCGGTAGCAGATATTAGAATTAATATTATTAAAATTTATCTCTGTTTTTTATTGATAAATTCTTTCATAGGTGAAGTAAGAAGTTTCATACAGAGTTTTTCGTTTTCCATAAGCGCAGAAAGTTGTTTTTTTATATTAATAATCCAAGCTCAGGGGATAACCTATGATGCGGATTGAGATAGGGAAAGGACTAGGGGACATGAGGAGCGGAGCTATAAAATGCTAAGCGTGTTCGCATTTTAAGAAAAATGGTATCTGGGCCAGTACCATCAGATGGTCTAGAACTAGATGATATCTCAGAATAATAAAATAGTAAGAAGACACAAGAATAAACGAATAATCTGCATCCATTTCCCTACAGTCCCTGTACCGCGCCATCTGCAGTTGAAGTATATAAAAGCTGTTTCTTATAAAAGCGAAAACCGTGGTGGTGTATGTACCTACTATTGGAAATGTAGAAATATTTACATATTTTTAAGTAACTGTTATTGCATATATATATATTTGCGTACATATATACGAATGTCTCAGAAATACTGGCAAATATTTCAAGAGGTGAAAGTATGGACAATTTGCAAACATAAAATAAAAGTTTAAAGGATTAGATCTGATGATCTCAGCGATGTGAATGCTGGGTCACATCGTCCTATCCACTTATTTTGGAATGTCTATATCCTGGTTAGCTTTTTTTCAACATGGGAGACATTATCTGGACAATAAATACTTCTTTTAAACTGCAATAACTTCTGCAATAATTGATGATTTCAATTCTAAATGGTTATACCAATGAGCTATGTAAGTACATTATGCTAAGCATGCATTGAGAGAACGATATTGGGTGATGTTGGGACTTATTTATTTATTTATTAATTCATTTATTTATTTTCATTCATTCACTTATTTAACACGTATTAGAACACAATGTCTCTTAAATTTCTAGTCCAATTCTAGTATAATTGCAGTGCTCCCCACTCAGTCAGCAAGGCTGGTATGAGAGTTGGGAAAATCCGTCACAATTGCATTACAGCCGCTCCCAGAGACCACAAGAAAATAGTGGCCAGTGACGTCCTCAAATAGGAATTGGATGAGCAAACATAAGAAAAACAAAAATATATACAGTAAAATGCTGTGAGTTGCAGTAAATGCGAAAACTATGTAGGTCAACAAAAATTTCTTTATTTTTTTCATGAATAATGGTAGTGTCGGAGTAGTCCTGATATCAATCGGCAGAGCATTAAAGATTTGTGCAGCCGTTGTTAACAGCCCCTGTCGTCTTCTTTCTGTTCTTTGCCTGCCTAGTGTTATATTATTCCTATTTCTCGTGAGGTGTTCACGAATATCCTGATGTTTTTCCACTACTAGATTTGACCGTATAGTCCTATTTACTATGCTGAACATAAACTTCGTCTTTTCAATTTGAATTACTTGCTGCAAGGTAAATTGGCATGCAAACTGATAGACAAACAGAGAACTAGTATCCCACGGCAGCCGGTATAGCGCTTTTAATGCTCTATTCATTAATATCCTTATATCATCTTTCAAGCCTATCGTACAATGCGACCAATTTATAATGCCATAACGAATGCGCGACAAAAAGTGTGCATTGTAAATTAAGCTCGCAACATGCCTCTGCAGGTTAACATTCCTTCTAAAAATTCCAATCAATGGTGTTAGCTTTTTAACTAAGTTCCCTATATGCTGTGACCAGCATAGTTTATCACCAATCAATAGTCCCAGATAATTAATTTTTGCGCTTCTCTGCAGATATTCCGTGCCAATTCTAAGGCAAATATTAATATCTGTTTTGTTTTTCTGTTTGAATATTATATATTTGGTCTTTCTCTCATTAATCTTTAACATGTTCCCAGCAGTCCATTTGTTTAATACCTTTAGGTCATTATTCATCAAACGTTCAAGATCATCCGTATTTGAGGCTCTACATAAAATATTGGTGTCATCCGCATACATATGGTACTCGCCGCATAGGTCCGTATACTGCAAGTTATTAATGTACAACAAGTAAAGAAGCGGTCCTAATATTGAACCCTGGGCAACACCGCATTTTGTCACTAAAGATTCACTAGTCACCCCATGAGCCTTGTTTTAACTTCTCCCTCGAATATTTTCAACACATAATTTGGCGGCATGGCGACGGACATGGAGATTTATTATGGCATGAGCGGGCTCCAAAGACGAGTAATAGTTGCGCAATATCAGTGTTGGGAGGTTGTTGCGGCCGAAATTCCCTCGAAAATGGGTATTACTGGGAACTTTTCCCAAAGATTATTATGCAAATTCCAACAATTTTTCCCGAGGTACCAAAAAGTATAAGAAATACCCCAAAACCAACAGTTCATAAAACTGTTGAAAACTAATTAGTTTTTATTATTAGGGGAAACCTCTATAGAAATACATTTGCTAATTAAGAGTAGAATGATTAGTACTACTGCATATATTAATT
Source organism: Dioctria rufipes (assembly GCA_963924295.1). Classification (NCBI taxonomy): domain Eukaryota; kingdom Metazoa; phylum Arthropoda; class Insecta; order Diptera; family Asilidae; genus Dioctria; species Dioctria rufipes. The sequence continues at coordinate 151,396,153 of OZ002743.1, read as the reverse complement.
GTGTTGTTTTCTTATTCTCATCGAAGTTTTCAAAGCTTTTTTATTTGCAAAATGCTCAATTTTTGATTTTCTCGTCCATGAGCAATTAATTTAACATACTTATGCAGGAAAATTCAATTTTATTTGTCAATTTTACGGAAATATTTTCTCAACTTTGGATATATGATTTTTCCCATAATTTAGTACGGGAAAATGAAATTATTGCTACTCCTTTTTAAATTTTTTCATGTCCGAAATACCCACAATATGGGAGAATTCCCACGATCTCCTAGCACTCAGTTTGTATATATCAGACTGCAGATCTGCATGAAGCGGGTAAGGAGAGCATATTTGAGCTTTGTGAGAGCGTCCGGTTGGGACTTATGAGCGATTGCTTATAAGTCGGGAGAATGAAAAATAGGCCTTATTATGGCTTACGTTTCAGGGACCCCAGCGACTCCCTGCAATTAATCAATGCATATATCAGACAGTAGAACAGCTTAGAATAAACTACTGAAAAGTTAATGTCTAAAATTAAGTTAATTTCAAAAATTAACTTGCAAAAAACCTCATAATTTCTTCCATGTAAGAATTTGTCCCATATGACAGTATGAAACGAAGAAAATCGGCGATAAGTAGGTAATTGCCGCATTTACCGCGGTTCCATTAGAACGTTCCAACTAACGGTTTTTTGCTCCAAATGTAACGTTCCGATTTTTATTGCACAGAACGGCCATAAGATACAAAAGTTCTACTGGTTCATTCCTCCGAAAAGATATAAAAAATTTCCTCGAACTAATATTATATTTCCTAACATTTTACACACCACGATGACTATCTTTTATATTGTATGATAAAAAGCAAATTTACTTCTTTTAATAGTTAGAAAAGTATACAAAATTTAGCGTAATTTAGTGGCATGGGTACAAATCACACATGTATGGAAATAACGCCTCAGCAGCTTCCACTGATCACACATACGATTAGATTTAACTGTTTTTGTATTCCGTATTTAAGAAAAATTGTAATTAACAAAAAGTGGACTCGAAAGATATTATTTCCCACATAAGAAATGTTTTAAATATATTGATGTATTGATTGATAAATAAATAATTTTAATTTTATTATTTATGATATTTTTTGCTGCTAATTATCCATACCTTCTCATCTCAAAATATTATTAAACATTATTTCTGAAAAACCTTGTATGGGTATAGTTATTTATTTAGCAGAGCCAACAGGCATAATTCCACCTGAATATTACAAAAGAAAAGAAAGAAAAACATAAAACTGCGAAAAAGGAACAAAATATTAGTAAATATAAAATAACAATTAAATTAAATGAAAATTAAATAAAACTAGCATAATAAATTAACACAACAAAATATAAATGAAAGCGAAATAATATAAAAATTTCAAATAGAACAAAATAAAGAGAGAACAAAAGGTACAGCACAAAAGCAAAAAAAAAATAAATAATAAAAAATGTAAGCAAAAATACAAGAAATTAATTTAATTCGTAACTTCAACTTTGTTGGATTTAAGTCAAAATCAATTAGGTCTGAGTGGTCAATGAAAACTATTAACATAAAGCAAACTGGCTCATTGTAATAGTAGTTGGTGCAAGGATGAAGTACATATAACAGACTACCTTAATTACCTCAAATCTTCTAGTTAGCTTAAAAAGATTTAATCTCTGCTCATAAAGAGGAAGCAAGATAGGATTATCCCATGGAAGTCGTGTAAGTGAGAAACGAATAAATCTCCTATGTATAGACTCCAAACGCCTTAGATGAATGTCGAAAAAAGGACACCAAACGGGGATATCATAGCAAGTACTCGAAGGTCTTTGAATTCATTGGTTTTGTCAAGAGAAATACCACTGACAGATTTAACATACATAATTTTTCCCCTTCATATTTGAGAAGGGAAAAAATTACGTCCTTAGTGTAAAAACTTTTACAGGATCAGGAATAAAACTACAAGGGTTCAATAACTGATGAATTTGACCATAAATCGTAACATGTTGGATATTACTATAAAGGAGGAAAAACTTGGAACCTGCGATATCCGTGAAATGTTGTGACTCGGGTGCCCAATGTCCCGAATCACAACCATAAGGTCAATACATCAATATATTGTCCTATACAATATATAGATGTACTTCATAAATGACCCTGACAATGAAAAATTATTTCATATTAAAACTCTATCAAAATTTAAAATGCATTTAGAAATGCATTCCCATATTATAACAAAATGTAATTTAGCATAAATTGCATTTTGCCATCAGACACACATTCCACTCACACGATATGCACACTTACAGTGTCTTCTTATTTTTTTTTTCCGACATTACTTACTTCCTTCAATCTAATTGTATGTACATACCAATATACAATTATCAGAATTATTCGCGCCCTCTTAAAATTAATATTTCAAGACGGGCGCACAAGTGCATATCTCACGTACGATTTTTAACGTCGTGAGAAAGCAATAAAAAGATAAAAAAGCTTTTTTCAAGATATCGTGGGTACCTGGGTGCAATTTTCCCAAACCTTGGGGAGTTTGTTTTTTAACCATCAGACGAGACGGTAAAAGTTTTAGAGTCGGAAGTTTTATAAAGCATTTTTCTCAATAAGGGAAATGTAAAGAAAGTGATCGCTAGAAAAGTCGAATTTAAAAATCGAGAGTCAGAAGTTTTATAAAGCATCTTTCTCAAAAAAGGGAAGTATAAAAAAATTGATTCCAAGAATTGTTGATTTTAAGAATTAGGAATTACTAAACGAATTACGCTCTCAAAGATTAACGAAATCAATCATAAGAAAACTAGTTGAAATGAATTTAGAATCAAGACTTTCCATAGGAAACGTTCTTTGACATAAGAAAAGGTGTATTACAAAGGAAAAAGTTCCAATAAATATCAATATAATACAAAGAATTATAAGTGGTTTTACTTTATAAATTTAACCCTAACGCGTACTCTCTCCCACGGAGCACGGAAAACGCGGAACACAACAGAAAGGACTTATGAACATTAAAGTATTTAACTATACTTTCTTCGAAAAACGAAAAATTTTCAAATGTAAATTTGAAGGGGGAAGGAGTTACAAATAATTACGAATAATGCGATAGACCTGTGAATTTGTTTAAATTTAGAGAAGTGTCACGCAGTCCTAATGATTGTCGAAATTCATGCTAGTTCTTTATGTCCTTTTGCGCCCAGTTGATTTATGCGGCATTGTGTTTCCAGTCTCTTCAAACTTGCGCATCCAATATTCCAATGCTTGATTAAATTCGCACGTGGCACATTTCTCGTAGCCAATAAATTAAAATATGTCTGGTAAAGACGTCGAACAACAGTATAAAAATCGTTGTTTTTATAAAACGCGTTACGGTCCCATGAAACAGTACATCGCTACTGAACTAAATAAGCCAGTCAAGCGTTTGACACCTATTATATCTTCCCGCGATCTGTGTTTGGTGCGTATTGGTAAATACAAAAACTAAAAACATTCTGAGACACCCTTTATATATGGATATTCTGTTGTGATTGTGGGCAGATTATCGCTGAGGGAGTCAGTCATAATAATTTGTATAAATCGGTCGACATACGTTGAATAAAGATTATTGCTCAGTCTAATTTAATTTGTGTCCTTTGAACTTTTATAATCTTCCTTATTCTGAAGAACTTTTTAGTATAATGTAAACGACTTATTGTCAAAGTATATGTGATATACCTCAAATATTGTATGGCAACACCAAGAAGGGTTTACCCGATTTCGTTCATTTTTGAATTTGTATTTACATATTTTATGAAAACGCCACGCACATATTTTCATTTTAATATGCAAATATACATATATGTAGTAAAACACGAAATTTTTTTATGGCAACCCTATGAAGGAATTACCCGATTTGTTGTATTTTCGAACTTAAATCTGCAATTTTTTTTAAAAATGCGCGTACAATATTTTAGCTGTCTAAGTGAGCGAGTTATAGTGAGGACAAACAGATAGACAGACGGGCAAACGAACATATGAATAGACCGACAGACGGACATGCAAAAATCGAAATAACTTTTAATATATGCGTGAGTGTACAATCCATTTTGCGCTATGTTCTCTATGCATTACAAATGGAATGGCAAACTTAGTATACCCTATAGATTTGATTTAGAATATAAAAAGGAAGGATTTATTTATCACATACTTACATTTCACTTTCATGTTAGAAATTAATTCTAATTAAGAAAATAATATTTAAAATTTAAAAAATGTCGGTAGAAAAATTATTCATCATCGAGGAAAATAAAAAACGTATCGCCGTAACCAAATTTTAGAAGGAGTGAAGCATTTGTATCCAAGTGACATCACTGATAAGTTGTTAGGATTTTTTCCCTTTTACTTTTAATTTAGCGTCATCTTAAATGTATTACCTTACCACTCTCTCTTATGTTTAGGCTTGTAGTTATCAATTAATAAAAAATAAATTTAAATGTAGAGAGCAAAAAAAACTTTTCATAAATAACTCTAATTAGTTTTTGTTAGATAAAAGTATAAACATCAAGAATTTGACATTTTTATGTTGGGCATACGTTGAAGAATATTCCACATTGCACAAAACAAAAAACAAAATCCATATGTAGTAATTTCCCCCCGAAATGATAGCGAACACAATAAAATAAATATTTACACTTCACGTTATTATATAAATAAATATTTCACTAAATTTTTATTACATATGTTTATCTTTTTTTCTATATGTATAAATCAATTAAAATTTTACTCACTTCTTTCAATTTTCGTCATGCTCATGCCACGTCCAGTTTTTCGCCACTGCTTGTACCAACCTTTCGACCGGAAAATTTTCAATAAACTGCCATTGTGGGAGGTTAAGTCTCCACCACCACCGCGTTCAATTTCCGAAGATCGACATGATGATGAGTCTTCGAAACTAGAGCTACGTCGCTTATTACGACGGAAACACGTACAACTTCGTAACATTTCGCGCATTTGCTAAGAAGAATGCTAAAGAGGAAAATCCAAAAGAATCGTTGAAGAAAATTGTTAAGAGAAAACGGCGAGAAATACCGAATGGATATAGAACGGATTTCCTTCTAAAATTTAACTTGCCATTGAAAACAAAAAGAGAACTAGACATACACAAAAACTATGTGATACAGGTAATGTCTTGGTTGAAGGTAAGTGGAGCGAGCTGTGGATTCTCACCCACATGCACCACAAAAACAACAAAAACCGAGTGAGGCGATGTAATTAAAACCCTTTTTCTATGTTGGGTTTGGGTAGGCTACCCTACTCTACCCTGGTCAAATTTAATACTTTTTTTTTCTCCCAAATAATTGATTTCTCTATAAACTAATTTAAAGTCGCCCTTAATTCAGTTATCGCTTTCTATTTTTATTGTAATAAGGTTTTCGGGCTTTTATCGTTACCAAAATGGCAGCGGTGACCTTACTATGTTCATGTGAACAGCATTTCTGTCAATTAACTCATTTTTGTTTTTCTTTTTCTGTTATAAATACGAAAGTATTTTAATTTGCCATGTAATTCTCACGATATTAATGGTGGGGCTTAAGACTTTTTAGTCGGACTGGTTGGATTGGTTGATGGTAAGTGATGTGCAGGCATCTGTAAAGAAATTTGAAAAAAAAAGTTTGTAATTTGAAAATTCATTAATAAATTATTGATTTAAATTTAAAATTTATGAAATTATTGATTACTATACAATATTAGAAAACTTTCTTTCTTCTTTAGTAATTGGTCTATGTATCGTAACCCTTGATGATTTGGGAAGTTAGAACTGCTATAATCACGTTTTGAGTATGTTTTGTGAATTTCACGTTACACTTCATTTTTATACCCATCCACACTCCTACGATGAAGCTATGTTAGGAAGATGCCTCTTTTTGCTTTCATTTTCTTACATCCGATTTCACAGTACGCGAACTTAAGCTAAGCTCAAGGCGAAACTTAAGTGACGGCTGGAGTATTTTTGGTTTCACAGTCATTTTTTTATCTCAAGCTTAGAGCTGAGTGAGACCTTAATAGCCGGTTTCACAGTTCAGGCTTAAGCCAGAGCTTCGCTAAGCTTAAGCTCAGAACTGTACTGTATATATATATATATGCATGTATATACTTGGGTGATGATATTCCAGCGAAAAATGGATGCAACACCGCATCGAAGCCGTATTACACCTTTGGCATTCATTATCGATCCAATTCTACAAGAAAATTTCATAAATTTAACACCCGACGTGATGCCTTCCTACCGGAGTAAATGTTGATGAAAAGACCGAGAGTAATTAACGCAGAAATCGTCGTGGAACAAATACACATGAAAACGTCGAAGAATAATCACACAAGAAAATATATTGATGACCAATAATGGAAGAAATAATAATTAAGGAAATCTTTTATGAACAATAATCGAGGATATCTCTTTAATGAACAATAATAAGCGATATAATCGATGAATATATTATAATATTTGTTTTTTTTTTGTTTTTGTAATGCAGCTATTACAAGTCGTTTCGACTTTACTTGAAATGAATGGATTTTGGACAGAAAAGAAGTTTAATCGGTTAATGCGATACCAAGAAAATATTTGGAAATTTGAAAAATCTAAAAAAATATTTTTAAAAGAGTTACACGTAGGTATGTGTTGTATATTTAAATTAGCCTAGGTGTAATAACGTAGATGCTAACAAATATTGTAGCCCATAGTCACGACACATGTATATACATATATAGCTAGGACTAGGGTGATCACCAACGAGATAGAAGATCGCAGCCAGTCGTGCTTCAGATCTGACACTAGGAAGTAGTCATCACTTGAAGTTAATAAACATCTAAATTTAAGCTAACATCACTTGTTTTTATTTAAGCCCTCAAGTACCAAATAACACAGTATGTTTTATAAAAAATGATTATAATTTTTCTTTTTTTTTTTATGTACATATATAGAATCTTTTATTAAACGTTATAAAAATGGCTTACACTTAAAAACAAAGAAAAGTGGCTCTGAAAACAGAAAAAAACGGCTCTAACTAAACTAAATATAAAAAGTCGCAAAAGGCTCAAACAATACAAAAAAGAAACTTGACAAAAGGTATGAAGACTAAAACTAGACATGGCACACAAAAACACAAACGAATAAAAAACAAAGGTAAAAGATAAATGTACAAATTTTCACAATAATTTTGAAATAAAGTTTTTAAAGCCAAAGTTGAAGTTATCCTAAATTTAAAAAGTGTGCCTATATCTACAGATAAGTGGTAGTTCCAAGAAGAGTCCCCCATGAAAAATAAACCAAATAATTAACAAAATTTTTTTTTAATTTTATTAAATGCCACTGATACTGTTATAGAGTCCCGCAAGGGCAGCCTGTAGTATCGTAGACCTCGACAAACTTCCCTCATCATCCCTCCAGCTTAGCATCTCTAACAGAGTACTTGTCCTTCCCACAGCACGTGCAACGATTCCTAATCGGGGAGAAGCCCCGTGGACTAGTGTTGCAAATGCTGTGGCCTGCTATCACCAGCGAAAGACAAGTGTTCCGTCCTGTACCGACGATAGTGGTTGCCATATGTAGTAGAATATGTCTGCGTTCATTGCCAGATATTCACGACGTAAACGTCTCTTCAATCTGTCAACGAAGTGGGGCTTAAGCTCTTGTGCGTGGTGTTATGGGTCTGTGATCCCATCTCCGACTCTCATGTAGTACAAGTGAATTGTAGATTTGGCCACAACACAAAGCTAATCAAATAGTTCACCCGACTACAGACCTTTGGTCCCCATTAAAACGATGTCCTACTAATGCTGAAATTGGGGTTGATCAACTAGCACAAATCACGCACCAGTTCCATTATATTTTGCAGGGCTAGGCAAGTGAAGCACCTGTGAAACAGGGTACCTTCACCAGAACAAACTGTACAAATCCTCTGAACTCGCCGCTCAATATGTGACAACTGATTGGGATGCAAAAGACTGTGATGCAGCAATTTGAATGCTATATCAGCATCTTTGTAATTAGATGGATAACTGTAGGCTTCTCGGAAAGTTATCCCTCCCATCACGCCCATATTTACCCCGAGGTGTGTTCGCCATCTGTTGTATCCTGTATACTCCGGAGGTCTTATTGACATAAGCACGTCACGAAGCACACGTGTTGTAAGTGTGCTGAAATGTGTGAGGTGGTCTGTTCAGAACGAAAGCAACTTCCAACTTAGTGCCAGGGTCACTAGCCCCAATTTGGCGAAATCTCTCCCGCGCAGAAGCAGCCAGGTCATGTAGTTGTGGAGTGTTAGTGTTTGTTCGACAGCTTCCAGAGATATCAATATTATTCCCGAAGAACTATCAGTGTATGCATATCAGCTTCAAAACCCCGAGCATTACCGAACACAGAATATATTAATTCAGGATTAATCATGATTGGAATCGACACGAATTGCATGTACCGTAGAGCATTCCACTTAAAGTGAAATGCTGGCCTGATTCTGCTCCAGGTCTGAATAGTTGAGGAGATTAGATCCTGTTGCCAGTCACGAGGATAGGGTGGTCGAACAGAGAGCATGTAGTAGTACTCCCCTATGCCGATCCCTCTCAATACATTCACCCACAGTTGCGAAATCAAGGTGTCTCTCTGGCAAAACACTCTTTTGAATGCACGCACTTGGAGACACCTTGATTTCACAACCGAGTTAGTGAGACCTAATCCACCTATCTTGACTGGCAGGCAGAGCGTACTTTCAGCAACCCATCGTCTTCCGCACCAAAAGGCGTCTATCGCTTTTGCTTGAAGAAGACCTACGAAGCCTTCATCAAACGCCTCAGACTTTATCAGATGAACGATGGACGAGGTAATCAAATAGTTTATCACGACTGACCTTCCCATTAGGGATAAAGGAAACAGTCGACTACGCTATGCGTTTACAGCTCTAGAGAGTTTCTCAAGAGCGATGCGGCTATTATTTGATTAAGTCTCGCGTCCGATATACTCACCTAAATACTTCAGGCAAGTATAAGTCCATTGGATGTTCAGTGGAGTATCTGTACGATCTCTCCACCTTCCACACCACAAGCCTTAACTCTAACTAAGGTTGATTTTACGCCTGCTATACGCTCGTACTGTTCGAAAACAACACGAGCGACCGGAAAAGCTTCATCTCTTGTCACGAAAATAGAAAGGCCTCACATTGCTATATGATAGATAAACTGAATATTGTCCGAGCATTCACGAAGATTCACCAGTAGGGGCTCCAACGAAAGATCATAAAGCATACCTGACAATGGACAACCTTGTCTGATAGCTCGATGAAACGAGATAGGAGCCAGAACTTGTCCTTGATGGTTAATCAAAACCGCTGAATCTCTATACAGTTTCCCAACGATATCGAGCCACCTGGGCGTAAACCCAAGTACCTTGAGAACATTCAAGAGATACTCGTGAGGGACTTTTGTTGGTCTAGTGAAATCATCCTTTCTATTCATGGTAGGCAAACAAATGTTTGGCTACCGCGATGTTGTCGTAGATACTACGACCAGAACACAATAGGCCTGTTCCGGGTGTATTACCGAAGCAATCACTGAGCGGAGTATCGCCCCTAATGCTTTGTAGATGAATTTGTAGACTTCCAAAAGGTCAGGAATTAACAAATCACTGAAACGTATGAAGAATTCTGGAGTCAAGCCGTCATAACCAGGTGAAGTGTGTCGCCTTAGATCCTTTGTCGCAGCAATCATATCCTCCCATGTGATTACTGTATGCAGGAGCTCCTTACTGTCTTCAGAGAAAGTGCGGATATTCTCAAGAAATTCATGAGTAGTCGAGGATGTTGTCGACGTCGATTCAGAGTAGAGACTACTGTAGTAGTCCCGAATATATTCTGATAGCTGTTGTCCGTTGAGGACTTGTCCAAATTCATCAACTATCGATTCGATTTCACAAGAAGTAGTACGTCGTCTAGTTGCCTGGAAGAAGTACTCGGTTGGAGAATCGCCTTCCCTCAGCCAGCGTGAGTGGCTGCGCAGCACAAACTTCAAGCTGTACTTGTAAGTTTGTGTTGCCAAGCGTTCCTTTATTCTGTTAAAATAAAGAATCAACTCCGGCTGAGTTGCGAGAAGAGCTGCCACCCGAGATACTTCGGCTGACAAGCTAGAAGCTTGATACCCACCTCGATTGAAATTCGTTTCTATAAAAGATCGAATTTGGAGCTTTCCAACATCCCACCATTTACTAAGAAAAGGAAAGTCAGCTTTCCTCTCTTGCCAATCGTGCCAGAATTCCATGAACTCATTGATGAACTGCTCGAAATTCAACAAATAGTTGTTAAATATCCAGTATGCAGTTCTTCTTTCAACCAGAGTGCTGGTTGCCACTACAAGAAGATGATCGCTAACGGAACACACTTCAGAAGTGACACCAACGAAATGTTCTAGTATTCCAGGTGAGACGTAAAGTCTATCGATTCTGGAGCCTGCGAGACTTCCATGGATATTTCGCGAGACCCTCGTGTATGATATAGTCGTAGGATGCATCTAACGATAGATATCCACGAGTCTGAAAACACCGACAAAATTCCTCAATCGAGTAGCATTGACAGAGTTGAACTCAATTCCGGAATGCCGAACCGTTGAGGGACTCAGCGTGCAGTTGAATTCACCTGCGAGGATAGTTTCGCCACTAAAATTCACCAGACAGGATTGAACACTATCAAGAACTTCTCTTGTAATGTCCTGGTCATGAGGAAGGTACAGGTTTATTACCTTGATATGTTTGTCTTGCATAGCCAGTGTGTAAATAAGCATAGCGCTCAAATTATGTATAAGTGTCTTGGGTGTCTATATCGAACATTTTGACATGTTCGATAGTACTGTGTAGTCTTGTATGAGCACTTAAACCCCCGGTATTGATAGAGGCTATCTTGCAAATTCAAAGAGATGTGAAGCTCAAACGATGAATGTGCGACGTCTACTGACGAGGAAAATCAGCCAAGCGATGCCCCTGAAGCAGCTCCTCCATCTTCCTATGAAGTAGTTCTAACCGAGCTACATCGTTGAACTTCCTCTTTTACCTGAATTCTTCTTGTACTGGAGCTGGGCAAGAGTTTTGGAGATCTTCTTCCATCCGCGTCGAGACCTCAAATTGGCTACCAGTCGAAATGGTGCTACCAAACGACTCGCAGCCACAGAAGCACGAGAGACCAGTCCCATCCAAAAAGGTAATTTCGCAGTCCGAAAGCTGTTCGGAAGATGCTCCCGCCTCTCTCACAACAACCTTCGAACCGCGGGCTCCACTATCGTCCTCTTCCGAGTGGGGCCATTTTGAAGTGACTGGCTTTGTTGGCTCTGGAGAAGGCAGCATCACCCGGTCCACCTCCGTCTTCCTCCTCGTGATCCTTTTCTTCCCTACTTAGCTACTCGACTCCTCGACAGAAGTAGCCGTGTTTTCACGTGCCGTCGTGGCACCGTTTATAGCCGGAATTTCCTTTGGGAGAACTTCAGGCACTTTAGCCACTGGCTGCTCCAAAATAGCAGGATGAGGGCTGGCGGAAGATTCCTTCTCCAGAACCACTACTGTAGTAGTGGTTACCTTCGAGGGAACATTCGGTTCAGCCTTCCTCCCACTTCTCTTGGGACAGTCAGCAATAAAATGCCCTACCAAATGGCAAGCATGGCATTTCGCTTCGGTCCCCACGTCTATCTAGTATCTCGAGCCGAATAAGCTCAAGTAAAAACCTGCTGGAAGCGTGCACCCCTTATTTAAAGTAATGGACGCTTCCCGGCTGGTACTGAAGATACCCCGCCCGAGACCCTCGTCAAAATTTTAATGCGAATGGCGCGAACCTTTCCATGAACCTTCCCGAATCTACCAAGGAAATTAGAGAGGTCCTCATGTTGTGCTCGCATCGGAACCCGTGAAAACACGACCTTCGTGTGCTTTTCTCTGAGTGGAAATGGCACAAGATATCTACCATCCACCTCGATGCCCTCAAGCATTAGCTTGGTAGCACTCTCGAGGGTCGTGGTGTACACCTCAACCATTCCCTCAGCTATTATCCCCATGGAGAATAGCTGCTCACAGGAGATGGCGCAGAAGATTGCCTTCAGGTATGCAGTCTGAGGAGATCCTCTCATGTGCTCAAGCTGCATCCCGTAGCTCTCATCCTGCCACCTCCCGTCGAAGAAGCCCTGGAGACCCGCACTGGTCTTGGGCCGAGGCTTACCTGCGTCCAATGGGGATGGACGAGGAGTGATGTCTTTACCTCTAATTTCAATTGATGTCTTTTTAGGAACTGCCACTTATCTGCTTAGCATAAGATGTCCCTGCAAGTAAAGTTGAAGACTGTAGTACCGCTGGTGGTGCTTCTGGTGCCACTTGCTTCTTAGTCTGGGTTGTTTACTTTGCCGAAGATAGTGGCGGCCTCATTACGATTCCTCTGGGCTTTGGCGCGGAAGCCGAAACTGTTTTGACGACTTTCTTCAACGTAGGGTTATCGTGTAGGCTTCCAGCCATCGTCAGTGTATTTGCTACATCTGCAGCTACTGATGCTGCAGCAATACCCGTGGATGCTGGAATTGTTGCCCCAGACTCTTGACGGACAGCCTTGCCTGTCCTGGAAATATTCTTCTCCATTGGAGCTGACTTCGAATTTCGAACTTTGGACTCTTCAATTGGGCCCTTATTGGCCTTTTCAGTGGGCCCTTTTCCGTTTTCTTTGGAAGAGGAGGAAGAAGATTTATTATTCTTCTTCCTCCTTTGCATTGATTTGAGGGTATCATCAGTCCCCCAGCATCGTCGCTGCTCGTACTCATTTAGAGTACGGCAGAGCAGGATTGTATCCTTTTTTATTTACATAATAAATTTATAATTTGCAATGAATTTATTTTTTATTCATTTTTTACTATTACTACTTTAATTTATTTTGTAATTTTATTACTATTGGGAACTTCTAAACTGAGATTTTTTAAGGTTGCCATGTTACCATGGCAACGGCCAAATTTTAAATAATTTTCACAAATATCACAAAATTGATTTGTTTTCTCTATTTTCTCCAGAATTTGTATACTTTTTTAAACTATAATTAACTAACACAAATCATATTTTCCTAACACATGTACGCACTATTATTCATTTATTTTGCTTTTGAACTATATTTCTGCGGTAATTCTTCTTAAAATTCGCGGCGCTCAAAATTTGACACGTCCGGTCACAGGAATGATAATAATTATAATAATTTTACTTAAGAAAATAACTTTTTTATCACTTTTTAATTTTCACTCGTACTCAAAACAACGGCATAACTTGAATTAAACTTAAAAACTGCAACGACACTTACACAAATGACTCGTCAGTGCAATTATAAGTTGGAAAGGGAAAAAGGACGTGCAACCACGTTTATGCAGATGACTCACCAATGAAATGTCAACTAGAAACGAATAAAAAAATCGTGTACAGGTAGGCACCCTGGCCTAATATGATGTTGAGCTTCAAAGTCCGGTTTCGCTTCTTATCTGCAGTACATGTACACATATTTTACGACATTAAAGTACGACAAAAGATAGGTAATAATCAATACCCAGATTGAAAATTAAAAATTGTGCTAGACCTGTGAAACTACCTATATATACAAGAGGGAAGCATGTTTATAAAAAACTATAATTCCGTATACATAATCACTGAAAAGTAATTAACTGCTTCCGCATTGCCCCTCCCCCCATATTGCCCATTTGATTTAGGCCTGTTCAGCTATGAAAAAAAAACCAAAATTCGCCACTTGTCTAATTAAGGAGAAAACACAGGATAAAAACTTGTATATAGACTAATGAAGCCGGGAAGAATAATATTTTACACCTGAGATTTTTTACCTGGCCGGTAGACGGTGTCGAATATATTCGACATTATAAATAATAGAACTTAAAAACGTTGTCTCCCACACTTATTTGATAAAAATTATTTACCTCGAATGTAGACCGGTTTCAGCTTTTCGGCTATCTTCAGTACCTACAATAAAAATTTTTGTATTGCTGATGTAGTCTAATGTAATAGTTTGCATAGCGGCGAGTAATGAAGATCAGTTTGGTCGTTGAAGCATGCAGAATTTGAATTTAATAGAGCTCGAGATATTTCGAGTGATTCTAGAAAGTTTAGCTTTCTACCTTTGTCACAAAAATGCAGACGACGTACTATGCCTTTGGAAAGGTAGTTTGAGACAACTCAATAATTTTTGAAAGTTCTTGAATCCCTTCAACAGTAAAATACAATTCACAATGGAAATTGAAGAAGATGAACACATTAATTTCTTAGACCTTACAATAATGAAAAAACAGGACAAACTCAAATTTAATTCTTTCACACATTTCAAATATAAACACTCTGCATTTGATAACTTGGTACATAGAGCAGTATTTATCTCAATGGATAAAAAAGATAGAGAAGGAGAAATTAAAACAATTAAGAATATAGCAAGCAATAACGGGTTCAATGATGATTTAATAGTTGGAATTCTAAAAAGAAAATTAAGAAATAAACTTATGGAAGAAATTACTTGTCTAAGCAGTATTGTACCAACTGAAGAAAATTGGGCCTCGTTACCATATTACGGAGAGATATCCGACAGAATAGCTAAGGCGCTAAAGAAACGTGATATACTATACACGTAGGTTTTAAAACGGTAAAAAATCTGAATAGCCTATTGCCAAGTGTTAAAGATACAACCGATAAATTAAATAGAAATGGGGTTTATTGCTTAAAATGCGCAACATTCCAGGGGGTATACATTGGGCAAACAGGACGATCTTTCAAAGAAAGAATAAATGAGCACTTCAGTTCTCTAAGAAATAATAATTTCAAATCGAACTTTGCTAAGCACCTATTAGAAAATAAGCACATTCCTGACTTAGAACCAGAAATTCTGCATTTTTGTGACAAATATAGAAAGCTAAACTTGTTAGAATCATTCGAAATATCTCGAGCTCTATTAAATTCAAATTCTACATGCTTCAATGACCAAACGGATCTTCATTACTCACCGCTATGCAAACCATTACATTAAACTTACATCAGCAATACAAAAATTTTTAGTGTAGGTACTGAAGATAGCCGAAAAGCTGAAACCGGTCTACATTCGAGGTAAATAATTTTTATCAAATAAGTGTGGGAGACAACGTTTTTAAGTTCTATTATTGGCGTACCACACAATCTCCACAGAAAAAATAAAAAAATAAATAATATTCGACATTGCCACTTAAAGGAATCAAAAAAATTATCCACTCTTTATATGGAATAATGAAAGAAAAAACCATTTTTATCGCAAATTGTTGCCTTCTTATTTATTACTAGCTAACGTTGCCAGTTCTTCGAGCGGGATTCTCTCTTAAGTTTGTAATTTTTAGGGTTCCGACCGCAAAAGATGCCAACGGGACCAGTGGCGAGGCGTGCCTATCTAAGCCGGGTGTTCAGGATCGACCAATATTGCGAAATTAATATATAAGTTCGCTCAAATTAACACTAAAAATAACACCCAACTTTAATATGCTATTTAGTATGAAAAAGAAGAGGCGCAGTTTATGTTACTGTTCAAGAACGGATTAAGAAACTTTTGTGAACATTTCATACAATACTTTAATGATATGTAATTCATTTATAAATGAATTCCATGTGGCAACTTTTCTTACAAAAGTCCTCGCAGAGCTTTTCCTTTTGCTTTAATTATTTGAGGAGATGTTTTTCAAACGAAATAAGGTCTAAGCTCAACAGTCTTTCTTGTCCCACAGAGTTCCTCAAATATGTTTTTATTCGCTTTAATACTGACAACGATCTTTCAGCACTAGCTGTGCCAACAGGAATTGTTAATGTTAAGCAAGCAATCTTATAGACTTCAGAAATTTCTGAAACCATTACAATTATGGACCACAATTAACTGTTCAATTTTGAAAATTCAAAGAAATTTCCATACGAACTCTTAGTAGAATTAAATGCATTGGATGGTAAACTTTGTAAATATCTTTCAAATTTCTTGTAATTCAACAATTTAATAAACACATACTTTCAAATCTAATACACATTTGGATAGAAATGGTGTCAATTATCTCCAAAAGTAAAATTTTGTATTGTGCATTTGTTTTATCTGCATTTTGCAAGGTGGACCAACCAGTGCTACGGTTTCGTCAGATACGTTTGAAAAATTACCTTTCATAGTTCGAATATGTGACACTGTTTCATAATTTTTTTCGTGGCAGTAACAAATATCCATAATCTTACTCTGCAGGCTGTTAAATAAAATATCAGGGAAGCAAATATTTTGGCCAAACTAATGATAACAAACTGATTATTAAATTTATTTTAGAAATGTAGAAACTCCATCGGAAGATAAAATGTTTTCTTTTTTTCATTTTTCTGGTTCGAATATTATTTTCTCAAAAACCTCGATAATGCCTTCTCTGCACTGACAAACAGTGTTCAAATTCTGGAATTTGACGACCAACGTGTTGGAGCAAGTTGTGGAAACTTTATTCTAACATGCTCATAGAAAGCCTGAATCATCTTTGTAGAGTGTGCAAAAAATGAAAAATACAAATGCCTCCATAATCAGCCTTAAATTTGAATTCTTAAAATAAATGTCATACAAATTTGTAGTTTCATCCTTGATCCTGTAAAGCTTTTACATCAAGGACATAATTTTTTCCCCTTTCCAAGATATTGAGGTAATTCTTCTATGTTTTCAAATGATTATTAACGGGTCATGTTAATAGTCATTTAAAAAATAAAAGAATTACCTCAATATCTGCTTCCGTTCAAAAGTTATAAATATTTTTCTGTTATGCGAAAAGTGAAAAAGTTTAATTTCCAAATCACAATAGTGTTATACTTTTTCACCTTTCGAATAACATAAAAATGTTAAGAAGTTTTGAACAGAAGCATATTCTGCAGTAATTTTATTCTTGTGATAAAGTACTGACAATGAGTTATATTTTAGAAGGGAAAAAATATGTCATTGGTGTAGAAACTTTATATATACTTTATATAATTCTGCAAATTTACATGATATTTTTTTTTAAGAGTCTAAATTTAAGGCTGTATAACTGAGACATTTGACCATAAATCTTAACACGTTGAATATCGTAATAAAGGATGAAAGGTCCCCTGCAGTGTCCATGTTCGATCCGGCGATAACCGTGAAACAACTTCTGCGCATACATAATCTGACAAAAATTTCGTACAAAATTTTCTGAACTACACACGAGTATGTTTAAAAAATAACTTCGGTCATATTTCAAGAAGTTCCATTCTCTCGTTTCTACAGCTTTCTCAAAACACATAAATAAAAATTAATAAAAGAAATTTAGAGTGGTCTTTTTGAGATATTCAAGGATAAAAATAAAATAATTTTCAAACATCAAAGTTTCCTTAAGAGGAGTCAGTACCAAGATTTTCATACATTTTTCAATGCGATTTTCTGGCAAACTATTTGTACCAGAATAATAACTTATATCCTAAATTAAAGGTAACGAAGAGGTCTAGTAAATAACGTCGAGAAAAATAAAATAAAATGTATTGGAATGGAGATCTGTTATGGAATTATGTTGAATGATTGGCTTGGACGTGAAGTCCAGACTGCCAGCATTAGCTGACAGATCACTCGACGGACAGCGTTGACTGCAGGGCGGCACGCTAGCTCGCCTCGGCTATTGGCGGAGAGTGTGGGGAGCTTCCACGAAAAACCTCCAGCTGCCGTCTGCAATAATCAAAAAAAATTCGTGCCTAAAACCAAAACGCCGGCAGACATTCAGTCCTGAAGGGACCTTTACGTCACTTACCTGTATTCACATCGAAGGCGCAGATGTTATGCCTTCCTAGCATGCCCCAGCCACCCATCTGATTCTGAGGGCAAGGTTTTTCAGAGTTTCTTGTAGACATGAGAACTGAGAGCGTAGTGGACCTAGACGACCTTCATGTGAGAGGGCTCCAGGAAAGTGGAAGGAGAAATAAAAGCGTTCAGCACTTCATTTTTACGTTATAATTCTCGCTCAAGACATTTTTGAAAAAAATATACGACTCGAGAGTTTCCAATCGACTGACCTTACTTCGAACAAAATCCGAACAGTTTCGATAACTCGGACTACGGTTTACCGAGGTTTCGAAAAATTTGAAATTTTGAAGGCAGGTACGATGAGATGATTGGAAGTCAGCACCGTGGTTGCCTGGAAGTTTTTGTTCAGCTTATCATTACCGACATTTTAAGTCATGTTTGGTGCCGATCCGAAAACAAAAATTTTTCGAGTATTAATCGTTGAAGTACTGCAACGGTTCTGAAATTCAAATTATGTTATAAACAGCGCTTTTTAGCTGTATTCCAACTTGATCCCATATAACATGAATTTTCGCGATTTTCCATGTTTTCCACAGAGTTTTCCTATTACTATGAATTTTTTTTTAAATTTACATGAATTTTCCTCGATTTTTCATGCAAGTTTTCATGATTGTTGAAGAGAAAGTATTGATGCCAGTATGACAGAAAAAATTGATTCCGCATAGCTTATAAAACTTTTTTGTCGGAAAATTTTCCGGAAAAGTCGGAAAATTCCGGAAAATTTTCCAGAAAAATTGGAAAATTCTGCATTTTTCCTGAAACAGATTTATCACTAATCATATCGATGAAAATTTTTCCGATGATATTCCCGCTTTTCCGGGTTTTCCGTGGAGTTTTCCACAAAAGCAACTTTATGCAACTCATTTCGCTCTACAACTTTGTCATAGGTTGCAAAACGCTCAAACGCTTCCTTGGTCGGAAAACTCCGGAAAAGCGTTTTACATGAATTTTCCTCGATTTTTTCTTAAAGTTTTCACCATTGTCGGAGAGAAAGTAATGATGCCAGTTGATAGGGAACTTGATTCTGCATAATTTAGAAAACTTTTTTACCGGAAAATTTTCCGGAAAGTCGGATAATTCCGGAAATTTTTTTCGGAAAAATCGGAAAACTCTGCATTTTTCCTGAAACGGATTTATCACTAATCAAATTTGTACCAAATTTTCAAATGATTTTTCCCGATTTTCTGGGTTTTCCATGGAAATTTCCGGTTCAAATTGTGATATTCAATTCTT
This sequence comes from Dioctria rufipes, assembly GCA_963924295.1. Taxonomy (NCBI): domain Eukaryota; kingdom Metazoa; phylum Arthropoda; class Insecta; order Diptera; family Asilidae; genus Dioctria; species Dioctria rufipes. Next base: position 151,377,048 of record OZ002743.1, on the reverse strand, counting down.
ACGCGACATGAATTTGTGTGCCAAATTTCAGCTCGCTGTGATGACGAAAAGTGGGTCTACGAGTGTCGAAAATAGTAAAAAAGAAATATATAAATATACAGACAGAAAAATTCGTGTACGAGTTAAAGGGACGGGCTGGCCTCAAAAAAACTCTGAGACCAATTCTTGTGGTACCCTGGATGAATGCCTCCATTTTCTTCCTTTTCTCTGTAAAATTAAATTGAAGTAAGTAAAAACATTAGATCTGGTCTAAGACCAATTCTTATGATACCCTACATGAATGCCCATATGTAATTTCGTATGGTAACCAATCTGTACAAGTGGGGTATAAAAAGAAAAGAAATTCTGAAAAGGCAAATAAATTTCAAAACTTCATATATTTTCAATATTTCAATAAATATTCAATTATACTGAAGTTGTGATAACGTTTGCAATTTTACCATGTATCTATTTATATACATTTAGGGATACCCTGCGTCATCATCATCATATTCAGGCTAATTTTCCTGTTCACACTACCTGAAAATTATCCTATAGTTATACTGGTTATTTAGTCCGATGACACACGATGATACACATGCGATATACCGTACTAAAAACTGGTTTTCTTAGCACTATTTTAGAACATTTTCGTGTATACCTCAATTTAGAGCAGAGGGTTAGACACGGATGATACACGAGTGTTTTATTACATACATGTATATATGTATGCGTGTACTCAGTTTGTGTGCGTATAGAACGTATGGAAATGATGAATATTCTTTGCTGCCTCAAGAACGTGTATCAACCGTGTATAAACTACGTCTACCATGGGCTGATATACATTCGATACAAAAACCGGTTTTACGTCGTGTCTAGTCTCGAGTGTGTCTCATCGTGTGTCACGGAACTTACAATTTCATAAGATAAATGTGCAATCTCAATACCTCAGTAAATTTTTCACGCTGGTATTTGTACTTTGGGTATTGCTCACAGGTACACGTCCACTATAAACACCTTAAACACTTTGACGCCTAGCCACTGAACGGGACCCTATTACTAAGCCTCCGTTGTCCGTCCGTCTGACTGTCAGCGGGCTGTATCTCATGGACCGTAATAGGTAGCCAGTTGAAATTATCGAAGAGTGTGTATTTCTATTGCCGCTATAACAACAAATAATAAAAATAAAATAAAATTAAAAATTAAAGGGGCCTCCATCAGAGCTGGGCAATACTTAAGAAAAAAAGACTTAGTACTACTTAAAGTACATTTTCGTTACTTAAGACTTATTACTCAATACTTTTGAAATGCCCCTACTTAGAACTTGAACATAAGTTCTAGCGTCTTTTTACTTGTACTTAAGACTTAGTTTTGTACTTAAGTACCAAAATTTTTACTTAAGTATTTCTGAGTCTATTAAGTACATAGAAATATCTAACTCTTCGTAGAAAAGCAAACACAATCTCTAGCGCAACTCTTTTTTTGTTGAGTTGTAAAGCACGCAAAGAACTGTCAAAGCATGTGCCGTACTCACGCGTCAAAGCAGAATCTTAGACAAACTAATAACATACAAACAAGACTGGGCAAGTAGAACAAAAACCAGTATCGTCTCGTTAGAATATAAAATCGACGATGCCTCAACTTGATGACATAACCACTGACATGTATAATATGGACTGACTACGTTCATAGAAATACACTGCATAAAGTGGGATCACTTCTATATTGCTGGCTTTCGGTATAAGCACCAGGAAAAGAGAACTGAAAACAACAAATAAATTAGTGGATTCGTCGAAATACATTTTATTTTTTTATTAAAATCACTTTCCGAGCTGCGTGCTCACTTTTTGTTGTTGGCACCGACGTAAGAACTCATTTTGACACAAGAAATTGTGCCCACGTGAAATAAAAAAGTAAGCAGTCCGTATTATATACGTCAGTGGACATAACCAAGGGTAAGCAAGCAATGCCTCGCTCCAATATAAAATCAACGATTCCTCGACCTGATGTAGGGAGGCCTCAATTTTTTCTTAAAAATTTACTGGAAATTTTTTCCTTAGAATTGCTACGCATTATTGGAGGCGATAATAGGTGCTTGGGCGGACCAGTAATAGTTGTTATGGTCTATTTTAGGTGCACTGCTCTTTTTCTTATTCAACAATGATTTACCTGACATTATTCAAGAGCTTAGTGCCCATTCATATGCTGATGATTTACAAATATACAATAGCAGACCTCTCGGCTGATTGAAGACTCCATTGTAAGGATTAACGATGACTTAATGCGAATTTACGATTGGTCTCAACGTATCGAAATATATGATTTTTTCCAATAACAGCTTGAAAACTGATATTCCGCAGATCATGTTTGGGGGTGAAATATTGACTAGGGTAAGAAAAGTTACGAATCTCAGTGTCTCTCTTGATGGGAGAATGAAATGCTGTGATCATGTACATGCAGTGCTGAGTAAGGTGTATAGAGGTTTCCTCCAACTGCAGCCCCGAAAACTATAAAAAACTATAAGTGGTAGCCACAGGGTTACTATACATATTATAGTTATTAAAAGGTATTTATTTATTAATATTTATTAACTGAACTCGATAAACTTCATTATATTACTGCCAACGTACAAAGATTTTAAAAAAGTACTTCAAAAAGTACTCAGTACTTTTTATAGACTTAGTACTTAGTTACAAGTGCTTTTCATAAATGCGGTACTTGTACTTACGCTGAAGTACTCAGGCCTTCGGTACTTGTACTTGTACTTAAGTAATTTTTCTTTGGTACTTGCCCAGCTCTGGGCCCCATACAAGAAACGTGATTTTTCGACGTGTTTTTCTCGACCTTAACAATCGCTGTATCTCTTGAACCATAATAGGCAAGCAAATTAAATTATCAACGAGTGAGTAATACTACATATAGCTGCTATAACACCAAATAATGAAAATAAAATAAAGTTAATAAAAAGTAGATAGTGTTAAATCTTGTACGATGGTGCAGAGCCCGTCGTGCGAGTCCGACTCATACTTGGCCGTTTTCTTTGTTTTTTTTTCAATTTTTTTTTATTTATTTTTATTTATTTTAATATTTTTAATTTTCTTTTTTTTTTTTTTTTATTTTTTTATTCGATTTTTATTTTTTAATATATTTTCATTAAAAACAATCATTCTGGGCTTCGTCCGCGTTACATACATATTCTATACATATATTTAATAATTAAATTTTTTATTTATTATTTATTTTGCTTGTGAAAGTTTTTAAAGCAATTATATCCTTGGTTTATACATTGCATTTCTTAAAAATTGTGAAAGTGCTTTTGTCACAGTCCTATGCCTTACATCGACCGAGGCTCTTGACTTCCAAGAAGCTTGGTAAGTGCATTTTTTTTTGTGGTACAATTTGAAATATTCTTTTCCTTTTTGGTGCTAGTTGTGGTGGTGGCGGGGGCATTGAGTCGGCGCTATCTGAGTCATGCAACTGATATTCTTGAGACCTCTAGTGGTTCCTTTAAGCGGTCTACTTCGTTGGCGTGACGTTACCGGAAGTGTCATTTCGATTTGTTAGACAGTGAACAATGTCCGTGCAACTTGAAACAGAAATTTCATCGAATCTGGAATTTTTTGTTTCGTGATTCATTTGAAATTACAATATATATATATATATATATATATATATATATACTTACAGATATTGCACCGAGATATTATTCCTATAAAACATGAAATATATACTTTCCAAAACTCCACATTAAAATCGAATTAGTATAACCAGAGATAGAAATTTTGGAAGTTAGGTCGAAGGATTTTCAAAGAGCTGTAACTTCCGTAATAAGCGGAATTTTGGCAAAATATTTAAATAATTTTTATAAGGTAATAATCTAACAAAATCTGAAAAGAAATCAGAAAAATCGGTGATGTCACTTCAGAAAGTAAGTTGTTGGAAGCATGATAGAATAGCCTAATGTAGTTTTCACATCAAATTATAGTCGCGTGAAACTATATATACATAAAAATTCCATTATTGCCTAAAAATATTGCTTACCATATTGGATTTCGACCACGTCCATTAAAACTTCAGGTGATTATGTAGATAACAAAATTTGTTACACCTATATTCAACAGTTGTTCGCTAAAAGCTGACATATTTCCTAGCAATTTCTACCTTTGTCATCCCGTCCTCATACCTTTACCCGTCCAGACTTGGTTAAAGATGAAACAAAATTACAAATTTATTATTCCTTGTAAATAAACTTGTTTGTATGTTTCTGTCAAAGAGACTGAAGTTCCAATATAACGAAAAAGTTACTACGTTCTCCCACCCTCTAGACAGTTTCTTTGTGTTAAAGTTGCCTTCTACTCCATTAACCCCGATAAGCATTAAGGAAACTTTTGCATAAGACTTGTAGGAAACAGCACAATTTTCTCAACATTAAATCCGAGATATACATAGGTATATGTACATGTTGGGCATATGTATGTTTGCATATCCGTTTCATCATGTGCCATTAACATTTCATATAATAGGAATCAATTCAGCCCATTTAGTTCAGGGACTTATTTGCAGAATTTTTTTTTTTTCAGACTTCTTAAGGTCCGAAATTTCTGACAAAGACATTTGACTCGTACGAAAAGGATTCTTACGTAAATTTGTAATGAGAATTGATTTTTCCAACAAAAAAAACTTTGTTACTTGAAGAAGAAAGTTTTTGCAAAGTTAGGCCATTAGAATGATTGTCAAGGTGGCTCCTATGTATGTTTACAAAGGTACATATAACGTTCTACCTTTGAAGGGATCCTTAATGAACTCAAAGGAAAAAATAAGTTTCATTAATATTGACTGCGACAAGGCTGCTCTTGTTTTTCATCAAATGACAATGGAGAAAGGGCAAATAAATCGTGCATTTTGAATGAGGTACAATATCAACATGTTCCCAGAATTGCAAAAATAGCTACTAAAAGTCTCATCCTAATCACATCTCCGTATTAAAATCATGCCAGGAGGAGGTTTTACTTATTTAAATGCCGAGCTCTCTCATTGTGATTTCCCTTAAAATTGCGTACGTAAATCTAAGGATTTAAAAATTTCTAATTCCATTATTTCGGCTAAGGAGGGTCAGCAACTTTTGACGTTCACTCCTTTCACACGTCCCCACCACGATACCATTAATATCCTCATAAAAATTAGGAATTTTAAAAAGTTCTACAAAATACTACTTTAAAACTTGTACTTAAGTAAGACTCCTTTAGTGCGGTTAAAGCTATTGATTTCCCAATATCTTTCCTCCTCGATGCAGTATCATCCAAAGTAAATTGTCCCAACCTAACCGAAATAGTTTTTGTGTCGTTTTTTCTTTTCTTATTCTGTTTTTCTTTTTTGTGTCCAACAACCCGACGAATGGACAGACGGACGGAACGGGACGTACATAAATAACAATAAGTAACGTGAAAAGTGCAAGGCCCACAAAGATAAAGTATAGGCGCCTACGGGGAGGAAACCATAAATGGAGGAGGGTCATCGAAGTATAGTTTTCAGAATCACTTCCAGTAAAATGGTTAACGACTACAAAGGAACAGGATATGGCTGGAAAATATATATAAATATGTAGTAAGAACATATACATATGTATGCAGAGCGATATATAACTATACCTACGTATGTGTATGTTTCATCCATTTAAATTATAAGGTAATTGGATATGGTTGTGAAATCAATGCAGCACGGGCAAGGTCGTTGGTTCTTGCTTAAACTGCAGGAAATTAGATTTTGATAAATTGCTCCCTTTTGTGTCGTTAGATATAGGTATATTGGAAAAAAAATGCTTGGATCATGATAAGTGGTGTGGTGGAAAGGATATACAGTAAAGACAGGATGATTATATGAGGAACACGTGTGTTTTGAAGAACAACTACACCAGAGGGTGATTCTGATATTTTATCATAGCTTAGGCGTATATTTTAGTCATGATATAAAGATTAACAAGGTATGGCCCAATTCTGTCATTTGGCTTCCTGCATCATTTGGCGACAATTGTCACAAATTTGTTTTTCTCAATTTCAATCGTCCTTAACAAAGTGAAAAGAAAATTTCTATTTGGAAATTTCTTTGCTTTCCCACCAGCACATAATTACTTTTTCCGAAGTAATTTAAACGAAAAAATTAATGTTTTGATATATGTTTTTTTATATATTCAATAGTAGTGAAAATATTTAGTCTCTCTATCATCCTTCCCCCTGAGGTTGCCCTTATTTGTAAAATACATGCATATAGGCATTGAGAGAAGAAAAAATGCTCGAATCTCATCAGAATATCGACATTGCCAACACTGTCGACACACTATATCCAGCCACCAATGGTAGATTCCCCTAATTTTCCGTATTAGTAATGTTGTTAGGCAAGATAAAGTGCCCCTAGTAAACTTTCTAAATATAGTACTATCACATATTTATCCTCGACATTATTAGGCACCTCCTCAATGAGGTAATCACTTACTCTCGCTTCCCCTGTTTGCTGAAAAATAGGACATGTTACCTCAGAGCCTCCAGTCACAAAATGTTCTAGAGTAATTGAACACCAATTACAGTACTTCCTGCCACTAAGGTTAGAATATCCTCGACAAAAGCTTGCTGAAACATTGGCACTCCATAAAGTAGAGCTCTTGCTCCTTTCCTATTTACAATCTTCATCAACATAATCTCTCGAATTAAAACTTGCTAAAATAAAGGCAATTTACTAAGCTGCTTGCTCCTTTTCCTCTTCTACAGAGACAAAATGACAAAATATCAATCTAGGCTATAATCATACAAAGAATTCTAGATTGTTTATGGATCCAGAACTGTCGTTACAACGGCACATCAGACTAATTTGTTCAGGCTGTTCTTTAGATTACGATCACTCTATGCTATACATTTCAATATCTTCAAAAATCATTTTTACATTTACATTTATTTTTATAATTACTATTTACATAATATAGTCATATACACACTGAACTGTGTACACCTTTGGTTAAAATTTCACGGGATCTTTATGCCTGTGTTAGATATAATTAACGATTGAGTTAATGGTCTATGAGATCAAAGCACTAAGCTTCATTTATAGAGTTTGGTGCAAAATAATTCCAGAGAGTAAGAGAAGATTGGGCAATACCGCATACATTAGAAAATTAGGGAAATATCCGATTAATTATTTATATTATTTGAAAAATGAAATATAAGCAAGGAATGTGCTATTTCTTGTGTTTCAAAAATATGTATATTAATGAAATTAAACAACTTCCATAATTTTAAAATAATAATAAAAATTCCCAGGAAATTGTTTGTCCGGTAATGCTCCTATATGGGGGGCATAATCGGACAGCCCATGGCGGTAAAGAAATTATTTATTGTAACATTTGCGTAAATGTTTTCGGACACACTCACACACTCGAAATGGTCTAAGTCTTCCTCATTCTTAGTACAAATCTCGTGCGCCCATCTCCTGCACTGAACCGTAATCAATCGAATATATAAGCCATGTAGTAGGTAAGTCTTAAAAAGAGAGTAGCAGGCCGGTAAGCGGACGAGATCCACAGCCATCTATCCTCGTGTTAGTACAGAAGTTTTTCATATAAAAGTAACTTATATCTTGATCAAACGCTATAATTTCCATAAATTTGTTCTAGGTGGTATTTTTGTAACCATTGGAAAGAAAACATATTTGCATGAAATTTGTTTTAACTTCATTTGGCTGTGGGAGCGATAGCTTTAGGCTTTAGGACCTGTTGAAGATTGAATATTAGTTCTTCCTCCATTATAAGTGTACAAAAATAGCGAGAGTGGGCCCGTTCTGCCGGCCGGCTAATACCTTTTAATGTATAGGTGTCATCGCCGACTTCATGGCTTGCATTATATTCCGGGGGTTACGATTGAACCCAACCATCACTCTCCCTAAATTTTGCCTTCTTATAAAATTGTTTTGTGACAGTATCCTTGGACGCATACTTACCTTTCTTCTCTTTTATTTTGTGTTGCTTTGTCTTTTACCTCACCTTTTCTTAAAGCTAGTACTAATAATTCCTTCCACCTCCTGTTTTTGTAAGGCGATGAAGAAGAGGATAGGAATTTTCCCCATTTTTCGCTTAGTTTCTGATCTTTTGAAATTGGCATTCTGTCCTTTGGAGAAATTAATATATTCTACTGTAGGGGTAGGACTGTCTAAATGAGCATTTTCCGGGTGCGACTGCGAAGCCGGCATCATCTTCGCCTAATGACCTCTCAGGCGCGTTTTTTCTCTGTGGTATTAGACTGAAGTCAGATTCCAAGAATATATTTCGGTCGTTTGAATAAATTCCTGTCTTTCTAAATCCAAAAATCTCTATTTGCATCGTCGCTGCATTAGTATATGCCATCCCAAATAGAGTCCCAATTTTGTATTGTGTGACAAATCTACCAGGATAATTCTCTAGTCATGTTTTACCTCCTGACTATAATACGAATTGAGATGGCCCCCTGAAACTCAAATCTAAGGGTTGCATCTGGTGTTTGCAGTATGGAGAAATCACAACATAAATACTTATTTGCTCTTGCATATATGTATAACCGCAGCTAAATTTTTAGAGTGGGTCATGTGTCCGGCGTGCTTGATCCATTGAAAAAAAAATTTGATTTTTAATTGGATGACACACCGCTATGATTCCAGGTGGAGTTCCGTCAAGAAGTTCTTCCTTCATTCGAACCCTGGGTAGAGCCAGTAGGGGCATGAAATGGCCTACTGCGGACACACATATTTCGGCCGTAATCGTATGTCCTCGTTCATCCGGGAACTCAACTTGTCGTCTACCTTTTTGAGCGATAATCTTAAACTCTGTTTTTGGACGCTTGTACATTATAAATAATTATGGGGATGATTATTCTTCTCAGCTAACTAAAGTAATCAATCCAAATAACCGACTTTCCATCAATTTAATGAAGTCAGATAATTCCATTTTGTGGTTGGAGAAAACAAACTATTCCTGAAAAAAATTGTTCAAAAATTCTGAAAGGTCTGTGTTTAGAAATGCAATTTTAAAATTTTACCCCTAGACGTAGAGCTTCTGAAGTCTATCGTCCAGCATGGATTTCGGCACAAAAAAAAATCATCAACGCGTTGCTTATGTTCGCTCATCTTCTTCTCCGATACTGCTTCAATTGCTGTAGACATATTTTTCACAGTCCAATTCTGGCGATTTGTCTTTTATAGTTTCGCATAGCTGGAATTATTTGGTTTTGTACAGGGGGCACAGTCACACAGTTTCCGGCTGTGCCCCGTCCATTTGTGCTCCATGTTCACGCTCTTCAATGTTTCAAATAAGATTAAAATTAAATGAGGCTTAAAATAAAACAGTTTTAATAATAAAACTCAATGAATTTCATCCTAGGAAAACTAAAATAATTTAAAAACAGCATAAAATAAGATCAATCACCTCTCAATACTAAAAACCACAAAAAAAGTAAAAAAAAAACACTGTTAAAGGTGCAAACAACTTTTAGTACAATTTAACAGCTTAAAACCCCAAAGTATACTGATTATACTGAGAGTTGGAGTTGCTAGCTGCAATATTTCAGCAGCTTTGTTACTATCCGTTTTTGCCCCGGTGTTGGGTATTGTCCCAACTTCCCCTTTATTAATGAGATATTCATCTGAAGCACATATGATAGAAACAGTATAATCCTCTTTAAATCGCAGGCTCAGTTTTGAGTTTTTTAAATAAAGCTTGGAAGTTCCTAGCTGAAAGAATACCACTGAATTATTCAAGAAGCTTCTACTTAACTACTTGACTGGCTATAAATCGGAGCATCATTGTTCCAACACCACACCGTTCTATAATTATCAGAACCATTAATAAATACCTCTGAATTTATACTTTCTACTTCATTGTGACAGTGAAATCCTGTTAATGTCTACAGTCATAAATGTCTTCATAATTTTTTATATAACTTATATAAATTGAAATAAAAAAAAAACTGACATATAAAAAATAAATAAATGAAAACATTTTCTCCTTGAAAGCAAATTTTTTTACTGGCAGTTTTCTTCCTATTTTTCTTTTATTTTTCTCCTTAATAAGTTATAAAAACGCGTGCGTACATCTATATAAATTATACATAATTACATCATTCATGTCAGGTATGCGTGGGCCTTAGAACCACCAATTTCCCTTATCTTTCATAACGCCTAATGTCTCAAACTAAACGGGTAAAAATGGGGCACCCTATATATGTATGTGCAGATCTAGCGGACAGCTTGCATGCCCACGGACAAGGTGTTTTTCATTCATGAAGAACTCCCATAAGCATCAACCTAATTATAAGTCTGGCAGTATAACGAAAACACGGCATCAAAAAAAAACATGAAGCCCCCAAGAATGGCTACCATCAGGCTAGAGCATCTACTAATATATACAATGAGGGCAGCCATCAGCCATCCAACTACACTGCGTTCCGTCATATCATAACGAAACAGGACCCCCCCCCCCCAGCGGTCTTAGTAAACCAAATTAAATTATCGGCTAACAAGACACACAGCACACTTGTAGTACCTACTCATGTCCTAAAAATAAAGCAAGCATGCTTAGCCTACAAAAAAAATGAATGTGGTCCGTGTTTCCCATTCTACTCCATGTATAATGGAATGGATTAAAGCGTGGGACGAATGTATTAAGGGGTGAAAATGTTTCTGGCCAAGAACACTTTTCAACTCACATCCATTCCATTGTTTTCAAAGTGAAGCTATGTTGTAAAAAAAAAAAAAATAACAAACAAAAAACCCTAAGTGAGGTATGTAACAATTTTTCTTTTTTTTCGCAACATCAAAACCATCTTTAATGCGGTAGCCTTTGCTTGTCTTTTCTATGTTTACACAACTCAAGCATAACACCCTTAACACAACAACCCATGCCCACGGGATTTTATAATGTCAGGAAATGAATTTGTGCCACCAAATTTAAAACATGGCGCTTTCATTAAAATCATGTCTGGCTTCAGGAAATTTATTCACTTCATTACGATGAAGACAGGCTTTAGATAGGCTCCGTTTTCAACTGCCTTTTACGGGAATCATGTTGTTTCCTTTCAGCTGTGCAGGATGTACCCACTCGAAGGTCGAATTGAACAGATAAGAATATTTATTACGAGATGAAAATCTTAAGTAAATAAGCCTTAATAGGGTAGATATTTGTTTTTGCTAAATATCACAATGTTTGATTTATTTGTCGATTAGCTTACAAGAATTAGGTAGAGTCAGTAGGATGGAGAGTTTTAATTATTTAATTCAAATGATTTATAAAAACGATTTTAAGTAGGTGAAATTAAATTTCGACAATAAGGGCTAACCACAATGTGCATATGCTAGCGCATATGCCTAGAGCGTACACGTCGACATATACTTCAACGTTGTGTCACTTTTTGTGGTTGAGTGACACTCGATGGGAGAAAATTGGGGGAACGGAAACAAACAGAAAACATTGCAAGAATATAGAAAAGGCTCGTATTTTATGATTTTAATAAAAAAAAACAACCGCTTTAATAAAATAATTGCACTTTAACAAAATATCCACACTTTGATTACAAATTTTCATGGAACAAGAAAGTTAAAACCGGTGCACAGTCGTTCATTCTTAACCCCCAGAACCCCCCCCCACCACACCCCTCGTGGATCCGACAACTGCAGGTCCTTCCGACTATAACTTAAAATATGCTATCGATAACTGTCAAAAAATAGATCTTCTATTGCAGAAAATAGCTTATGTATATGAAAAATCTTTAACGCAAAATAGTCTTAGATCATATAACGAAAAGGATAGGCTATGCTGCGACACGGAGGGGAAATGACAAGAGGGGTATCGCCTTGTTATTATTATTATGACAAGAAGTTCGGGTTTGATTTAGCGATTTTGTAGTAAATAACTAATCAAAAGTGATTTTTACTTAATAGTAGTGTGGTACAATAGTGAAATATTCTTTTGTGAACGGGATTTTATATAATCGAGACTCCGGATTCTTGCATTATCGTGATGAAGTACGTTGTGCTGTGCTGCAGAAACAACCGGTGATATTCTCTTAGGAAATTATATTGCAGGCAAGCTTAATTCTTTTAATAATAAATTATAGTGTTTTAAATAAAATAAGAGTAAAATATTTATAAATAAAAAAAACATTTAACATTTCCCAATGACGGTTTGTTTGTTTATAATTGAATTGTTATTGTCGCCTTAAGTTACAGTAGCCATACAAAGGAAACAAAAGTTATAAAAATATTATAAAATTATAATCTTAAAAATATAATGGGATCTCTTTTATTGAATTTCTTCAATACTTAATAAAGTTTCGCCCGGTGTGAAAATTTCGTAGTTTACTACTTGCATAACTAAAACGAATACATCGATGCTGTTCTACTACATGCAGAAAAATGCTTAAGTTTTTCTTCCTCATAGCCTATCCTTTATGTTATATGATCTAAGAAAATAACTAATATAGCATAAATTTTGAACGAAACCCAGATAACCAGAACAAACAACCCATTACCCCATCTCTAAAAAATAAAATTAAAAATATTTAATTAATCGAATTATTTGAACAAATATGTTTTTTTTATTTTATATTCTTTTTATTTATATAATTCAACTTCAAAAAATTATACAAAATATTTGTATTCCAAAACTTGATAAAATAAAAATTTATTTCAATGAATATTATTGTATGCATGTGATGTGTGTATGGGTTTTTCTCAGAATTGGAGTTTGGGACCCCAACTTTGGGTGATCTAAAACCCTCGAGAAATACTTCCCAGGCCACGAAACAGACTCCCTTACTACCACATCCGAGCATTAACTTAGTCCTAAATCCTAACATTCTAAAACATTTACAGCGTTCTTATGTAAAACCACTGACATGTATAATATGGACTGACTACGTCCATAAAAATACACTGCAGAGAGTGGGCTCACTTCTATATAGCGTTCTCTTTCGGTCTAATCACCAAGTATCAACTGAGAGAGAACTGTAAACAACAAATAAATAAGTGGGTTCGTCGAAATAAATGTTTTTAAATTAATTATTTGGGTTAATTAGTGATAAAAAGTGTTTTACCAGAGGCAATATATTCATAGATACTCAAGAGAAACTCAAAAGGTTTTATTAAAATCACTTTTCCCGGAAATGATTTTTTCAATGTTTCCACCGACGTAACAACTATTTTTGACACACAAAAATTATACCTGCATGAAATAGCATATCGAGCAGTCCCCCCCCCCCCCTACTTTAAATGCTAGATCCGCGCGTGCGTGGTTTTATTTATGAAGTGACGATAAATTTATAGAAAAATTAATAATTTCCGTATAACAAATCTGAATTCAAGCGGGAGTCTATATGAACTCATTTCCCCTCCCAATACTGAAACATGTAAAATTCAAACGGAATATTTCGGATATTCTCACATGTTCCTAACACAACACATATTTCTGTAGTCATTAGATATCGCTGGCATAATTGATTTTAGTATTGTTTAGTAGGTATCTGTATGCTAATTGCTATTTCGCATGCATTGCGTATGCTTGAAGGAATTCCCCAGTGGGAAAACTTCCAAGTGATTCTAATGAAGCTAAAAGGAAGTGCTTACTTCTGCGGGCATGCAATGTTAAAAATTTTATAAAACTGAATTGCAATCGAACCTATTGCACTTCCATAGAAGCACTTGAAAAGAATTTTTAAAGCTCTTTTTTTTCCCGCTGCGCTGGGTCCTAATGCCGTTTTTTCTCTTAATTTTAACCAATTCACTATATTCCATGGTATGAAGGAAACTAAATCTATGAAACTACCACCAATTAGAATCTTGAGTTATTCATTAATTAAATACACAAACACCTTCTTATCGTAACAAGGTTTTACACCACTTGCAAAAAACCAATATTCCCTCCAGATAAGTTTTTTTTAAATACCACTTAATGAACTTAGCTGTGAATACTTGTTATTTGATGCTTTTTGCTGTACACTTTTCTAAAATAAAACTTTACTATTTTGCTGATCGTATGCTTGATGCCACATGTAAGATCGCTATCGAAATAATGAGAGTTTCTTTGAAGCAAATCTCCTTTTTACACTTTCTGCGTCGCCATTTTGTAACAAACTCCACACGAAAATTGGAATTTTAGCATATTTTATCTTTTAGAATGACTTATGCATATTTTTCAAATTATGACAACTTGTATCATATAATTTATTTCTCATTATCCATTCATTTTCCTAATTTATTTAATTAAATATTACAGTTTTTCAATAAAATATCAATATGACGGCCCTCTGCCATATTATGACATTTTCCGATATGAAACATACATTTTTCTCAATATTCTCCTATCTCGTTTCCCCATCTATCTTTTTCCTAATCATTCAGAGAAATAATTTTTAATTTTTCGCGAATATTTTCTACATGTTTGTATAAAAACTTTTTTGGTAATTCTGATGTGTAACACATTACAACGGCGGAAACGTAAACATTCTTCAAAAAAATCGTCCAACTTAATCTTTTCACGGTAAATTTTTGTAAAAATGATAATATTAATAATATTTTTATGCAAGTGGACATTTTTTGTATGCTAAATTTGCTGATCTGTATCCACAAGCCGTGTTGAATTTGGATGGCAAAATTTACCCAGCCTAGTACCACAAATTTACGGACAAATTTTGGTCCGGAATTTGGTCTAAGAAGACCATCAAGCAAACTTTGATGCGGATTATGCATAGCTCTAGGGGCCTCAATCGTAGGCGTGGAGTCAGTGACAGTTTTGACTCCATTGAAGAATATTGTAAGAATTTGTAAAAGGATCAAGACTTGAAAAAAATTTTAAACTGGGATTCTAAGCATCTACCATTCCCGGAAATTGATTCACTTCTTTCCATAAGTACAGGAGTTATAGAAGATGAAAAGATGTGATGTCATTTGTCCGGAGAAAAAGCTATCGGATGTATGCCGAACATGGTTACTACGTATGAAAATTATCAGTCTATCAAATTCAAATGCAAAGACAACGAATTGGCAGCAGTCAACAGTAGCATAAAAATGATACAGAAATAATTATATCTGTTCCAAAGAATGTGAATCGCGAAGAATCCCGATAACGAGATGAAGGATTACTTTATATTCTTGCTTGCTCTATTTCTTTTGTCACCTTTTCCGGAAGACGGAATACGCAAAGAAATCATCGTTGTATGTTGTTTTCACACCACTGTCAGAACACATAGAACTCGGAGAACTCGGATAATCAATGTTATGGATGGGGATATCTTTTTTATAAAGTTTTATTGCGCCGAAATGATTCTTTCTGGTCAATTTGTGAGAAGTACGTTCAATATGTACGATGTAGATATCTTCGGAAGTTTTTTTTTATGCAACAATGAGGGCTCAAGTCTCTCAAGAACAACTTTTGGCCAATGAAAAAAAAAAGGCCATCTGATTTCGATGATGATAAAAAAAAAAATCGAAAAAGCTACTTTTACTGTTTGTTAAGCAGGCTGAAAAAGGTGCTGATGTCTTGGTTATCAATGCATCGATTACCTTCTACTCATTATTCGACGCTGTTTTTATCGTTGCCGAAGCCGTCGACCTTTTGGTTATACGAACATCTACCTTCACAAATCGGAGAGAGGCAAAACTGCTGAAAGAGTGTATTCCGCGAATAGTTTGAAAGTGATAGAAGCTGTATTTACATGTGGTTAGCGGCTGTGATACAACATCATCTCTTTTAAACGAAGAAAAAACACAACTGTTTTCGCTTGTACTCAAAAACAAAGGACTCAACGCTATCATGGGCATCTTCAAAGATCACGCTTTCTCATTGCTTTGTATGGTGACAATATCGAAGAAGAAATCTTTAAAGACGTCTGTACCATCGTATGTACTAACGTTTCGTAAAATCGACTATAAAAAGAAACTTGAACCTAGCTTCTTTATCAACAACGAAGGACGCTGCACGGTATCATGCATTTAGGACCTACCACCAAGGCCTAATGATGAGCTCACTCCAGTACCAATGTCAGAGAAACCTACATCAGATATGTTTGTAAATGTCATTTCTTCAAATGCAAAAAGGGATGCAGTGGTGGTTGTGGCTGCAGGAAAGGTGGATTGAAGTACTCTGTTGTATGCGGATTCTGCAATCGTGAATCATGTGAGAATGAACCACAGGTCATCATCGAGAGCGATGACATAGATGACGCAATGATATGGATGAAAGCTCAGATTCTCAGTGCGGAAAATGGGTTAGAGGATAGCACTAACGAAGACGATTATGAAGGCATCAACATAAACTTAACCGGACCATCAAAAAGAAATAAATAAAAAGGAACATCTGTGGATTAGGCCTACTGAGGACACATCAGGTTTACAAAAAAAAAGCTTTGGTAGAAAAAATTTAGGGAATTTAGTCTTCTTCAAATTTATATCAGAAATTTTTGTCGTAGGATCAACCGTTCAGGAATTATTTTGAAAAAACCAATTTTTTGTTGCTTTAATCCAAGATGGCGATCCACGCTGACCCCCCCCCCCCCCCCCTAAGTCGAAAACTTGAAGTTTTCATCAGGGTTCGAAACTAAATAACATATATCAAAATCGTTTCTACACCACCTTTTGTAGGGCTATTATGTAATTATAATGAAATGATTAATAATTCAAAGCACTAGATAATTTATTCCTTTATATGTAACGCACCAGCAATGGCTTTAAACAAGCAAATTAAATCATATGGTGGTTAGTTTTGTTTTTTACGAAAGGTGAAAAATTATTTTTTAAAAGTGCTAAAATCAAAACAGTTTATCCAGATTAACGCGTTCTCTAATGTATGCATTTATCCAGACTTTAGAGAAAGGATTAATTTTTTGGGTACAGAGGATGATAGATGATAGATCGAAACTTGAACTCCTTCCTATTAATATGGTGCATAATTTAATGTTGCATCTTATCTATCTTGTCGATGAAGGTGTATGCAAGAAGATACTTCAAATATGCTTGAGAAGTTCTTGTCGGTTTAGCTGTACTATGGTTCAGTTATTAAATCAGCATCTGGAAGGTTATTCTCAGTACTTATGTTCTGATTTCCAACTTAAATCAAGATGTACAAAGTTACGCACAAGGTGAATCGCTAGAAAAGATTATTAGTTCTGCACAAGTGTAAGTGTTGGGCGCCAAATGATTTTTCCCGTGTGGGCGAATAAATCACGAAACAGATCTTAAATCAGAACAACAACCATATAAAACTTTACAAAATTTATTCTCGTGCAAATCAAAGATGGTAAGTATAATATTATTAATTATTGTAATCCCTACCATCATATGCAAATTCAAAGAAGTTATGGTATATAGCAATGACAATCAACCACGTCCTCGACCGTACAAAGTACACAAAATGTAAGGCAAATTATACATTAAATATACTTAACTCTATCTTCTTCTTGCTCTTTGTCCCGGCGCTCTGTGCTACTAGGCCGCGTGCTCCCAAAGATGCAGAGTTTTATATTTAGTCCAAAGCTCCTGTTTTCATACGTTTCTCCTTTGTCTTGTCTTAATCTCTTTTTATTTTATTTTTTATTCTTGACGTTGCTTTTCTTTTTTCCCACTTTTCCTACCACTTTTCATTCTTCTAATTTTTTTAACTAACTTTGCCCACTTAACTCGTCTGCAGGGTATCAAAGACCAGATGAAAGAGAACTTTCGAGCTTGTTGCCTCTTCCTCTTGTTCCACTTGACGGAATTTATAAATTTGAATCTTGAATCTATTCACGAGAAAAAGGTAATCAGAACGCGACGTAAGGTTTACTTTTGAAAGTATCAGTAATCGATAGTCACTCAGTACTAGATTTACTAACTCTTTTGAGTAAAGCGAATAAATACTGATTAGATACTGAATTTCTGAACTCATTTTTAAAAGCAGAAAAAATGCAATATTCTGAACTGTCTCAGTTCTCATACGATCTCGATTACCGATTTCTTTATCTATGAAATTGAATTTCATATCATGTGGAGAATCGACTGTCGTTATTAACCCTATTGTATCGATAAAAGTTACACGGGTTAGAATACTGCCATTGCTTTACTGTGGAATTTATTACTTTAAATAAGTTCCTAATTGACCTGTTTTACACAATTAAATTTAACGTTTATACATTTACTGTCAAAGTACTGTAGAGGCAAATATTGCCGTACAAGATTTTGTTCGGATATTAACTATTTTGCAATTTCTCATCTGCAAACAAGCAAGCTCAAATCGGCACAACTGACTTCTTTTTACAGATGATTTAATACTTTTTATGATTATAATTCCTTTAGTGATTGTATGGAGCTTCAACAGGATTTCAGCTGTTTAGAATTTTGTTGTATGGCAAATTCATTCGAACTAAATGCCTCAAAATTCCAAGCAATGTCTGTATAAAGGTCATGCACATTTACTGGCACAGGCAGATATCGATCCCATATTAACTTCGCAACTAGACCAGCAACCGGCAAGTGCCGGTCTAGTTTCTAGCCACCGATAGCGATGGGCAATGAAATTTCCGTTTCGTGTCGGAATCTGCCGGTGCCGGTTGATGTGAATTAGCTAACTTGTTTTCATAGAATAATATTTTGCCTGTCTGTACTGGTTCGTGCTGTGCCGGTAAGTCTGCATCGACCTTAACTGATTTAGGTGCAATATTCTATAAGAAGATATCTTTTAAAGAGCATCTAAAAATTTTCAAATTATGGGATTTTTAAAGAGGCAGACAGGTGACTTTCAAGATTACTTACCATTAAAAACCTATTGTATGGATTTGTACACAAATATCTCATATTAGATTTATTGAACTGATTCAAAAAAAATGTATACGTCTTGCCGTGTCTAACTAAATTGGAATTTTACGTTAAACTATAAGATTCCTTGCAATCTATAAAAATCATGAGTTCAATAACGTTGGTCCATCATGTCATCAGTTGTAGGATTTCATATTCAGATTGCTATTTTTATACCTTTTACATAATGAAATCGTAGGGTAGACTAAGTTTATTATTCCGTTTGTAACACATAAAAATAATAATGGCAGAGAAAAATGGATTTGTTACGCACGCATCAGATTCAAAGTTATTTTGATGTTGCATTTCCGTCTGTCTGTCTGTCCGTCCTCATGATAACTCGAGGACACGTTCCCTTAGAGATCTGGAATTTCGCTCTTTTTAATATAACGTCTTTGTAGCGGTTGCCATACAAAAATTTCGTTCTTTACTATACAAGGTGTCCTGTATGTGATCTGGCACCCGAAGGTTATTGATAGGTCATGCTTAGGCATGCAAAAAAATTGCATGGGTGGGGGAAGGGATATCCTAACGGTTTTCGAGATTCTAAGATATTTGGATATGTATTTATAAATCACCACCCTATAATTTCTGACCCAAAGATGATGATTTAAAGTTTGATAGATCGACAATCGTTGGAACTTTCCAATGGTCTATAAATTGTTTCCTGTCCTCTTCTGCGTTTTGAATTTACGGTTCAACAAAGTTAAACATTCGGAATTTTAAACAGTTTTTTTTTATTTAACTTTAATTTTTTTAAAAACCCCGTTATCAATATTTTTCATATTAGATTTCAAAAGCCCAAATTCTTCTCTTTAAAATGACTTATCACTCTCTGTACCGAAAATATAACCCTTTCAGCGCTACTTTTTTATAACATATCAAGCGAAAAGTTCAATAAAGCCAAAAAGTAGGTAATTCTCTTTGGGAATGGGCATTTTAACGTTTGGAAAGGTCCAACGATTATCAATCTAACAAAATGTTATGTCATCATCATAGGGTGTAAAGTTCAGAAGTTACAGGGAGATTTATAAAACATACATAAATATCTTTCAGTCTTGCCTAAGTATAACCTATCTGGTGCCAGAAAACATATGGGACATCCGGTATATGCCTGAAAAAATTTCTACATAGACTTTTGCGAATGGCGTTTTCATAAAAATAGTAAATACAGTTTCAAAAATGGATTAAACCGGGCAACCCGTTCTTGGTGCTGCCATACAGCAATTGAGGTTTTTTACATACATCGTGAAGGCAATCAGTCCTAGATGTTTTTATTATATACTGAAAATTTCTTCAGAATATGAAATACTATGAAAATGTTTATACACTGGGAACTTGACTATCCGTCACCCGATTAAGCCCCATTCACACTATCCATCAGACTTCCGACAGTCAACCATCAATACAAAAACTACAGAATTTTTAAAAAGAAAATTTCTTATATTAAAATTGATTTATGAACGCATTCTTCAATGTATTAGATATTGTTGAGCCTACTACCCTGAGCAGTCAGATCTAACCGTAGTTTTTTTTTTTTTCGATATTAGTATTAGCAGAATTTAATTAATATAAGCGACCCGTCTGTACACAAGGGCGATTGTTGCTCTTTCCTAAATAAAAAAAAAAGCATGAAAAAATATAAGAAAAATTCCAACCAACATCAAAGAAATTTTCAAATATGATTCATTTCATTGCTATGGAATGGTTTAGATATGCTGAGCTTATTGGCAAAAGAGAATCTCCAATTTTTATTTGCTGCAGAGAAATTGACTCCTTTATGTTTTACAAATACTTTTGCAGAATCTGAAACCACTCGTAATTGCTTATTTCCTGAAACAGACGGCAACCGTTTATTTACAATATTCTGGTAAAAAAAAATTGTACTTTGTCTCTAAATTAAATCCAGTTTTATCACAAAAAAAAATGTGATTTGATAAATGTATGACAATCGGGCATTTCTGGTATGGAAGTATGAAAAAGTAATAAACCCAATCCTTCCTAGAATTTAATTCTGAGCGTCTTTTATAAAACTTTATTCTGGATATATTTTACCTTTTCGCGTAAAAAATTCGTTAATATTTGGATGTGTGTTTTGAGCGCATTTTTAAAAAAAAACATTCATAAAGAGACAATTTTAATCGTAGTTCTTCTCCCTAATCCGGATTCATTCTTTGAGATAAATTTTTTAACGCCCCTTAGTTTTTGTTTATCCAAGAAATTGTTCGTGCATGCCACATTCATAAACCCTTGTACAGACAACAACATTTTTTTTTAAGTTTTCGCCTATTGGAGCTCATTTTACACATAAGTAAAGGTATAGTAAAAGTAAAGAGTAAAATACCGCAGAAACATGTAAATTCTTTGGGTTTCCACGTTAGATTCAAACTACCAATATTATCATGAACTTGGAGTCTCGACGCAGTTCTCTTCGGCAAGAAGCACGGAATGTTGCAGTAATATTTTCAATTCATTTTGTGAAAAGCATTGAATAAATAACTAATAAGGAAGCGGCATATAAATTGAAAACCTCAGCCATTCGCAAAATATATTAGTATGGTGTGTTTGTATTCGTTTCATGATGGCAGTAGTGAATCGTGATATTTTCAAGAGGGACATTTGTTATAATCCAAATTTCTGTGTAAAATAAAAGAAATGTTAGCGCCCCTTTCTTTATGTAAAAGAAATATAGGGCTGCCACTGAACAAAAGAAACCTTCTGGCATTTCTCAAATTAACAAATCGGACATGATTTAAACTTTCGTATATTTTTCTGTTTCTGCTGTAATATATTTAAAAGCTTTTTCACGAATAATTATAAAAGAGAAAGATTTTGTATTTTTTTTTTAAATATATTCATCCTAAAAAACGATTTTCTACCGGACTTTCTGCAATTATTTGTGCAATATTGCACCGCACAATTCATTATGTTAAATTAATAGCTTAACATATTTAATTGATCTCAATAACTATAAGTTTCAGAAATAATACAATTTAAAATTTTTAATATTTATTAAAATGATTAAATATCACAAACTTTCACTAAACTTCCGGAACTCTGAAATGTTTACATTCTGAAATTCAGAATGTAAGTAATTTAGTTAGGTCTGATCTTCAAAGTGTAGCTTACTCACGTAGACTGTATTCGCAGGATACCCCACTTCCTTATTAGTTTTTTGTTTTCAATGGTGAATAGGTGCGTGTTACTTGTTTGAAGACGAATTATCTCATGTCGTGAACATGGAACGTTTCACTTGTTTTTTATTCCAAATCACAACTTAATGCTGCTTTAAAACTGTAACCGTCTCTGATTCGAAAGAAATTTCTTAAAACGCATTCTAAAGGTTAAGGGTAAAAAGTAAGGGTGCAATTAAGGCAACAAAAGAATAAGTTACAGTAATGGTAGAAAGTAAGGGTGCAGTTAAGTTGAAGAGTAAGGGTATAAAATAAAGTAAAAGTAAAATTTCAGGTATAGGTAGAAATTAAAGGTCGAGTAAAGATAAAAACTAATTATACAGAAAAACTAAGAAAGTGAATGTACAGTAAAGGTAAAAAGTAAAAGTAACAAGTAAAGGTACAGCTAGGAAGGAAGAACGGGAATAGTAAAGGTACAAAGCAAAGGCTCACAAAGTATAACAAGAGCGTTAAATTTACTGGAGATTGGAAGATAAAGAGTGCGTAATACCAAATATTTCCGAGGTGAAAAAATTGAAGATTTGCAACTTCCGAGTTGCTATTGTACTTGACCTTTTTTAATTTCTTAAACTATGTAAACAATAAAATCTTTAACGAAACAAAAGAAGTGATACATTTAATGAAATTTCCTTTTGTGCTGAATATGCTGCTTGGAAATTAGCAAAGAGCGGATTTAAGAATGGAAAAATTTTATTAATTTTTTTTCTTTCATCTGTAGTTTCAACTAGACTTTGTGAATGGATATAGAAATAGAGCGTTTCTTTGCAGAAAACATAACTCAAGAAATTTAAGTAATTCTTCTCTCATTTCTCCATTTCTCTTTTCAATTACCCTTTTTAAAGATCATTGTTTTAAAATTTAATATTTTATTATAGGATGCCGACAACGAGCAAAGAATTAGAAATAAAAATCTAGATTAACCGGAAATCGCCCTTACGCTTGCAGATTTAAGTAAATGGGGTATGGTTTTACACATACATGCACTTTATCCATTCCATCGCACTCCAGTAATAGGTTGAACCACAATAGATGTAAAGAACTTTGCGAATTTGAATGAGTCTGAGGTTTACTTACGGATGCATGACATTTTTGTCGTAAACAGACGTCACATTCCGACAGGATTATTATCTTGACATTTAATGTTATCAATTTTAAGGTAATGTAAAAAACAATAACAAATGAAAGTTGATTTGATCGAAGATTGGTGCCTTTTATGAACATTATATAAAAAATTTAAAAAGAATCTTCAGAATTATTTGGAAAAAAATCGGCAGCACTTCCAGAAGCAATATCCCGGTTTCTTAGCTCCTTCCCAAACTTTTCTCTTAGAAGGTACCACCACATTCTTCTTTTACAATAAAATACAATAATAAGAGTGTTACCGATTTCATTACTATCATTGGGTAAACAGATGAGTCCTTACGGAATGAACGAGTCTTACCGCAATTTGACATTTAAACTTAAAAAATTTCCTTACCTATGCCTTAAAGTTATTTTGGGTACGTCTGCTCGAGGATATGGACCTTCCATTCTGCCAGAGAATGTTGTCGAATGCGAATCAGTGAAATCCTTATTTTGATACCATCCTTTAGGACGGATTTTACATACAAACTTAAAGATAAGAAATATTTAAAAATTGTTCTCTAAAACTAGTAAGATATTACGATCCAGAGGTCCAGCGGGTCATTTTTCTAATTTGTGATTCCCACCAAATCTGAACGCTGGCCAGTGTTAGTAGTTATTATACTTAATTTTTCAAAAGGACATTAAGAGCGTCTCGGATTTCAATTGCATATTTCTTAACATTTTACACGACACGATTACTACTTTTTATATAATTTGAAGAAA
Source organism: Dioctria rufipes (assembly GCA_963924295.1). Taxonomy (NCBI): domain Eukaryota; kingdom Metazoa; phylum Arthropoda; class Insecta; order Diptera; family Asilidae; genus Dioctria; species Dioctria rufipes. The sequence continues at coordinate 151,353,196 of OZ002743.1, read as the reverse complement.
AAAAAATTACTTTCTTTAATAGTTGATAAACCTGCAAAATTAGAAAACTTAGCTCAATGTAGCTACATGGGTAGAAATTAAACATATAGGAAAATAACCAATGAGCAGATATCATTGATCGCCCATATGAGCAAATATGTTACCTACTTTATCTTAGGAAAAAACAAGATGGGTGGGGAAAGGGTGGGATAATTAGACATACATAATATCTAAGCTTTTATCTGACTCGATCGCGCGATTCGGTACTCTAGGGGTTCACTCTGTTGACGTGTGTGTGGGTATGTACGCACATTCATATGTGTGGGAGATTGTGGCTCTCAACGTCGACGCGTCCCATTTTTGAAATAATTTTTTTAAATTAGGCCCGTGTACACAATTTCAGCTCTCTATGTCGACGCGTGAAGCAAGCTGTTTCCAAATATATGTATAGTGAAAACCTAAATTTGCATATGGCAACACCAAAAAGGGGTCGCCTGATATAATATATTTTTTAACTTGTATTTGCATTTTTCATGAAAGCTTTGTGTTCAAAATTTCAGCTTTCCCCGTCGATGCGTTCACAGGCAATGCCCAAGTACATATATAGTTAAAAACGAAATTTCTGTATGGCAACCCTATGAACGAGTTGGCCGAATCCAATTTTTGAACCCAAATTAACATTTTTTATACAAATGCCGCGTACAAACCTTGAGCTCGTCATGTCGGCGTTTCTAAATATATAGTGAAAACCAAAAATTTTATATGGCAACACCAAGAAGGGCTTGCTCGATTTAGTCCATTTTTATACCCTAGATAAAATCTGATGGTAGAGCAAAACGGATTAGAGACCAACCCATAATATTAAAAGTTATTTAGATTTTTACTCCGTCCATCCGTCTGTCTGTCTGTCTGTGCGCACGTTATCTCGAGAAGGCGTGACAAACCGATCAACTCTTTCGTGGGATTGCTATAAAAAGATTTCGTTTTTTATATGTATATTTGGACACTGCGATAAATGAATTGATTTGTTTTGAATTCAATTGTTATGATACTCTAGATATGCAAGGCGTTTACATAGAAATAATAAATATAATTTCCAAAATGGGCTAAATCGGACAACCTTTCTTGCTTGGACTGTAAAAACGATCAGCGCTACACGTTTTTATTGTAAAGGGTTTTCCAATAAGAGGTGTTATTTTAATTAGCCCGCTGTTTCGGTAGATGTCACCTTTGGAGCTGTCATTTTTTGACATTTGACAAGTAGAAACTACGCCATTAATAAAAATGGAACGATACACGATTCAACAATGCATTGAAATTATTAAAATTCACTATAAAAATGGTGAAAATGTGGCAGAGACGGTTCGTAAACTCGAACATTTTTGGATCGTCGAGAAGCACCTTGTCGGACCGCAATACAGAAATTGGTAGAAAAATTCGAGCTGTCGAGACAAGTTAGTGATGTGAAGAATAAAACCCGTGCACGTCGCTTAAGAACAGCCGATAATATTGCTGCTGTAGCCGAAAGTATTGAAGAAAACCCAGGTTTGTCCATTCCTCGTCGTTCTTTGGAATTAGGCATTCCACAAACGTCATTACACCGTATTTTGCATAAAGATTTGGGTCTTAAGACTTATAAAGTTCAGTTATCACAAGAACTCAAGCCGGCCGATCATCAACAAGGTCGAGTCTTTGCTGATTGGGTCCTTGAAATGCATGAAAATGATCCGGAATTCCATCGAAAACTCATCTTGAGTGAGGCCCATTTCCACCTCGATGGCTTCGTCAACAAGCAAAATTGTCGCATCTGGGGCTCGGAAAACCCAAGAATTATTGTTGAAAAGCCTCTCTATCCTCAACGTGTGACTGTTTGGTGCGGTTTATGGTCCCGCGGGGTCATTGGACCTTACTTTTTCGAAAATGAGGCTGGAGCAACAGTTAAGGTGAATTGATTGCGCTATCGACAGATGATTTTTGATTTTTTATGGTCGGAATTGGATGGTATTGAACTGGACAACGTTTACTTTCAACAAGACGGCGCTACGAGCCATACAAGCAACGAAACCATTGATCTTTTACGGGAAAAGTTTGCGGACCGTGTTATCTCTCGAAGAGGTGATCACAATTGGCCACCGAGATCTTGTGACTTAACACCTTGCGACTTCTTCCTTTGCGGCCACGTGAAAGAGAAGGTCTACGCCAACAGCCCAGCGTCGATTCAAGACCTCAAAGATGGGATTCATGAGGCTATCGAGGACATAGGGCAGCCACTTTGCGAGTTGGTTATGGAAATTTACATGAAAAGGATATGGTCCTGTAGGCGTGGTCGTGGTGGTCATTTGGCTGATGTTATTTTCCATTATTAAAGGCATACCTTCCTCTTTATAATGAAGTAAAGATCCGATCATTTATCTCAAAAAATGGAATTTTTCTTTGAATATCAAAATAACACCTCTTATTGGAAAACCCTTTATAATATATATACAAGTAATAACTGCTACTTCACCGGTTCCAAACTTCCTTATTTGACGGATCTTGCATTGTTCAACTGACTAGAATCCTGAAGTGACTGCCTCATCATATTTAAACGGCTAACTAATTCAGTACCTTCAAACGACTCCTAAAGCCCTATCTTGGCATAGTTGAAATTCGCTTGCGGTGACCTGTACGCGCAACTCTTTTATTAGTTGTTCTTCTTTTTTTTAATCTTTCATTTTATTATTCTTGCAAATATCTTTTTGAACTTTTTAATATTATGTTTAATAAAATATGTATTTTCGATATTTTGATAACTATATTAGCTTAATTTAAGATAGGTTTAGATTTATATAGCTCTTTTTCCATTTTGTTCGATGTTTAAAAAAATATTGTAGTAATCGTATCCAGAAAATAAATGAATTGAATTGTGTTGAATTCAATTGTTATGATACTCTAGATATACACGGCGTTTTCATAGAAATAATAAGTACAATTTCAAAAATGGGCTAAATCGGACAACCTTTCTAGGTTTTGGACTGTAAAAACGATCAGCGCTAGACGTTTTTATTGTATTGAAGAAAATAAAATCCTATGAGATTGATTATGAACATGTTTACTGTACCACGAACTGTTCTAGAAATATATGCGAAAAACCACTTCAAAAATCAAACTTGCACAGATGGGTGACGATACGAAATTTCCCACGGGCATTCATCTAGGGTATCATAAGAATTGGTCTTAAACCAATTCAAACTTTTTTACTTGTTTAAATATTATCTACTATTGCTATAAATACACCACGTACTAAACTTTAGCTCTCTTTGTGTACTCGTTGTCGGGCAGTGTCCAAATATATACTAAAAAAAGAAATATTTGTATTCCAACTTTACGAAGAAGTTGCCCGATTCAGTCCATTTTTGAACTTGTATTTGGAATTTTTATGAAAACGCCGCGTACAAAATTTCAGCTTTCCACGTCCATGCGTTCTCAGACAGTTTTTTAGATCTTGACAACAGCGCCATCTGTCATGTCCAAAATTAACCTATCTCTCAAGCTGGAAACAACCAAACACATTTACAAAATTTCATTGAAATCGATTGGGCGGTTTCGGAGATAAGCGTGTACGAACACAGTGACACGTGATTTTTATAAGATATGTAGGTATGTATATTATTTACATGAGTTCTTTTGGATGATTTTTGAAAATTTGCAACCCGCCCCCCTCCCTTTTTGAGTGACGATCACTTAGGCAAGTAAACTTAAGTTTTTGTGTAAAATTAAATTTGTTCAAGAAGGCATTTTTTTGGATAGCAAAAGCTAAAAAAAAGCTTTTATTTGTTATTTCATCACACAACCCATTTGATTTTGGGTGACAAGTTTCAAGTCTTGGTTTTGACTCATCAACAGGTCCCAAATAGAGAAATTGAGTGACTTGAAAAACAAATGAAAAAATAGAACAAAGAAAAGAAATGAAAAAAACCAAAAAAATTAGAAAAATAAAGAAAAAAAATTTATTAAAAAAAATAAAAACCAGATTCATTCGAAACGAATCGAACCTGTGTACGTCCGCAGTGGGCTGAAAAAAGAAAAAAGGAAGAAGAAGAAGTGTTTTGTGCTAGCAGAAAACCTTACACTCATCGGTACGGCTTAGTTTTCTGCCTGCCGAGACTCTTGAAACAGATCAAATTGATCTCATCTCATATAAAGTCAGAATAAATTCTGGGTGTGAATTATATGAGGCAAAACCTCCTATATTCCACAAAGGAGGAAGAAACAAAATTAGAGATTACTCTTTAAGATTTTTTACCGAGACAAACCGTACTGATGAGTGTAAGGTTTTCTGCTAACACGAAATGCTTCTTCTTCTTCCTTTTTCTTTTTTCAACCCAATGCGGGCGTACACAGGTTCGATTCGTTTCGAATGAATCTGGTTTTTAAATTTTTGTAATAACAATTTTTTTTTCACTTTTTCTCAATTTTTTGGTTTTTTTCATTTTTAGAGTTCCGTACCCAATGGGTAACAATATGAACCCTATTACTAAGACTTCCCTATCCGTCCGTCAGCAGGTTGTATCTCATGAACCGTAATAGGTAGACAGTTGAAATTTTCACAGAGTGTGTATTTCTATTGGCGATATAACAAAAAATAATAAAAATAAATAAATAAAATACAATTCAAAATTAAAGGGGGCCCCATATAAGAAACGTGATTTTTTCGGCGTTTTCTCCTTGTTTTATTCTCATTAATTATTATTATCATAAGTAGGCATTTTTTTTTATATGATTTGTCATTTGACAGCATTATTATAATTTTTTCAAATAACACCATTATTTTTTCAAATGATGCTTACTGTTATTTGAAACAATAAATAAAAAGTACATAGTGTTAAATTTTGTACGATGGTACGGAACCCTTCGTGCGAGAGTCCGGCTCGCACTTGGCCGGTTATTTCATTTCTTTTCTTTGTTCTAATTTTTCATTTCTTTTTCAAGTTACTCAATTTCGCTATTTGGGACCTATTGATGAATCAAAACCAAGACTTGTCACCCAAAATCAAATGGGTTGTGTGATGAAATAACAAATAAACAATTTTTTAGCCTTTGCTATATACCGGAGAATAAAAAAAAATGCCTTCTTGAACAAATATAAATTTGCCCCGGTAAAAAATCTTAAAGAGTAATCTCTAATTTTGTAAAATTAAAGAAACTCAATAGTAATCTTCAAAAAATGTCCTTTCAGTATTAAAATTGCAAAGTCGGAAGGAATTTTACATATGTACAATGCGTGCAGATTTACTATATGCACATAACTACAGTGAAACCTCATTAAGGAGGTAAGGAACCAAGAAATATTGTCCGTTTAGCGGGAGTCAAAATAAAAACACCAGCAATGCTATGCATAGACACATGGTAGCATATACATACTTACATATTTATTTGAAACCAGTTAGTGCAAAATATATAAGGAACGAATTATTCCTTAATACTTAACATTACACTTTGCATATTTGATGAATGAACGTACCTTCCAGTTATATGTGTATGAAAGTATTTATTTCAAAAAAATCATCCATTCCGCTTTGTTGGAGATGTATCCCAGAAGTAATTACATTTTCTTAAAGTGTCCGAAAGTTTAAAATCACTTTAACAGCCTCGTTGACATGCTGTTATGCTTTATGGAACATTTTGTGAGAACCGATAGCATCTTCTGCTACAGTTTCAGGGTAACTCTCATTATCAATTTCCACTGAAATAATAAGAATGGATTGAGCCATCCTATCGAATTCTTATAGTCAAAAATAGCACAAATTTGGGTTAAAATCTGTTTGTCTCCTTCACACTCAAAATGTAAGTTGAACTGTAACTAATTTAGGAAACAGTACGGTTGTATTAAATGCAATGCATTGGAATTGACATAAAAATTCAGACAAATATATTGTTTATGCATACGTCTATCTCGTTCAAATTCAATTATGCTTAACATCAAATCTGCAGAGAAGCATGTTTTTCAGTAATATCAAAAATTTATTTTTGTGTTAGTTAAAAGAAGTTTAACTTCCTCAAAAATTTTTATGTAATGCGATATTATTTTATAACATCTTTAGTCTTTCTAATCGAAAAATAATAACTAATTATGAATCGGTGTAAAATAATATGAAATAAAGCGTTTTCACAGCCTGTTTAAAATTTGTACCGTTTTTGAAGCAAGAACGCTCAGTCCATTCTTCTTATACATATGTCAGTGATGAATTTCAATATGGACTGTCTCCTACCGAACAGTTGCAGTATAACAAAACAATTCTTGAAGTGCGTTAAGATTACTGTCGCATAGATTGGAAGTTGGCGAAAATTTGGTTACAACCAATCTGTCATCTTCTGGGTCAAATCCATCATTAGGACTATAAAAATGCTTTCACGAATATACCCTTAATTTTGGAAATCAGTTAATGTGTACAAAGCCGGGACCGTAATTGTTATATGATCTGTGATAAAAATTTTCCCTTTAATAGTTATCCAATTTTATTTTTGTTACCCTTAACCATTATTTCATAATTTATTCTTTTTGGTAATTAAATAAGAGTTATCGATAACTTTGTTAATTCTTCTTAATAATAAGAGTTCGGAAAATTTGACTCGTTTTTAATAAGCAAAAATTTTTAAGAATCATCTAATAAATTTTATGCGACAGAAATCGTGTAATTACTGTATATCAATAGAAAAAATAAATTCAAATTGAGGGAATGGATAAGCAATATAATAAGAATCGAAAAATAGCTCTTATTATTGACAAGAATTATAAAAGTTAATTGATAACTGTTATTGCACAACCAAAATAAATAAATTAGGAAATAATGATTATCATATAACCGATAAAAATAAATCGAGAATTAACTCTTATTATGAAGAAAAATTTAAAAAGTTATGGATAACTCTTATATCATAACCCAAATACAGATATTGTGATATTATGGTTATCGGATAATCAAAAAAAAAAATTAATCAAAAATTAACCAATTAGGTGCAATTTCTATATCAGTGCTATACTTTTTTAAATCACGGCAAAAATCAACAGTTGACCTTATGGGGATAAAATTAGTCCTATTTATTTAAAGATTTCGATCATTATTTCTTGTGATTTTTATTTTTTATTTCTGTGGTTTTTTTCGGTCCCTGGTAAAAAGTGATGAAAAAAGCAGTGAGAACTTTATAAAAAGTTTTTCCTATAAACACTTCACTCCTTCTGTACTTATTATATTAGGTCATCAGAGTTATGACGAACAAATTGTACAAATACATGTTCGACACTTAAACCTTATAAAGTGAGAGTGAAAAGGACAGAAATTGTACTCACTATACTTTCAAAACTAAGAAATTATTCTTTTTCTAAAAGTTGACAAACTGAAAGAACTCTGTTTGGTTCCACCGGTAATATGTACACCAATACCTTAAAACATTATATCAAACAGGAATGCTTATAAACTAAATTAATTGAAGGTTCTCCATGTTTATGTTGAGCTCAAGTTTTCTAGTGTGGGAGCTCAGTGCAGGTAAAACAGCTAGCAGAACTCAGGAAGGGGCAGCAAGTTATTCAAATAAGTGTGCAAATGGTTGCCATTTCTACGCGCTGACATTGCTTTATCGTCGTAGGTCCCATTTGTTAAGGCCGATTCATACCGCCGCGATAGCGAATGCGATAACGAAGCGACATCGATAGATCACTACACATAGTTTTCAATGTAAACGCTCACACCAATGCAATGGATCACAGCGATACAAAGAATTTCTGCAACGTTTGACCAGCGATTCAAATGTCTATCGCAGCATGCACAATTTTAGTCATCTATCGCGAGCTATGAGATCAAAATAGATAGTGTAAATTCAAGTGAATGTTGAAAAATTAATTAAAATGGTATAAAGGAATACCCATTTTTTTATGATCTGAATTGAAAACATTATAAAAATAGTAGAAAAAAAGGAAAAGTGGGGGTTGATATTGCCAGGAGTTGAATACAGGTTGGGTTAGCTTAAGAGTATTGGTGATTTGGCCACTGGGACCCTGCAAACACCGCGACCAAAGTTGATTTATTGTGTCCTTCTCTAGAGTTAGAGTCTAAATCTAGCCTAGAATACAAGTAGGAAGTGTTAAACGAAGAGATTTTATAGTGCAAGTACAAAAACGTTGTTGGATTTGGAAAATTTCTTCCGTTGGTCTTCTTCCATTAACTTCACAATTTATCAAGCCCCCCATTTTTGATTAAAAGGGTTCTAAATGTTGAGTGTAATAATTATCGCTTTCATTCCCTATTTGTAAAAAAATATGAAGGGCTTGAACAATTTTAATAATTGTTTCAGACTGTGTTGCAGTAGGATTGACAAAAATTCTCCATATTTCACCAAAATTCCAAACACGTTTACAATTATCTACATATAAGGCTGTGTAAATTTAAATATTATAGTGATCTTTCTGAGGGTTTTATCAAGCAAACCTTGCTGCGAAAGGAAGCATCAAGTATAATTTTAAAGGAAATCCTTAATCGACAATCGAGGTATGGGGTGTTCTTTGATATTGATCAGGCAAACATTTCGTGGTATTCTTCGAACAATAGCCGACACCTTTAAAACACCTGCGTCACTACTTTTTCCATATCTTTCAACGTAGATATATAAAAACTTATATTCGATATCAACGATGATCAATAAGACAAACTGTTTCAAATTGAAAATAAGTCAAGACAGTATAAGTCGAACTAGTAAATATAATCGTACCATGTCCACCATTGATACTAGCCAATAGAATTGGAAAACTCTAGTATGTCCCATGTTCAGATTTGTCCCAAATGTTTTAATTTGGTTCAGGCATATGCATGTAAATATCGCTGTGATCTATCGCGTTGGTGTGAAAGGAATTGAGTCGCTAGTTTGTCGCTATGATTATCGCTATCATTATCGCAGTCGCTATCGCTGCTGTCTGAATCGCCCTTACTTGTCATTTTTGTGCTTGCATTTCATTTGCTCTGCATTTTCCGTCCTTCGTTATGGTTGTCCCCTTATAGATATTATGCAGGGAAGAAAGCTTCACTTATGTACACGAATTTTATACGATATCCGCATTCCTGTTTGATATATGTTCCAAGATTAATCCCTAAATTGCTCTAAGCTTTTACAATTAATTACAGTAGAATCTCACTAATCCGGCACTTCAATAGACCGACACGACCAATAATCAGGCACCATCCGCTCGCGCCGCCTTCGCACTTCCGGATTACTAAAATTAAAATCTTCTTAAATATCACCAAAACTATTCATAATAATGTACGTCAGGTCACACTACCTCAATTTTTTAAGAAAAAGATAAATTTCGTTTCGGCCAAGGTGCTGAAAGGAGATGTAAAATTTCTGTAAAATAAAATTCTCATTTCTCCCAAAAATATCAGTGAATTTAGTATGAGTCACACCCACTTAATCTCTTGATACGATTGCAGCAACAAACATGGGGTACAACTCTGTCAACACATATTAAAGAAAAACGTGTTTTCACAAAAGCGCGGGAACATTTTATGAGCGGAAAATCTGAAAACTCCACCCCTTCTCATTTATTTACGAAAATGAATCATTTGCCATTCTGTTTCGTTGCATATAATCTCTTCTGTTCACGTGCATGTGCGTACATATTTACCTACTGTTTTCAAGTGACAATAGTGTAGTTAAAAATGTCAAGTAAACGGAAACACAAGACTCTAGTTTTGAAAGATAAAATGGACATTTTAAAGAAGTTAGATATCGGAGAAAACATGTGCAAATTGGCAAAAGAATATGGAGCTGGGCGCGCTACTATACACGATCTTAAGAAAGAAAAAAACAAAAGATAGTGGACCACGTGAAGACAATGGAATCTGGACCAGGAAAGCGTAAAACATTAAGAGTTGGTGATTGTTCAAAGATGGAAATCGCTCTCTACATATGGTTCATGCAAGAGCGTGTTCTAAATACATTCCTGTATCCGGAGAAATTCTGAAAGCAAAAGCTGTCGGTTTTTATAAAAAAATTACCAAAAAGGATGATTTTCGCGCCAGTGATGGGTGGCTGGATAAATTTAAAAAGCGATTTGGTATCCGTCTGTTAACCATATCGGGTGAAAATTGTCAAGCGACGAATCTGCAGTGCAGCCATTTATCAAGCATTTTAAAGACAAAGTAGAGGAATTGGGTCTTCTTCCTGACCAAATCTATAATACAGACGAGAGTGATCTGTTCTGGAGACTGTTGGCCAATAAAACATTCGTATCCTCTAAAGAGAAGCGAGCGCACCAGGTCGTAAAGTGAGTAAAGATAGAATCACATTTATGCCGTGTTCAAATACTACTGGAACACATATGTAAATTGGATTTGTTAGTGATTTGTAAAGCTAAAAATCCCAGAGCTTTTAAGAACATTTGTCTGCCAGTCTGCTACAAGAACCAATTGAAAAGTTGGGTCACGAGAGAGGTATTTAGTGAATGGTTCCATAAAGACTTTGTCCCACAAGTGAAAAAGTTTATGAAAAGATCCAACTTGCCCATAAAAGCTTTACTCGTACTTGACAATGCTCCAGGCCACCCAAATGAACAGGAACTTAGATCAAGTGATGGGAATATCCAAACCATCTTCCTACCACCAAACTGCACACTTTTATTGCAGCCGATGGATCAAAATGTTATCCAGAAAGTAAAGTCCCTGTATAAAAATAAATTTATCATCCATATTATTTCTCGGGATGGTGGCATATGGCAGAGCCTCAAAGAATTGAATTTGAAGGATGTTGTATTCTCTCTCGCTCACGCATGGAGCTCTGTTTCACCAGGCTTAATCTAATCAGAAAAAGCTATGGCCTACAATAAATGCTGTATCACAAGAAACAGAAGAATGGGATCCTGAAGATAATCTACCTATTTCCGATTGGTTGCAATATTTATCAGAAAGAGGATTCGATACAAGTAAAGAAGATTTAAATTCTTGGTTTGAGGGAACCGAAGAAACAGTGCAAGTTATGACAGACGAAGAAATATGTGAAGCAGTACAAGAAGAAGAAAGCCTTGTAGAAATATTGGAGCCACCAACTACTAGAACTGTAAAAATAAAACCAGATACAACATATAATTGTTTCAATACCTGCATAACATGGGCTGAAGAAAACGGCGTATCTGCGAAAGATATTATAATTCTTCGAAACATGCGAGAAAAGGTTTTTAAACAAGGACTACAAGTTCACAATGGCAGACCTCCATTAAGGATTATTTTAAAACTATGTAATAAATTAATTGTGAGATATGTTACAGTTATAAAACAAACGTCTAAAACATTAACACAAATATATTGTATTCCCTTTATGAACTACTTTAATTTATTTATTATGAATTTTTCTCTACAATCCAGTAATCCGAACATTCCAATAATCCGGCATCCTTTAGTTTTTAATAGTGCCGGATTAGTGAGATTCTACTGTATACGAATTGCTTTGGACATGGAATATACAAAGCCAACTTCTCTCTTTCAGTTATATATGAAAATAGTAGTTTTGAAAAACGTGTTTCTCTTTCCGAATGTATATTTTGACATTTTATTAGCTTTTTGAAGTATGTATCTGGTTCTTTTGGGAAAAGATCTGTCCTTATTGTTTTACAATCATGGTTCGTTGCATATATGTAAAACATACGTATGTGTAAGCCCATTTATTATTGTAATCGAATTCTTAAAAAATGATCAAAAATCCATTACAATAAAATCACAAGAAAACCGTCTGCTTATGAGGGCCAATTGCACCAAGATTCCAGAAAAATAATGATCGCGTCCGCCTTGAAGTGGTTTCTTGTTTGAAAAGTGTAAATTGTCCATTCATCCTTTTGGATCCACCTTCGGAGCAATACTTGTCCGCTCACAAGAGGGGTCCGCTAGGAGGAGCTTGTTTGGAGAGGTTTCACAGTATACTATTGCAATGTGTAAAAATCAAATACCTTATGTGCATTTCTTAAATCTCGACTTGTAAGCAAAATGGGGAAATATCATTCAGCCCAACGCCCAATATAAGCGAGTGAGTAAAGCTATAATGACACCAACTTCACTTTCAATGTTTAATCTTAGCAGAACAGTGTAAAACCATGACCACAGTCAACAGATATAAACAAAAATTGAAAAATCGTAAAAAAAAAAAAAAAAACAGAAAAAACAAAGTTTGCTCAACCTTAAGAAGAATTTGCAATGCAAGCAAATTCACGCTAAGCAAACATTCTTTATTGAGAAAATAAACATACTTGAGGTCATTGTTTTACCATATCAATACATTGTGAATCATTCAGAAATTGTGTGATCAGAAATGCTGACATTACAATACTGATTTTTAATTTTATGTATTGCGATTCTGCAATAATCCCCCCTCTAGAGTTCTTATTCCTTTGTAAACAATTTGTACAAATAAGCAGGGATTTATCAATATGATTCAGAGTTAATTTCAAATTTAACGAGTGGTTTTAATTCTCTAAAACATCGGCATACTCTGTCATCTATATCACATTGGCATATTCTGCCTAGTAAAATAAATAAAACAACGGCATACTCTGCCATCCCCAATAACTTTGGCATAATCTGCCGTCATTAACACAAAACAGCGGCATACTCTGCCATAGAAGGAGACTCTAGCACATTCTCCCACTCAACATAACCAAGGCAAGGGATATCTTCAAAAACAGCGGCTCCTTACCGATCATACAAGCCACATGCCAAAAACCTATTACATGGCGACCCTGCCAGGTATAAATTAACTTAGAAACCCAATCTAATAAATAACTTTGCCATGAACAGCATCAGAACATATCGTGAAGCAATCTTACTACAATAGTTCGCATTTGATTTACATAATGTCCTCCAAAGTACTCTTTTTTAGAACTGTTGCTGTTTATATATTACTATGTAAAGGGATTTTCTCTCAAGTTTATAGAAAACAAAATTATTTTTTGGTTTTTTTTTTTTATTATTACTTTTTATTTTTTTATAATTTTTATATCCTTTATATTAATTTCACCGCCGTGTCCGCAATCTAAGGAAAACAAAATTGACCCACTTCCCGTAATCCAATCGAGCTGAAATTTTCCACATCGACTTGTCGTCAATGACAATGCACTTCGGCATCACACACACACATTTTTTTATTTTTATTTTGTAATTTTATTGTAATTTTCTTTAAAAAAAACATGCTGGGAATCGACTGCGTTACAGACAAAGTCTGGGCTTTTCTTCTTAAGTTTATTAGGAGGCATAATTATCTATTATATATACAGGTTGTCCCGTAAGTCGACGTCAAGCCGGAATCGCGTGATAGACCAAATCATAACAGTTGCCAAAAAAATATAAAAAAAAAATCTAAATCATTTATTCTTCAAATTATAGACATTTCTTTTGTTTTCGATAAAATGTACACCCTGTGATGGTTTTTAGCTCCTATTGCTACAAATCTTTAATTTTTTCAATTTTATTTTTCTTATGTAATCCCGAATAGTGCTTACTTAACCTGTTGCTTGAAATTCTATTTCAACTGTTCCAGCTTGGAAGAAAATGTCACCTTTGCCGAACCAAGAATAGAAAATTAATATTTCACCCAACTTTAACTGACTGTACTGAAAACCAAAATATACTAAGCCAGTTTGGAAAGTAACTTTTAAAGTTGACGCATTTAATAAGGATTCTAAAATGGTATAACACTTGCTAATATTTCTTAAATTACGGAAAAAAAATTTTTTTCTTCAAGAAACACAGTTTCGAAAAATTTCTTTTCACCTACTAAAAATGATTCTAGTGTACCTAAAGCTTGCCGTAAGACCGTAAATTGGGAAAAATTTTCCTTAAGTTTTAAATAAAACACCAATTATTTGGATTTATTATTTACAAAACATGTTCAAACTGCCTTCTTTCAGCTGCAATACAAGTTCGATATCTTCTTAAAAAAGATCGGGTTATCAGACGGGCAAATCTTCCATTGTTGACAAATTCAACTGCTTCCGTAATTCTGGAGCTCATGTTTTTTGTAAAATTCAGTGAGTTATACTTTTAGGCACTGCTGTGCTTTCCTGGATTGCACGTATCGAAGTACTTGGGTCTTCTTCAACTGCTTGAAGTACTACGTCCTCGTAAGGATAGGAACTCTTCCTTCACAATATACTTGGTTTGGAAGTCGGCCCTCTGTGGAGAGTAGACGATGCACATTTGTAAAAACTCAATGATTTGACGAGCTAGCGTCACTATTTTGCTCACTCACATTTCATGCAATGACTCTCCGTCTCACTCAAACTAAAATCTTAAAGTCACGGTCTTACGGCACGCTTTGGGTACACTAGAAACATTTTTAGTAGGTGCAAAGAAATTTTTCGATACTGGATTTCTTGAAGAAAAAAATTTTTTTTTCCGTAATCTAAGAAATATTAGCAAGTGTTAAACGATTTTAGATTCCTTATTAAATGCGTCAACTTTTAAAGTTACTTGCCAAACTGGCTTAGTATATATTTTTTTTTCAGTACAGTCAGTTAAAGTTGGGTGAAATATTAATTTTCTATTCTTGGTTCGGCAAAGGTGACAGTTTCTTCCAAGCTGGAACATTTAACTTAGATTTTTTTTAAAATATTTTTCTGGTAACTGTTATGATTTGGTCTATCACCCGATTCCGGCTTGTCGTCGACTTACGGGACACCCTGTATGTATATAGTATATAGGTATAAACTCGAACATGTGAATAATTAAAACTTAAAATAAATTTTCCTACTACATACTTAATTTCTTCAGTAGAGTTCCATTCAGAATTGAAGTAGAAGCAGTTTTTAAGGCATAACGCTAAAATCGCCGTAAATATTATTCTTTTATTTTATAATTAACATGATATAATTCAAAAGGATTAATTTTCGGATTCTCTGGTGAAAAATATTTTATTATTTTATTTTTTGCGTAATTTTTATTAGGACGGCAACGTTTCGAGTCAGATTTGATAAATTAACAAAGAGAAATTCTTATTTATTATAGGCCTTAGGAAAAAAGAAAAACAAAGTGCAAAAGAAAACAATTGAAAATCTCTACAACGATTAGTACAAAACAAGTAAAAAAATTACGAAAATGTAAGTAATAATAAAAATATGAACAATAGAACATAAAAAATAAAAATGTAAATATGTATAAAACCTAAATTGTCTGCAAAACTATGTATGCAGAGTATAGTGAAACATTCATGAAAAAACATTTGATGATAAAGAGACAGAATTTTCTACATGATGTTATGAGTTATCACTCACACACAAAAAATTATGTGTAAACATACGTTAAGATAAATAAATAAATAAAAAGATACGATATAGCAAAATAAATTAAAAGAAAACTCAACTAAAATAATCATAAGAAATTATATTAAGGGCCGTATTCACTAAGCCATTTAATTGAAATTTAATTTAATATCTGTTTTAGTACTCCTGTAGTAGAGGGTTAGGGTACATTTAAATTAAAATTAAAGTTATATATGCGTTATTATAACATAAAATAACCCAAATCAAATTTTAATTTAATTTCAATTGTGCCCTAACCCAATCTTACGGGAATAATAAAACAGAAATTTAAGTAAATTTCAATTAAATGGCCTAATGTAAGATCACAAAAACTAGACAAGAGTGTTTAACAACAAAAATTGAAGTGTGTCAGTAAACCCATCCATCCAAGATGATCGTTTGGTCAATCGTTTGGTCAATGCCCTCATAAAAACCTCACTCACAATGTTACTGGACAGAAAAAATTATCAGTGCGAGTGACCCATAGGTCTATCACATTGATGTATTAAGCTGTGGTACGTGGAATATAAACACTACATGTCTCATAATTTAAAATCATAGCATAAAACACTTGTTAAACTCTTTCCATCTAAAAAATCCAGAAAACTTATTTTCCAAAGCATACAATTTTTAATTACGTCAATATTCAACAATGTCGCAAAGACTTAGAACGACCTTGATACTGCAGTCAATATGTCTTCGTCATTAATTTTACTCTTTAATTTTATGCAATTCAAAAATTGCTAACAACAATTTTTTTATACTTACTCATAATTTCTAACAATTAAAATAAAATTAATGTTAAAAAAAACATCGGTGTCCAGAAAATCTATCTAATAATTACTTGTCGACGTCCAAAGCTAAAAATATCTCGTCACGCGAATAATTTTTCTTTTTCACAAGTATCCAAAAATATTTTTATCATCTTACAAAATTTTCTTTAAAATATTCACTACATAAAATATATTTTCTCAAAAGTGTGAGATTTCTCAATAATTATTTTATTTCATTCGTCGCCTGACTTAAACGAATCAAATTCTTTTCGGAATTTTTCTCATACTAGTATATAATTCCAATTCCACCACAAGTGTTGTATTTTGAGGACATTGAATTACTTTGGCACACCATAAAATTTCTTATCTTTCAAGGAGAAAGTGAAATTCAATTTGGAAATATTTACTTCATTATTATTTCGATGGTATTTTGCCAAAGTAATAGAGAAATAAAACAAAGAAATGTCATGCGAATGCATATAAAATTGGCATCAAGCCAGGCACCAAAGTGCCTCGCCGTCTTTTCTCCACATTATTGTCGAACGTCATTTGTGCCACCCTGTGGGCTATTTTATGAATCATAAAAAATAAAGGAGGACAAACCAGAACTGTCGACTTATTTTTATCGTGGGACTTGACCAATTATCTAAAAGTTATACGAGGTAATGTGGTATGGTGTACAGCACGAAGTTCGTGTTGTATATATTATAAGCTGTCGTTTGCCTTTTCTAGGTTACCTATTTACCTGATTTAATAGAAGGATTCTGATTGATTTTTTTTTATTATGTTGCCAAAGCTCAGGGGATACCCTATGATGCCGTAGCACAGTCTTGGCAGGAAAGGAATGAAGGGTAGGGAATTGAGGATTATTGGGTTGAGACAAGGAGGTGACTTTGAGCATTACGTTTGAATGTTTGTGGCTCATAGCTGGGGGAAAACAGAGGATGGCAAATTGTTCCACATTCGTACGGTTCTGCTTATGCATAATTCACGGAATTTTACGGTACGGCCAAATTTCAATTCAAGGGTGTGAAGATGAGCTCGAGTTACAGCTAGTGTGGTGCGCATAGAAGGAATTTTACAAGGAATCAGGCTAGAAATTTCGTCAAAGCAATGACCGTGGAAGTAGCGATAAAAGAAAAAAAGGAATCAATAGTTTCTATTGATATCTTATCGCCAATAAGTCGGAAGGCCTTTTTGGGACTTTGTCTAACGCGTGCAGCCCCTGCCCAAATATGGGAGTTATATTCTAATCTAGGTCTGATGTGAAACTTGTAGATTTGCGCCAAGTCTGATGGAGTAAAGTATTTCTTGCCAAGCATTTCATCGCGTTTTTGGCAATACCAAAATGCGCACGGGACTCAGCTATAGAGCCGAACGAGTACACGAAATCAAGGTTGCTGTCGTCTGCAAAACTATGATTAGGATTGAAAGTGAGAGCTAGCAGATCAATAATAAAAATTAGGGAGGGAGTAGGAGAGAGTACAGAACCTTACGGTGCACCGACATGGATTATGAAACGGTCAGAAGTAACACCGTCCAATATAACTTGAATTGAACGGCGGGAAAGAAAGCTTTCAAACCATTTTAAAAAATTTAGCTAAAAGACCAGGATGCCAGACTCTATCGAGACATTGATTCCAAATGGTGCATATTAAATAGAAGACGGGTGCGATATTCAAGGAGAACACATTAATCAATTTATTTTCAAAATTATGTTTTAAAATGTAATAAGTGAATCAAAAGCCCCAAACGATGGAGTCCTTAATGATAATTATTATTATGTTATTGTTATTATTATTTGTACCTATATATAATATATAAATGGACTGCTTATTCCCCGTCTCTATATGTATGGCACAAGTTTTTGCATTTCTTACACTTGAACATCGGCAGCCGTTCGAAAGAGATAAAATGACAAAAACATACATTTTTATCTATTTTAAAATTTTTATTAAATATTACTAGCCAACTAAAAACGTCAATGTTATTAAATTAAAATTTTGATTACATTCAGTTATTAGTCATGAAAGAGATTTCGTAGGAGCAGAGCCGGTAGAAATTTGTACCCATACCTTAGAACATATAACTAAAGGAAGCGAAATATCGTGTAAAAGAACTGTGCAGTGCGAGGGAATCTCGGGTGTTAACTGAAGGTGTGGAATGGTAAGAAAAACTTATGTTAACTTGCTAATGTAAATTAAAAGTAAACGTTAGATTCCTTTTTCCTATAAGGTTTTGTAATTTGCGAGCTTTTTAATAAATATCTGTACGTTGTTCAGTGATTTAACTTAATTTTGATCAAAAACATTTGAAGTGACAATTTTGTGGTTAAGCCTTAGACTTAAATTAATAAATATGTGAACATTTTAATATTGAATTATGTTGTGCGTTGCTATTGATATAATGGTCGCAATAGGGCAAAGTAGGGGGATATGGCGCATAGTTTTTAATTTTGAAATAACTCTGAAAATAAAAGACTATTTTTACAGAAAAAGTTACATGCTCCCCAGCACATTATAACCTAGCTCAGGAGATGGGGGTTGATCTGTTAGTAATGGGCGCCATATGATTTTTATCTAATAGAATAAGGGTGAATCACAAAATCTATCGATCAGACTAATACTAATGTTTATTTTAGTCTCACAAATTATCGATTATACTTATTTATTTATGTATTATTAACGGCAAGCAAAATAGTTAACTACCAAATGAAAAACAAGAAAATTACACAAAATCTAACTAAGCTTTAAACAATAATCCATCGCCAGCCACGAGCGTGTGGTAAAATATATATTTAAAAAAAGTGCAATCATATACTCAGCTTGAAATATGGTAGCTCCCAAGTGTCCCGGTCACGAGATTATATCTCCAGAAAGAACAATATATCTCCCGACGTGGTCCAGAACCGCAGTTCAGTTTTCTAAGCTATTAACGTTCTTATTTCTTTTTTTTTCTTTTTTAGTTTTGTTAGCATTTTCCGTCTTTTTGTTTTGCTTTCGTTTTAACTTGTCTTGTCTTTTTACTCTTTAACCTTTTAACCTTTCTTTGTTTTTATTTTAAAACCACTCTTACTCCGTGCAGGCATTTTAATCTGCTGTCGACCAAGACTCAACGAAAACAAGAAACTCTGTTCTAATCCCGCCTGCAGAATTTTCACAATTTTTGACTTTCTTTTTTTTTTTTGTAGTACTTTAGTACTTCCGTTTAAATAATTGTTCAACAATTGCGCTCGATTTGTTTAGCACTTCGTTAACACTACTGTACTAGAATGCCCATGATTAGCTTGGGGATTTATTCCCTGTATATAAATGGCTGGATTTGTTTTTATAAGTTCTGCAAGTGATTAATAATCATTGTTGAAACCAACATTAAAAAGCCACATGAAAGTAAAATCGTTCAAAAGATTCTAATCCCAAGCATTTCTAATTATTGAAACTAGGTTGGGAATGAAACTATGTATATCAGCCTACGAGCACGTCGATAAGGCAGTTTTAAGTGGAGATAACAATCTACACATTATGGCTACATTCCACATAAACAAATCCGAGATGCAATCCAATGAGAGGAAAGTAACTTGTCTTCGGTTAACATTACGCAAATCAAATGGAATTAGATTAAGTCATCTGTGCATTTAAATGTATTATTTAAAGTAGCGAATTAGACATATTGTAATAGGTAGCATTATTTATATTCATAATAACTTGAGCTAGTCAAAATCAGGAACGGCTTCACAAATGCTTAAATTTCCAGTTGCTATGCACAGCTGCTAGAGTCAATATACTCTTCTGAACTACGCACAGCTGCTAAGGTCAACGTATTTTGGTTGCTATACTCAATGTATAATAATTTGTTGGTACCGTGCGCAATTCAGAGGCAATATAAGTCGCGGGCCAACTTGAATCTTTCTCTTTTCGCATTCAGCTCTCATAAATTGCGCATCATTTAGAATCGAGTTGGCTAGTGGTAACAACGTAGAATTATTAACAAATTTGCTTTATATGGATCTAGACTGGAATAAATTCTGTTAATATAATCATTTTATCTTGGGACTCGACCGAGATAAGATATTTATTCTGGGTACAGACCGAAGAATAAATACTACTAATACATCTTTGCTTTGCGTCTCGTCTGAAGTGAAGTATCTTGTTCCGGGGAGCGACTAGAATAAGAATTCTACTAATCATATTACAACTTAGCTTTGGTTCTCGACTGAAGTAAACTATCTTGTTCCGGGGAACGACTAGAACAATATCATTACTAACACACAAACTTTGTTTTGAGTCTCGACTGAAACAAAGTATCTTGTTTCGGGGCATGACTAGAACAAGATAATCACTAACTAACTATCTATTTACCAACGCCATACAATCGATTCCACATTTTAGATTGGTGAGTAAATTTTGATTAATCACTTAATACATATCTAATCATACTTAGTAATTATATTTATTCATAAATATATATATTGGTGCCATTTCGGAAAACTGAATTCCTTTTGAAGTTATCATAATTTGTTTTTTTGTTTTTTTAAGTTGATACATAAGTAAGCTCACTTAGTTATTAAGTGACATAGTTGACATTATAAGAATCTTAAGTTACGGTCGTGAATGTGTAATCTCTGAACCATATTTTCCTTTTAATTTGGAATAGTATATTAACTTTGACGTATTGTCGTATTGTGAAATAAACCACTAACTTTAAATATTCATTGGCGTTATTATTTGCAGTGCCCATCCTTACTTATATTTTTCTTGAGTGTTCTCATTGGGCAGAACAATTATGTTTGTTTTTATCATCTTATAATTGTCTTTTTCTTCTTTATTTATTTAGTTTGTTATGAGATGTGTTTTTTTTTGTACATCACTGCTGAATATTTTATTGTAATTTATTGATTTTACTGTCCTTTGTATTTTATTTTATTTTTCTATTTAAGTTTTTTTTATATTTTTTTATATTTCTTTTTAATTATATTTAATTTATTTTTTTTCCTGAAGCCCTAGACACACGTATATCTGCCTAACTAATCTTGGCTGCGACAGTTACTCAAGACCTAAGGATGCCACCGAGTCTCCAAGTTTTCTTTGATTACTTTCCTTATTTTGTTTTTCCAGCTATTAAAATAGGTAAAACTGCTGCTAGATGGCTCTGTTGACAATTCTATCAAATTAATCTAATCCTGTAAGTTCAATGTTATTATTTAAATGCATATTTCATATTAAATTTTAAATCAATTCAAATACAAGCAACAAAATTTCAAAATTTCATCGTTATTACATATTTTAAACTAAATTTTAAACCAATCCAAGTAAAGGCAATAATAAACGTTACAGCAAAGAATTTCAGACAGTTGTCGTTTATAAGTACGGCTAAAACAATACAGCAATGATAAGCAAGAGTAAATAAGGCTAATTAAACTTCAATTAATTTATACTACTCTTTATCTTAATGTTGTTGAAAATTTCTTGGGTTACCAAAATGACATCGAGAAGCTGCATATTCATTATAACTCAACTTTTGGTAATGACGATGAAGTCGATGTGCGTAACTACAATAGGTTGGCTGGCTATTTAATCGAAGTGAAAGAATATTCCAATTCAGAAAGATCCAATAAGCTTAGTTATTTTCGATGACGACCGAAATCGCCATATATGCAGAAGAGAAAATATGGGAAGCAATAAGACCAAAGATCAGAGTCCATCAAAAATGTCAAATATCCCTATGAAGAAAACAAAAGTCTCAACTGTATCGTCAGGTAAAACAACACCGTAACAAAAACAAAAGTACATTTTTATCCACTTAAAACAAACATTAAATAAAAAACCAAAAGTATAACATTTCAATTAATACTCTTATAAAAATAAAAGAAAATTTCAAAAGTACCATATCCCCCTTCATACACACAGGGTGATATGACATACTGTATAGGGTGATATGGTACATTATTTTTTCTCAAACATTTTTGCGCCGCATTGCAAGTATTCACAAATAATGAGCAAGAGTCGTGTAAGGTACAACCATTTACTACGTGTATTGTATCCATTCATCTTTTTTGCTGTTTATCCTGGAAGACTAACACTCCCCACAACCAACGACCATCAGATTTGTCGACCAATTGAACAATTTTTTTCCTTTTCTGATGAAGCATCGTCCATTTCAGTGATATTAATGGATCTGGTCAAAAAATGTCAAGAAGCCAGCTGAAGTAATATTGGTGCGTCCAGGAATGGCCCATCCTGTTTTGACAGAGTATTTGACACTTCATTGGAAATTTCCATTCTTGATGCTGCTTCCTTCGAGTTTTCACCAGCTGTTGATATTTGTACTTTAATCTTTATGAAGGCATAATCAGAAATAACATCAGGATTAAAGGCATGAATACCAGTTTCTGAAAATGCTGACATTCCATTGCTTATCCCATGTAGCAGAAAGCAAGCGTCCAAACTAAAGACGGTTAATTTACCATGTAGGATTTGTTTTCTAAATAAATTGCAAGAGGAATAAAAGTTTGAAAAATTTAAAAAATTATCTATCCAAATGATGAAGAATCTGCTTTGTGCGAATTGGTAAACAGAAAATAATAATGGCATTTTCGACGGCATACTCCAACATTTGAATACTAGTGCAGTGGAATGAATGCCCATCCATTAACATTACTTTAATTTAGGTTTAAGTTTTCTAGGACAAACGTGGTCTGTTAGCCAAGTAAAAAAAATACTCTAGTTTACATAGGCAGACTTGACTCCCACATACACTATGGATCCTGGAAGTATACCATTCTCATACTCTGCTTTCGGGTTTTTGCCTTTGAAGACACAAGCAGAAGAAGAAAATTTCTGTCTGCATTGCAGCATAACAGTGACAGTTTCCTCTTTTTTACCCGACATTATACCAGCAACCATGCTCAAGTCGATTTCTAAGCTGCAGCCAGTCTCATCCATGATATAAATATATCCAGGTCCAGGCTTCCAAAATCTTGAAATAACTGGATACCTCGACCTTATTCTTGTTTTCAGCACGAAACTGCGAAACTCACTAATAGAATATGCTTTAATATTAGGTACTATCTCGATTGCATCCCTTAAAGTTACTTCTGTCCAAGTAGCTCGATTTGAGTTTTCCTTTCTTCTGTATATGATAGGCATTCTTATAACAAAATATTATTAAGATTTATTTGATAAAAGTCACCAAAGAAACCACGAAGAGAAACTGTGAGCAAGAGATATTCCAGTAAATATTTATAGGGTGAAATTACGCCCACACTTTCATACGTAGGTACGTAGATACCTAGTCTGTGTGGGAGGAATTTGTGTGCCAGCCGATTTCCCTGGCTTATACTTGAGTTAAGTATTTCAAATTAATTTGATGTTTATTAATTCCTTTTATTTTTCTTTCAGCTGAACATTATCCCCCTCGTTGAATGCCTGCATTCAACCGATTCTTTAACTTTGCTATGCCGCGTTTGTGATAGCGATTGAACGTGATCTTCCCATCGGCTCTCACATGGAGAAATACCTGGTATCGATCGGTAAGATTTATTATCTTTGTTTTGCGTTTTGGCTTTCGTATGGCATCGAAATCTATACGTTCTAAAATATGTCGCTGTAGATAGATGTCGATCCCCTCACGAGTGATAAGCCGCTGATCGGTGTTTTCAGCACGCATTCTGAGCTCGCCAATTGTTGTTGTGGATTTTAGATGTTCGACCGATTTCAACTGCCTCCCATTAATTAATGCTGATTGAGCTGGAAACTATTTTGTATGTTGTGTGGTGACATACGTCGCTGAGTTCTGCAGCCTGAATCCTTGCTGTTCCTTGGAATCAGCACCTTGTACGGATGCAGATGTTTTCGGAGCATTATGGTGAGATGGTTTAGGTAGGCCACTCAACACATCACAACCAGGTTCCACAAGTAGGACTCCTGGGAGGAGAGAAGCGAATGTCCTCGAGGATGCACAGGACATGTTCATTATACCTTGCGGTGTTAGACATCTGAAATTGTACTTTATTATTACCTTTACTAAACGACATAAATGACAGATAACATAATGACAGGAATATACTTCTGATTATCATCTTAGACTGTTCCCACCTGGCTGGTTTGTATCTTCTAGGAGCAGGCGACATATCCTTGTTATGGATCGCTGTAACGTGCTGTCCCATGTTCGTACCTGAACAAGTCATACCAATCCGTCATACCGGAGTAGACTTATTCGATTACACCTAATAGCCAACTAGTAGGTGGCATGTGTTTATTTTTTACCAAAAGAACATCTCCCTGTTTTATGTTCGATTGTTTTAAGGACCATTTTGGCCACCTTTGCGATGGCAGTATCTTGGCCTTAGAATAATCAAGTTCAACAATCGCGTTTAACGCTTGACCAATTAAGAAATGGCCTGCTGCGAAAACAAATAAATTATCAGGGTCATTTTCGATGTAATATAAGGGCCGTGAATTTGCACAGGCTTCGATCTAAGCGAGCACTGTTGCATACTCTTCGAAGGTACAGATTATATTTTCTAGTGTTCTGCGCGGATGGTGTTTAATTGACTTCACACCAGCCTCGCATATACCTCTAAAGTGTGGAGAAGCTGGAGGATTGAAGTGGAGGATTGATTTCGACACAAGTTACTGAGAAGATTCCGGTAATGATTGATTGATGGCTTGAGGAAGATCCTTTTCCAACGATGACTTGCCTTCGACAAAATTAGTGCCACAGGCAGAATAAATGTCGCTGCATAAGCCGCGTCTAGCTATAAATCTCTTCTACTCTTATCAAGCCACTAGGGTGTTTGAATGGATTTAATTTATGTAGTCTACTATTACGAGACAATGGTTCATTGTGCAATAGATGACTGTACTCTTCCTAGAAGGCTATTTGTTATACTAGATTCCAGATTGTTGTTTCAGCAGCATTCCATTCAATGCTGTTGAGTATGTTTAAGCGTTTGTTCTGTGGATTTCGACAATTGTGTATGAATCGTTGAAGAAAGGAGTACCTTAGAAGAATGTCATCAGTAAACTTACTTAGAAAGGTAGTTAGAGTTGGTTGTTTTCCTTCTAACTCCGTATGTTCTTTGATGTAATTCGACCTTGGTTGTATTGATCATGTAGGCCCTGATTGTCCTGGTATAGGAGCTTGATTGTTTATGAACGGTAAGTTGACTTGGTATTTTCTGTTGTTCAATCGTTGCTGTGTCGTTTGAAATGTTTTTTGACACTCTTCTTCCTCTTGAGTCAGAATAGTTTGTATTGTGAGTTCTTCTAGTATATCTAGATCTGGAAGATGTATTCCTTGTATATGTTGATGTTCCTTTCTAGTAATCAATCTTGTCGGTATATAAGTTATAATACCCTTTAAGACTAGAAAGTCTTCTTCTATTGCAGTTATATTGGATCCGCATGAATCAGTTGTAGCCTTGTTTGTTGATGTGCTGTAGTGAAGGACTAGTGTTTCAGCCCGTTATTGCCACTAATGTCGAAGAGCGAGTAGCGACTTTTAAACTCTTCAGTTGTTATAGACATTCTTCTGTTGAATCGAGTAACGATTTAATTCCCTTGCTAGATTCCATATTTTATTTGGGTTGATTTAGTAGGCGGCTTACTAAAATCCTATACCGTTCTTTCAGCTTGTTCCAGGTTGGTGTATAATCCTGATTTCTGATGGGAGTATGTCTTAAGACCTTCTCTCTCGACTTCACCAACTAAACATATATTTAAATGATGTAGTTTTTGCACATCTGTTAATCGAATATTGTTGTGCAGTAATGATACAAAGAGATCATGGAATGATCGCCATCGATTATAATCGCCATTATATGTATGTAATGTAATTCTAGACATTGAGAATTCTTGTTGAATAATTGTGGTTCGCTGCAGTGAGGCAGACGTGTTAGATTGTGACTCGATAATTGTTGAATATTTACGTATGCCTTCTATAACTCGCTCATATATTCTTAATATTTGAGCTCTGATTTACCATAACTGTCTTTTTCCAGAAATGTATTTGATTCATCTGGATCCAACTCAGCCAATGATTCATTGAGTGCTAAGTCAATTGGGCTATAATTCTCCCAGATTTTTTTAAAATCTGCAGTTCTTGTTTCGTACAATCCTGGAGTGCGTTTGGGTATTGAAGTTTTTCGTTTTTTTTTTTTTGCATTCTCAATAAATTTGTCTAGTCTGCTTCTCAATACCTTCTCCTTTGTGAGTAATTCTTGTAGTGGTATAACGGTGATGTATGAAACTGTAACTAGTTACTGCTATGTGAATTAGTGCTTGCTTTATTCAAGTGAACTTAAGAGTCTAACAAATGAATTATATTAAATCGAATGTTTCTATTTCCTGGATGGAGCCACAAAAAAATGTTTGTACAAGGTAGCTTGGTTCCTGTATGGGATCACCAAATATTTTAATGTACGTAAGGAGAGTTTACACCATATGCTTGTATATTAAGCTGATGTAAAACTCCTTGTTGTTTAACAAAACTGTATTTTCAGCAAGTGCGTAAAGGACCAGTTGCTATAGAACCATTCACAAGCCCCATGTGATGATATTATCTTTGGTGGATTATGTTAGTGTAGCGGTATGTTAAAATTAGAACGAGCATAAATAGAATTACCAAAAGTTGAAAAAATGAACGTGCAGCCGGAAAAGCGATTATAATAAAACCTTTCGAATTTCTGCTGCATACTTAATGTATATATTGCGTTTGGTAAAACAATTTTACAGTTATTAACCCAAATAATTTATTTAAAAGCATTTATTTCGACGAACTCACTTATTTATTTGTTGTTTACAGTTCTCTCTCAGTTGGTACTTGGTGCTTAGACCGAAAGAGTCAGCAATATAAAAGTGAGCCCACTTTTTGCAGTACATTTCTATGAACGTAGTCTGTCCATATTATATATATCAGTGTGTGAAACTCGCAACCATAATGCAAATTACTCAGAATATCTTATCTTTCAGTAGCTGTGCTTAATATCATTTGATGAGGAATATTAACATCTATCTTTTTCCATCAAAATATACTTTCATCATTAATTAATTTCATCGAATAAAAATTAAAATTCCAAATTGTGCCATGTGATGTGGAACGTAATATTTGACTATCTCACTTCCACTCGTTATCTCTTTACTTCTCATTAGTTATAGGAGCAATCATAAATTAGTAAAAATCTTTCATAGACATATTTTAGCACTTTTTTAATGCCGACATCGAGTTTTTCGTTAAAAAAAATACCACGAATTCATGTCCCATATGTTGGCAGTACATGAATTTTGACAGTTACGCGATATTTACAAATTTCGTTTCGCGATTTCGCGGTCTGTGTTTTCAGGGAAAATTGCGTTCCTAACACTAAGGTAAGTTGTGCAAATCTTTTTCTGTCCACTATTTAGTGCATGTGTTACATACCTTCCCTGCTTAAAGGACGTGGATCAGACAACGTATCCAATAAGAAGAATCACCAAAGCACCTTTAACACTTTTACCTTTTTTAAATAAGACACTAATCCAACTTCTACTTTAGGTATTTGATTTCTGATCACAAATTTGATTTCTGATCACAATTTTCACAAGAGGCCTTTACACAATTTGTTTTTCTCTTTCTAAAGAGGTTATTTTTCTTAGTCAATTCTTTATTGAACTTTTCACAATTTGCGTGGCTGTTACAGTAACTTACTGATAAAGCGGATTACTATTGGAAACTCTTTATTGACCTTCTAAGCTTTTTGACAACTTGTTATTCTTTTCTTCTTGTAATGCTCTTTTACCCAACTTATTTTTCTCACCAAAATGACCGAGACCGCCCGAACCAAATTTAAAAAATCAACTCCTCACTTGATCACTTTCATCGTGATCGAGAGCCGTCGTTCAGGGTAGAAAATGCTTAATTGCATTTTCTTACCCTGAGAAAATTTTATTTTGGACTTGATTAAGCAAGTCCAGAATATTTTTCTATAGACGGTGGCTTGAAAAAATGTAATTTGATGTTTTTATAAACATCAGCCACCCGTCCCGTCGATTGAAATTGCAGCGCGTGTATATCTCTAATGTATTTCCGCGGTGCGCATTTCGTATGTATGTATATACATATGGAATTTCTGAAAGGAAATCGTACTGACAAAGTCTGCTGAAGGTAGAATTTGTCATGGGAATATTTTTTATAAAAATAAATGGTATGTGAAGAAAATTGCTGATGAAATTTTCTTCACTGATTTAATAGATAAGCTAATCATGTTTTAAGCATGATTAGCTTATATGAACATTTGCCGATTTTCGGCTATGTATGAAAAGCTATTTTAAATAACTTTATTTTGTACCCTTTTTAGGTTTATTTTGGTATTCAAAACATGTGTGAATTAGATTATTAGAAAATCTCGTTTGTTGAGAAATTTGTGACCTTAACCTGTATTCAGATGAGATTGATTTTCGCGGGCAGTTGTTTTTGTGTTAGAAATCCATTCAATAACTCATGAACTTCGGTTTAAAAATCCTTTCAAATCTCAATTTTTCGGTAAATTGTTTTCCATTGTGACAACTGTCAGAGTTGAAATTTTATGTGTAATTTTCCTCGAAATTGTTCACAGGAAAGTGTTTTGTTATAATTAATGTGTTTTGTGATCATCTTTCAATAGTTAGTGCAAATTTCGAGTGATGGAAATTGAAATTTAACTAATTATTACCAAATTTCCATTTCCCATAGTGTTGTTGTTGCTTTTTGCATGCTCTTTGTTTATGTTCATTTGTATTGGGATATTTGGAAAATTTTATGCTTTTCTGTGTAGATTCTAATGATGTGTCTTATTCTACAAGGTGGGGCAAAAGTAAAGTCATAATGTAAATTGGTTGCCATTTTGTTAGAAATGAAAAAAATTTGGCTCTGTTTTCACAGAAAGTTTATTTGAAGGTGTAAAATTTATAATATTAACTTAAAAAAAATTTATTTTACGGCATTTTGAATTATTGATTGCAAAACATCTAGCTCCAAATTGATGATTTCTTCTTCAACATTGGCTTTCAAGATTTGCAAGATTTATGGTTTATTGTGGTAAACGCGAGATTTCAGCAAGCTCCAAAGAAAGAAGTCTAGCGCCGTCAGATCTGGCCGGGCAGTTCAAATCGCTATGTGAGCGGTTGCTTCGTTTTGCTGGAACCAAGAATGCTCGAGACCCAATTCAGCAACTTGCGGCAAAAAAAAACTCTTCTCAGCCAAGATCTTAATTGTTCGCGCACATGTACTATGTTTCCATGAGCCAGACTTGAGTTAGGATTGAGTAAGCGTTAAGTTTTGCTGGCTGAGTTAACTCGATGCTGTTTCCATGAACGGCTTGAATTGAGTTGACACATAATATATTTCATACAAAGTTTCTGGATTTGTATTGAATAAGCCACCCATTCGCACTACTCTAACTAATACATACACAAAACCCAACTCAACCCGGCTGGTTTCGTGGAGTTAATATGGATTGAACGAAACTCAACTCAATTCTCGTTTCCATGAGCGCTAATTCGGATCCAATTCGGATTGAACTCTGCATGGAAACATAGTAATGGTGCAGAATGATGAGGAAATTGTTCAAATAAGCAGTAACAATAATTCCGCGCTCTTCAAGTATGTATCACTACATTGCTTATTGTTAACTAATTCTCTATATGTCTAGAACATAAATGTCAAAGCACAACGACATTTGACACCATTTGCAAAAATTATGGCACATTCACATTATGACATTACTTTTGCCCCACCTTATACATATAAGCAATCAATTGATTTAATTCATGTTTTCTTTTCTTTCAGCTAATTGGATATATACGTAGGTACGTAGGTACCTAGTTTTCGTGGGGGGAATTTATATGTCAGTCGATTTCTTTGTCTTATACTTGAGTTAAGTATTTCAAATTAATTTGATGTTTATTAATTCATTTTCTTTTTCTTTCAACTTTGTTCACCGCTGAACAACTATAAATTATATTTTTTACAATAACTAATAATCAAGGGTTCGCTCACTATAACTTACCAAATTATACGAAAGCTTATAGAAAGCAAAAAAAAATTACAAAAACACAGAGTGTTATCTTCTTAGTATTGTGATAATAAGAACAAACTACTGCACGCAGTGCAGCATGGTCTTTACCATGAGAGTTCTAATGTGACACTAAAAGCTGGGGTACACTGGACGCAATTCAACGGAACGGACAGAAAATGTACAAAAATGTCAAATTTAATCACTACAACCAATCTTGTCCTTTTCACTGACACTATAGCAAGCGCTCTTAACAAATGCGAACAAGTTGATGCCATTTACACCGATTTTTCGAAGGAATTTGATAAAAATTCTCATAAACGTATTCTTTTCAAAATGGCGTAACTTAGATTCTACTCAACTACAATTTCCTTCCTTATTAATAGAAGTAGCGTCGTTGTCCTTAATGGTTTCCGATCTGTCTTTTAGAAACAGCTGTCTAGAGTTTACCAATGCACAATTCTCGGTCTTCTTATTTTCTTTCTACATTAACGATCTACCCACGTTTATTGAGGGTCACTGCCTACTTTATGCCGACGATACCAAGATATTTAGGAGAGTTATAAATGTCAATGACTGCATTTGCCCACAAAAGGAAATCAAGAAGCTTGAAGATCTTGTTACTTAAATTCAATAATATTTCGGCTGAATATCTCGAAAGGCTCAATCCTTTTAATATGGTCAATCGCAGAACCTACCTGGACAATATATTTCTTTTTAAGGTGGTAAACTGTTTATTTGATTGTCCATCATGCTGTACAAAATTGACTTTAACAATCCCACTCGAATACCAATGAACATACTTCTTTTCAGATTGCCCTCTCGCAGATCAAACATGAAGGGAAAGTCTCCTATCGTCAGAATTCTAAGATCGCATAATTTTAACATCAATTTTATTGATATCTTTAAACCGACCTCTCGAAATTTAAAAGACATTCTATCTAAACATTTCCCATTACTACCAAGCCTTGTTTGATTTTGACTTATTCTTTGTTTTTGTTTTTGTTTTTATATCGTTTTCAATTTCCATTTTGTTTTTACTTTTCACATAGATGTAATATTGTACATATTCAATTTTTTTTTCTGGTTAGTTTTAATTAGTTTTATTTTTACTTTCTTCACTATTCTCTTTTTTATTTATTTTTCCATGAATTATGTATTTCTATTTTATTATTATTAATATTTTCTTCTTACTTATTTTATTTAATCTTTATTATTTCATTTGTACAGCAGTGTCCTATTGGACTTTGTCTGTTCACTATCGTTATAACTTTTCAAACAAATTAATGAATAAACTTACTACATACGGTTACGACTGCCTCTAGCCATTATGCTCAGTTTCATTACAAAAAAAAGTTTTGACGTTTCGCTCCACTCCGTTGCATTGCTTTGCGTTCATTGTTTTCCAGGTCTTAGATAACAGTAACCAAAGTGAATTGAATTGATGAATAGGATGTGTGTTTTCACAACTATAAAAATCGAGTATTATTGAGCCGATTTTACTACACTATAGCAAGGCTCTCTCTTTTCTATCCCAACTTAAAAAAATATTTGATTAAAAGGTGTAGGTATAAGCTGTTATTATTACAATTCGTCGACCCAATGAAAATATATGAAGGTAATATGACTTCTAAAGTCTAAACATTCAGTGACGAAACTTAATTGGTGAAAGGGATATCCTTACTAAATACTATGACGAAAACATTGTAAAATTTTGGATTAATTTGATAAATATCGTAAATAACTTAGAACAACGTACTTTTAACAAATTATTATCGAGTTATATGTTAAAGCTACCCTGCCTTCATCATAGTAGTGCGTCTGCAGACCGCGCATTCTCAAATCTTAATTTAATGAATGATATAACGCGGAAAAAATTAGATTTTCGAACAGTGGAAAAGGCTTTATTCTCTACAGACTTGCTCACCGATAGTAATAAAAATAAAATATTCGAGCTCACTAAGGAATTAATTAATTATGCAAGAAATTTCAAATACCACAATGGTTAACATATTGAAAAGTAGTAGTAACAGTTTTTATTACGTCAAAAAACTTTACAAAAATCACATATGTTAACTTGTGTATTTTTACTGGCTCCCGTATCAGATCTGACTTCCTAAAAATCCTCCACTTTATCGCTCTTTATAACAATTATTATTGATTGAATTTTGATAATATCTCTGAAGTATGTATATGAAAATGTATATATATTATATTTTATATTTGTTATTTCGTTATTTATGACCTAAAAGTAAATTTTTGTTTTTGTTCTACAATAAACATCATTTGAAAAAATCTACTACTATTTTTTTCTTTTTTCTTTTTCTTTTTACTACCATTTTTCCTCCTAATATACTACTAAAAATATTTTGTGGGGGGCATCCCTGTACCGGATTTGCCATATCACTCGAGTTTACCCTAATCCCGAAAAGGTGTTTTAAGAAATGTTGCAGTCGTGAAATTAATTTATTTTCTGAAAATACGTGGAAAAGAAGTGAAAAAAAGAATGGAAAAACAAAAATATGAATATAATTGGTCAAAAATATCTTTGTATACATTTTTGTGATCTCAACTTTTTAACTTTTTTTTTTTTGTTATTTAAGGTTTCAGTGGCAGTTCAAAGTGTAAAATGCTCCAATTTTGCAGGCCTATTGTACTTCCTTTAGTTATATGTTTTAAAGACCATAATAAATGCTTCTAAAATGGAAAGATAAGCAGTCCATTTAATTATGTATGAGAGCTAATATATATGTTGAGGCTTATCAAAATATGCTCGACTTGATGTTTTTGTATAGAATTCTATCTATTAATTTGCGAAGATTTCCTAAACGCTTTCTTCAAATATATTTGTTTCTTGTTTATCTTAATTTTGTTTTTTAAATTATTCAAAGTTTTTATGAATAATAAGTTATATTTTCTGATAAAGTATTTATGGCTTACTAGCATTTATCGTTTTATGCATTATTTATAGGTTGACATTTCGCGGCTTTAAAACTGAGGTCAATTCAATACAATTCAATTCAATTCATAAATATTTTCAGATTCATATACATATATTATTATGCAGCGTTTTTCCAGCATATTGCCAATCCATGTGACGATAGAGGGGTCGATGCTTTCTCACCGAGTCAAAAGTATCGAAGATGCTGTGTATGTTTAAATTAAAATAAGAAATGAAACAATAAAAAAGCAATGCTTCCAGCAGAATTAATCAAAACTTGGTTTCTTCAATTTTTCCACCATTTTCAACAATATTTTTGTTCTTATATATTTAAATTAATTAGATTGTTATCCTCATAAATAATTTTAAATAAGTTTTCAATGTAAAAATCATCGCAATCCTAATTGTTTCAAATAAATATCGAAACAACACCGACAATAACCAATCGCTTCTAATCTAAATATATGACAGGCAAATTCAATGAGAAATTCCACAATTTCTCTGGATGTACCTAAATACTGGAAAGAACTATTTTTTCATAAGAAGGACTTAATTTGAAATCAAGGAAATTCATTAAAATCTGCACTTGCCAATTTCTACATTATTCAAATTTTAATGTCTTATTTTTTCACAGTTATCTAAGTTATTACTAAATTAAATGACGACATCTTGGAAGTATCATCATTAATAATATCAGTTTTTTTTTTATTTATTTCTTTCCAATATTATTTCTATATTGAAAAAAAAAACGAGGATAAAAATTTATTTAAATGACTGCGAGTTGTTTTAATGTCAGAAGTTCAGGAAATCTGTCATAAATTCTGCCAACTGAACTGCAGCAATTATGTAAAGTCACTCACTCTTCCTGCGGCACGAGTATATTTAATGAGAACATTTCAGGGGAAACATAAATTTTTTAATATCTTGTTGTAAATCATTGTGGCAATTAAAATTTGCCCGTATGACGGCCGATCGGAAAGTTTTTCGATTTGGGATTATGGAAAATTCATAAAATGTAAATTGTTTTTTTATAATACACTACTTACTTACAAAACGTTCTGAAGCTGTAAGCATATACAAGGGGTGGTTGATAAATTCTCGGAATGGAAAGGTCCCATTTAAAGCTGTGAATACATTCCCAGCGGGAAAATTTTCAAGCGCTTCAAAGAAAAGCAGATTCGAAGCGCTTTATCTAGGTTACTGATATGCTTCCAAAAAAAGTGCTTTTCTGGAAGCTATCTGAAGCAATTTCGAAGCAAATATTGAATGCGAACGTGATAATGCAAGTTCCTTTTCTCGTGTTGACGCCTTACGATTAGTCATTGTGATTCGCAGTTTCAGATAAGACATTTGCTTGGTGAAATTCAAATTATAAAGTGTATAAAAACTTGCGATTAAAGGTAAGTTACAATTTGTTGACTTTTGTGTTCATGATACAATAATGTAACGCACTTTTCCTTTCAGTTGCTTTAAAAAAGGATAAATTTAGCTTCTCGGACTTTGAGGCACAAATGAAAGCGGGCTTTCTTTATATGTTGAATATGTTTATTTTATATTTTATATTGAATTAAAATGCTAAAGTTTAAGCTATATGATTTTCTTTTATTTCACACAATCATAATTGTCAAACTTTAACTTTTCTGTAAATAAAAGCGAAACAATATGGTAACTATTTGTGCCGACAATGTAGTAGCTGAAATCGTGCAGAGCTTCCAATTTGCTTAACATAAAGTGCTTTAAAAACAATTAAAACGAAGCTAAAAGGAAGTGCTTGTTTCTGCGGAGATGCAATGTTAAAATTTATATGAAACTGAAGCTCAATCGAAGCGCTTTGTGCTTCCGCAGAAGTGCTTAAAAAGAAGTTTTAAATCGCTTTTTTCCCGCTGGGTTGTGAGAGAGATCGAGCGAATTTTTGTCACACACATCGGGATAGAGGTAACCCTGTCGATTGACTACAAAAATAAAAGTCTCACTATAACGAGCAAGCAATGCGGTGACTGGGTCTTCAAAAGTGTGGTTTCCACATACTCAACCTCCCCTCACACCAGTCCAGACCTCCTATTACCGTCTTAATATTATTTTTTCCCAAAGATGTAAAGAGAGTTTCAAGGGAAGAAGTTTGGTCACGATGAAGAAGTGAAGTCCGCGATTTCGGATTATTTTGAGATGAAAGAGAAAACAGTTTTTTTTTTAAGGGAATTAAGAAGCTAATTGATAAGTTTAAGAAATAGTTAAGGGGAGTATTTTGAAAACGAAAAGTAACACCATTCCTTCCCATTCTGTTACGCGAACTTATCGTCCTCATCACGTATCTTGCCTTTTCATAATACTTATTTTGTAGAGGTAAACCTTTATCAGTCTATAAAAATATTACGCATCTCTTGTAAGTGAGTAGGGATCACAATAAGTGCTGATAGCTTTCTAAAAGCTGACCAAAATAAGTTACTCACAAGAGTGTCCAGTTGGGACCTATGAACAATTTCTCGTAGGTCTGGAAAGTGAACAATTGTCCATAAGGAAGGTTTCGTTAAATTGAAATTTCAAAATGTCGTACCTAAGTAAAGTGCCGTACTGGTCGTTATGTACATAACATAGGCATCTGTTTACGTTCATTTTGTGCAAGATTACTTATATACACACACGTTGAATACTGAAATTTGAAAATTTAAATAAAAGCAGATAATAGGTATATAATGTGCTTTGCTTTTTGTATTTTTATACCCTAGATGAAATCATAGGGGTATACTAAGTTTGTCATTTCGTTTGTAACACCTCGAAATAATGATGGTAGAGCAAAATGGATTGGACATAATATTAAAAGTTATTTCGATTTTTGCATGTCCGTCCGTCCGTCCGTCCGTGCGCACGATAACTCGAGAACGCGTATACTTAGAGAGCTGAAATTTTGTACACGGACTTTAAAACAAAAATTAAAATTAAGTTCGAAAATGAGACAAATCAGGCAACTCCTTCGTGGGGTTACCACATAAAAATTCCGTTTTCCGCTATATATTTGGACACTGCCTGAGAACGCGTCGACTTAGAGAGCTGCATGATGTTTTTACTACATTAGCAAATAAAATGTCAAAAATGGACTAAATCGGGCAACTCCTTCTTGGTGTTGCCATATAAGAATTCCGGTTTTTTACGTATACTTTGAAAACGATAGTCCAAGACATTTTTATTGTACTAAAAATTCCTGCAGAATATGAAATCCTATAAAATTGGTTATAATCATTTTTTTCTGTGCGACAAACCGTTCTAGAAATATATGCGAAAAACAACTTCAAAATCAATACTTGAATAGATCGGTGACCATACGAAATTTAATACGGGCATTCATCTAGGGTATCATAAGAATTGGTCTTAGACCAATTTTAGCTTTTTTACTTGTTTAAATATGATTGAAATAAAAAATTTTAGATGTCAAAATAATGACCCTTACAGAATGTGACTTTTATTTAGGGCAAAAACATCAATCATACGTAAGTAAACCTAAATTTCGTATTGTTTCACAAAGTTCTATATATTCATTTTGGGCAAGCCTTAAAGAGGAGAATCAAGACTTTTTCGTTAAATTAGTTTTTTGTGTAACTAAATGAAGTATTGCTCTTCTTTTACAGAAATAAAAGTGACTCGAAAGTATCATAAATTGGGACAGGATGGAGTAAAAGTATAATGCTTTGTTGTGAAAAATGTCAACGAAGTTTTGCTATAAATGTTATTTGACATACTACATAGAAGCGATAGCCAATCGACATAGTAAAGCATGTAGCAAATGAAAAAAAAAAGTCATTGTCAGTGGACAGTAAAATATGAGCTGATCTTATTATATTTTAATAACAAAACAATTAAGTCATATCTACCTACGTAATAAAACTAAACATTTAGAAGCCACTTTAATGCAGTAAACTCGGTTTATTTATGACAAATTTTCAAGGGTCAATTTTCTACTCGATAAAATTTTCAAACCTATTCATGGTTGTCAGGTAGAGTAATGGAAATCTTTAAAAGACTAGCTACATGCAAGCAGTCCTGTGGCAATGTATAATTGAATTCTACGAAAAAATTTCAAACAGTCTATTTCAATTCTATGAAAATTCGATGGCCTTCTCCAACAGTTCTGTGAAAATAATCAATTGAAAAAAGTGAATTCCGAACACAACACAGCACCATCAATAATTAGACAAACAGCACTTTTATATTTCAGCATCATTTCAATTTTGAATGTGAACGATTTGCGTGCAGTTTGTGAATTCTGTAAATTACTTTGGGCTTGGACAACTTTTGACTTTGATTTGAATTCTCTGCATTTATTTTTGGATTCCTTAGAAACACATAAAATCTGAAAAGTAAGTATAGTTGTACATAAAGTTAGAGCAATTTCACTCCTATTAAAATAATAAATGAATTCTGTTACTCATGCTTAAGAGTTAATAGGGAAAAATATTATCAATACGAAATTATATATACGTTCTTAGGTGATGTCCTAATCAGTGTTGGGCGTAATCAACTACATTTGTAAACAAATTAATATTCATGATTAAATCAATAATGATTACATCAATCATTGATTACGTCGAATTCTCTCAGGAAAATGTAACCGTAATCATGATTACATTTTTATACCTTAGATGAAATCCATATGGTATACTAAGTTTGTTATTCCGTTTGTAACACCTAGAAATAATGATGATAGAGCAACATTGGACACACACGCATCATATTAAAAGTTATTTTGATTTTTGCATGTCCGTCCGTCTGTCCGTCCGCACGATAACTCAAGAACGCATTCACTTAGAGGACTGAAATTTTGCATGCGGGTTTTCTAAAAAAAAGTTAATTTAAGTATCGGGTAACTGTTTCGTAGGGTTGCCATACAAAAATTTTGTTTTTCACTATATATTTGGGCATTGCCTGAGAATGCGTCGACGTAAAGAGCTAAAATTTGGTACGTGTTGTTTTTATAGCAATAGTAAATATAATTTAGAAAATGAACTAAATCTGGCAACCTCTTCTTGGTGTTTTCATACAAAAATTTAAGATTTTTACATATACTGTGAAAACGATCAGTCCTAGATGCTTTTAATGTACTGGAAAGTTCTTTAGAACGTGAAATCCTATGAAATTGGTTATAACCATTTTTACTGTCCGACAAACCATTTTAGAAATATGTATACGCAAAGAACAACTTCAAAAATCATACTTGCACAGAGATGTGACCATAAAAAATTACATACGGGCATTTATCTAGGGTATCATAAGAATTGCTCTTAGACAAATTCTAGCTTTCTTACTGGTTTTTATTACAAATGAAACTTTTCAAGATATTTTAAAATTTAGTTCTAAGAAAACAAACAATCTGTGACCGTAAGAATTGTTATTATAGAAAACTCCAAGACACTGTTGGATTATGTATTAATTGGAGTCAGTTTAAGGAATGTAAGTGCTTCTATTCAGTAGCGCAGATAAGAACTCAGGGGCCCACCCACGAAATTTTTAAGGACCCTTTTTATACCCTAGATGAAATCTGTAGGGTATACCAAGTTTGTAACGGACAGAAATAATGCTGGTAGAGCAAAATGTGTTGGACACTTATGCATGTCCATCTGTCCGTCCAATTTGACTGACAGCTGATTTGGCAAAACAAAATGTCTGAACTGCCCAATTTCTTCGTTCCTCTTGTAGAACAGAAATTGTGCGTATTCATAAACTAAATCCGTGCTGCGAAATTTTTATTCGTCACCTATAAATAGAAAAGACGAGTTGATCTTCCTATGTTTATGCATTAGTACAACTTCCTATAATCTGCTACTAGTGTAAACCTCTCTCTTGTGGAATATCAACTCAAAGAACTGAAACTGCAGCGTGTGGACCCAAGCGAAATTGTTTGAAATCTTTAACTGAAGCTGCAACGTGTAGGCTCTAGCAAAGTGTAGCTTCCAATAAGCTATCACGATACCGATGCCTGCTGTCGCTGTCAATCAACGTAGAAAAATGAAATGTAAAACGATGTCGAAACACAATCACATTTAGGTGGCGGTAGTGTAGCGGTAGATGAAAATTATCGTTTGGTTGCTCATTTATTACTGACTTTATTCTCGAAATATTTCTGCTCTATAAAAAACTAATTAATTACTTAGTAAGTTATTACAAATTCTAATCTAAACTGCAATTCTTTAATTTATTAATTCAAATTTATATCTAAGTTAATGATTTCAAGTTCTGCTCAAATTTCTTAATGCTAGTAACTAATTCAAATCACACTTCAATTTTTTTTATATATTCCTTATTATTTAGTCCTACAAAATATTGCTGAAGGAAAAAATTAATTATGATTTCTCAATTATGTATTAAACTAACACGTAGTGTGAAGCTGACCTTATAAAAGGCAGATTTTAACACTGTGTATAGGTTAATCAATTGACTAGTTTTCTGTATTAAATGTGTTATTCCTAGGTAAATCTAAATTGTTCTGTGATTACTATTTAGTGTAATCAATATCCCAACTAGCATGCGTTCACGCTTTACGGACAATCACCTTTCCCAATGATTTATCTAGATAAGAATAAATACCTTGTAATTTGTTGCGCTTCAAATGCGAAATACACGCGTTGAAATTTTACCAAAAATTTGTAAAATGTAATCTGAGAAAAATTGAACTAATTGAAGCAAAAGAAAAACAGAATGAAATAAAAATTGAAGCGAATTGAAACAAAAACTAGACAGAAAATTATTATGCAGAAAAAAAACCTGTATGTTTTTAATATTACTGAAAAATGAACTTTACTTTTAAAAAATGAACTATTTTGCGTTAATCACTGAGACCCTTTGAAATTCTTGCTAATCTGAAATACTGTGACCTTTCGGCAGCTGTATCTCTTTTTACAATTCGATGAAAAAAGAAGAACGATTGACGAAATGACCCCCTTTTCATCGAGAAATTTGTTCCATTTTCGACATTCATAAAGTGAAATATTCAAAAATTTAACTGAAAATGACAAAAGAATGAAATTTTCTTATTGTCAATCGATAGCAAATTAAATGATCTATATTTTGATAATTTTCTATTGAAAATTGATTGTAAATTCGATGATTTTAATCAATTTTTGTAAATTGTGGAACATTTGCTATAAAAATCTCGATTCGCTACGTTTCATTTCAATGTAGTCGATTTTTATGTCATTTCGTAGTATTTACTGTCTTTTCCCACTGTGAGTCTCTTTCACACTCATTGTGGGAAATGGATTTACAAAAAATCGCGAATATCGCGTTTTCCATTAAAAATAACGCGAAACGAACGCGGCCATCGAAATCACGGTTCGATTCTACGTGATTTCGATATGTCAAACGTCGCGAAATAATAAAGTTTGACGTGTTTTGACACTATCGAGCGCTGGTGTCACGTATTATTTTTGAAGTGTTTTTTAGTGTTTAAGAAGTGGTTTTAAGTGTTTTCATCGCTCTGGATGTCCTTCTTAACATCAGGTAAGCATATTTATGCATTTATTTTATAAATTTTGCTTGTAAGCTGCTAATTCTATGAATTTAAGCAAATATCAGGTAAGTGCTTTCGTGGCATTTTTTACCTTGTTTGTCCACAAATATTTGGCATAATTGTAATAATTATATAGTTTGTAACATATATTAATGTTTTGTGTGGTGTACTTTGTTGTACATATGTATAGCAATGATCTTAGTTAATGTTACTTCTATAATAAAATTCTTGTTTATTTCGTTTTCTAATTCATTTCTTTTATTTCATTTCAGATTTTTGCTGGAATCTATCCACTTGTGAGACTCCAAGTGGAGGTAATTTTTTTTATGAATATTTATTTAAAATCTTTACTGATTCTCTCTTTCTTTTCCAGGTTCGCAGAACAGTAAATTTAAGTTCGAAAATAGGACAAATCGGGTAACTCTTTCGTAGGGTTGCCATATAAAAATTTCGTTTTCAGTATATATTTGGATACTGCGTGAGAACACATCGACATAGAGAGCTTAAAGTTGGTACATGTAGTTAACATAGTAATAGTAAATAAATTTCAAAAATTCACTAAATCCGACACGCCCTTCTTAGTGTTGCCATATAAAAATTTAGCTTTGGGATTTTTAAGTATACTGTAAGAACGATCAGCTCTAGACGTTTTTATTGTACTAAAAACTTCTTCAGAATATGAAATCCAATGGAATTTGTAATGATCATTTTTACGATCCAACGAACCGTTCTAGAAATATATGCGAAAAACCACTTCGAAAATCAAACTTGCGGCTCCCATGGCAAATTGAAATCCGTTCTTTTATTATTTCAGAACTTTTTTTCACTGAATCGTTTTAAATGATGACAGTCATTATGTAAAAATTATTTCAAATATTCCACAGAATATCTACACAGAATGATTTGTCAGCCGACAATACTCAAATTTTATTATCATTAAACCCTTCAAGTGAACCCAGACGTATGTTCATCAGTCACGGATGTAAATAAATTATATTGCCAGGGATTTTAGGAATGACCAATTAAAAATTTCGAGTGCGTACATGAATTTGCGTTTCCTTAATCCTTTTTTAAAATAATTTTATGGTAAGCGCGCTTTAACAAGAGAGAGAAGCATACTTTGTTTTGAATTTGAGTTTCCTTAGAATTTTTTTTTATTTTTGGTGGAACCATATTTCTGTGATTTCTGTGATCTCAGAAAACATCAAAAACGAAAATACGACCTAGAAAATAAAAAATAGAACCTTTGAAAAAATTTAAGTCGAAAAATTAACTTTTATTTACAATAATGCGAAGTCGGTGCGTCTTATTTGTAAAGTTGAAATTGTACATTACACGACATTACGAAGTAAGTCATCCCCAATTTTCAGCTCAATATCCACATAATTGAAAATTGCTAACAAAGAGACTTAAGTCATTGCAACCAGGGCTTCGTAAACATTAAGGACTCTTGCGTTCTTTTAGTCGTTGACAGAACCAACTAAGCTAATTTTTTGATAGCTTGGCATATTGCTTATGCGTAACTGCACAAATTAATCGCTAAAGGTACCTAACTATGTCACGCCGAACAACGGAACGTTGTATTAGTGAAATTAGTAAAAAAAAAATTCAAAAAGGTTGTTGATGTGTGATTTGAATAATTGTGATTATATCAGATATTGTTGTCATATCTGTTTTAAGATACTTAAATGACCAACCAGATCACCTGGCTTTAACTGTTTCTCCTTTTACACTCTAATAGCACTGATCGCTTCCTTTTTCACCTGCAAATGTAGGGCAGGAAGGTTTAGTAAGGATTCTACGGCTGCTGTAGAACAGGTTATCATGACACCAGGTATTCCTAGACCGGAAAACCGATGGATGGGTTTTTTGAAGCAGAGCCTCAGCCGTTTTTTAATTTGTTTTTGGCCACCATGCGAGAGCCGCATAGGTGACCATGGGTCTAACACCCTATGTTCTGCCAGTGAAGGACGACACGTGTAAGAGAGATCGCACCGCTCTATCCGGCACTCTGAACAGATGCGAATGTAAGTTTCTTATCTAGAGTTACCCCTGGATATTTGACTTCGATCTTCTTGTAAATGGAACGATAATCGCCTTATTGGGGTTTATATTAAGGGTTCTGTATAAACACCCCGTATGGATTTTGGAGAGGGCATTTTGCATGAGATCGGAAATGACTTGATAATGCTTGCCCCGTATTGTAACTACTAGGTCATCCGCGTAGCCTTGAACATTAACACCTGAACTGGTAAGTTTCTCTAGCAGGTCATCAATTACGACCGACCACAGGAGTGGAGAGAGAACTCCTCCTTGTGGGCAGCCTTTTGCTGCGTTGATCGTGATTGAACAGTTCCCTAGAGTTATGGTTATCCTCCTGCTTCTAAGCATGGAGGCTATCCAGTTTACCGTGGAGGGATCAAAGAATTTATCATCGGCAGCTGATTTAATTGCATCGAAAGAAGTGTTATCGAAGGCTCCTTCTATATCCGCAAATGCATATAGGGCCACCTCTTTTGCTTCAAAAGCTTTTCCGAGGTCTTTGACTAATGTGTGAATGGCAGTCTCGGTAGACTTTCCAGCTTGATAAGCGAACTGCTTAGATTGAAGTGGTGATTTAATCAAAATTTCACTTTGAATGTGTAGGTCGAAGTTTTTTCCATGGCCTTAAGTAACAATGAGGAGAGACAGATGGGTCGGAACGATTTGGCTAGACAACTAGCCCTTTTTCCTGCTTTGGGTATAAATAACACCCTGACGTCTCTCTAACATTGGGGAACGTACCCTAGAGCGTAGCTGGCTCGAAAAAGTTTTTGTAGTGGAAAGAGGGTTTTTTTCTACAGCTTGCTGTAGTAGAGCGGGGAAGATGCCGTCCTCTCCAGCAGATTTAAAGGGCTTAAATTTGCCAATGGCCCATCTAACCTTGTTGGGAGTGAAGACTCTGCCCGCAGGGCTCTTGCTCCTGTTAAAGGCCATATACTTGTCCACCTCAATTGAGTCTGGAGCAAGTATTCCTTGATAGGGAGTGAGAGAGTCGGGAAAGTGGGTTTCTAATAACAGCCTGACTGTTTCCTCGCATTTCTCGGTGTAGTTCCCATCTTCTTTTTGAAGTGAGTCTAAACCATTTGTGTG
This sequence comes from Dioctria rufipes, assembly GCA_963924295.1. Lineage (NCBI taxonomy): Eukaryota > Metazoa > Arthropoda > Insecta > Diptera > Asilidae > Dioctria > Dioctria rufipes. Next base: position 151,309,534 of record OZ002743.1, on the reverse strand, counting down.
AGCCTGGTAGCTGGGGGCAATTGATTTATGCCATCGCAGAAGGTCCGTCAGGTTTTTCTTTTGGATCTCCTTAATTCAACATTATATTCCGTTAGAGCCTTTTTATATTCCCTCCAGATACCAGAGAGTTTAGCTCTGTTGAATAGTTTCCTGACCTCTTTTCTTTTCAACCTCAGTTCCTATTCCACCAAGTCACCTGCCCATTTCAGGTCTTTTTCTTCAGAGGGCAACTATATTCGAATGAAATCAATACAGCCGTTTGGAGCTACGCAGTGGCTGCGTCAAGCTCTTCCGTTGTGCTAATGCTACTGCCGGGAGAGTCAGCCTAAAGGTGTTGTCGATAGAGTTTCCAGTTAGTTAGTTAAGGGATTCGGTACTCTTGACATGTGTTAAGTATGGCGTCTATGTTGAACCTGATAGGTCTGTGATCGGACATGATAATCTCGGTCGATACATGCCACCTGCTTATTTTTGTACTTATGAACACACTGGCAAGTGTTAGGTCCAGCACCTCTTGTCTAATTGAGTTCAAAAAGATTGGCTTATTACCTCAGTTTAGTATCTCTAAATTTCTAGACAATATAAAATCATAAAGGTACTCACCCCTGGCGTTGGTATCCGTGCTGGCCCATATCGTTCGTTGTGCGTTTGCACAGCATCCAACGATGAATAGTGTCGAGAATCAGACCCGTAGGGTCCTCGGCGTTGTTTGGGAAGTATCCCACGAGAACCTGTGGACGACAAAATTTCATTTTCCTCGACTACCACAAGGTCAGCTGCTTCCCAGGGTTTAAGTTCCCCTACTATGCCTTTCAGTCATGATACGGTGTCCTGATTGGCGCAGTTGAGAACCAATCACTCTGGTCTGAACGTGGAGCTCAGAAATCTTGGCTTCAGGGGGCTTTGTTTTCTTGTCGCTATTTATCTCAAGATGGCACTTTGTACGAGGTTTAGCTGATCTGCGCTGAGTGCCACCTTAGGATAACCGGCGGGAAGAATGCCTACCCGAACACTTTCTGTAACCTCCTTATAGGTAGGCTGCTTACACGAAGGCAGGGAGACGTGCTTCTTGGGAGGATTCTCCGTTATTGCCTTGCTACGTTTAGCGCTGGGTTGCTCCACTTTCGGAGAAGTGTCGTCAGAGCGAGTCCGTTTTTTAAGACTCTCCTCATTCCGCTCCTCTATTTGGAGTGCAGCAATCCTTCAAGCCTCTGCTTCTGTGTGGCGTGGTTTAAAAGCCATATAAACCTTTCCATATTATGCATATAATTGTGATAACGGGGGATTCAGCCGCACTACTAAAGAAATGAAAAAAGATAGTCATCAGATTCAAGAAACTCATCAGAGAAGAGCTAATAACCGAAGAGCTGGCGTTGTATTTAATGTCTATCCAAATAAATATATTTTCAGAGCTCACATTTGTTTAGGCATCACACAACGGACCGAAGATCCCATGTGGAAACGATAGATCGCGATCACTGCTGCTGTCACTGAGAATAACGCGTCAATACAGCATCGACCGGGACCAAACTTCCAGACGCAAACCATAAAGAAGGAATAGGATCGGCTCAGTTTAGTCTGTCATCAAGACTTTCCGGTTGGCCTGCAATTCAGCAGTTTAAAAATAAGTCCTCAAGACCGTGCAGTTAGCCTTAAAATCAGTGGATTACAAACAACTTAGCCTGCAAATCAGCGGCTTACGAACAGCTTAGCCTGCACACCAGCGGCTTACAAATAAGTGCCCAAGACCGCGCAGTTAACCTGCATGTCAGTGGTTTACAATCAAGCCCTACAGATCGGGCAGTTAGTCATCATTTATGGAAGGCACACAATTCAACAAACTGAACCAGAACGTCCGGTGTCAGAGTGAAGAGGCTATGTGGAAGTCCTATATGTTCCACGAGTGAAGAATTAAAAATAGTAAAGAACGGAATAAATACGATAATTCCAAAAATGAAGAACTAAAATATGATTAACAGGAATCAGGAACATATGATCCAAATAAGAATCAAAATTATTTTATTAAAATTATCCATATAACTTATTGACCATGATGACATCTTACTTCTTAAAGGACTAACTTGTAAACTGCTAGTACATCATTTTTGGACATCTTTTAGATCTTGTGAAGCAGCCGTTTCCTTACAAGCGTTTGAACAGTAAACTCCTGACGCCAACGAAAGCGTGGAAAGTCGCCTTAAAGAAGCCATAACTGTATTCAAGTTAGGCAAATTGATTATACAAACAAGTAAAATAGCTAGAATTGGACTAAGCCCAATTCCTATGATACACTAGATGAAGACCCGTATGCAATTCGGTATGGTCACCCATCTGTGCAAGTTTAATTTTTGAAGTGGCTTTTCGCATATATTTCTAGAACGGTTCGTCGGACCGTAAAATTGATTATTACAAATTTCATAGGATTTTATATTCTGAAGAACTTTTCAGTACAATAAAAACGTCTAGGACTTTTAACAGTACATGTAAAAAACCAAAATTATCATATAGCAACACCAAGAAGGGTTGGCTGATTTAGTCCATTTTTGAAGCTTTGTTTTCTATTACTATGAAAACACCGAATGCAAACTTCAGCTCTCTACGTCGACTTGTTCTCAGGCAGTGTTTAAATAAATAGTGAACAAAAAAATTTGTGTATGGCAACCCCACGAAGGAGGTGCCCTATTCGTCCCATTTTGGAACTTAAATTTGCATTTTGGTTTTTTTTTTAAATCTGTGTGCAAAATTTCAGCTCTCTACGTTGATGCGTTGTCAGGCACTGTTTAAATATCTAGTAAAAAACGAAATTTTTGTATGGCAACGCTACGAAGAAGTTACCCGATTTGTCCCATTTTCGATCTTAAATTTCCTTTTTTTAAAAATCCCGTGTGCAGAATTTCAGCTTTCTGAGTGAACACGTTCTCGTGAGGACGGACGGACAGACAGACTGATGGACAGATGGACTTGCAAAAATCAAAATATCTTTTAATATTATGCGTGGATGTCCAACCCATTTTTCTCTAGTAGAATTATTTCTGTGCGTTACAAACGAACTAACCAACTTAGTATACCCTATGATTTCATCTAGGGTATAGTATATAGCAGTAGTAATTGGCAAAATCGATCGTTTTGGTGACTCAGGTCATACGAGTTTTTTCATATAAATGACTCATGTAAAAGATTCGGTCATTTGGGTCATTTGAGTCAGTTAGGAATAATCTTCTAATACCCTAAAATTACCTACCTCACTGAATAGTTCATGTCAGAGCAACGCTCAAAGCTAAAAGTACGCTTAGTTTATCAATTTTGCAGCCGTTCGCGACTGATATATCACTGCGTGTTAAAAGACAACAATCAAAAATTATGCCTTGTAACTGCTCAACTGTTGAAATATGGCATGGCAAGGCAACCCAGGTGGCCTCAAAGCAAGTATTTAGCAAATGAAAAACTGTTGCATTCTCTGAATGATTAAATCGTCTTCAGTGCTGCAGAAATTTGTATTCGTTTCAATTTATTTGGTAAGGAACCCAACTTTAGATTACAAGAAGACTATTTTCCTGTATGTATAGAAGTTTAAGCTCTATAGCTTATATAAAATCAATGTTGTCATTTTTCTATAAGTATCAATATAGAACACGAAAAAATGTCAGTAGCTCATAGTACAATAAATATTGTATATTCATTATAGCAAAATATCTAACATTTTACAGTATTACATCGTTGTTCGTTGGCTATAGTTCCCACGCGACGTCAAAAGAAATGTAACTAACGCCTCTATAAATTAAGGAAAACTTTGTTACAATTATGTATAAAAAGGACAGTGCACTGCCTATGTATGTAGGAAGATGCCTTATGATATTTTACCATATATATTTAAAGCTATATGTACAGTAAAAAGCCTATTAAATGGCTCATACTTCTAAATTTATCTGAAAAAACTACGTATATGAGAAAAACAAGTTGGAGCTGTAGGTTCCCGAATACATACAACTAAGTGATAAAAAGCACTGCAAATACATAATTCCAAACGACTGAGTGACTACGCCTGTTTATTTCATGACATAGCTATTTGATTTCATCTTCCCTATTGGTGTTAGGCAGGCTGCTATCACCCAAGTCCTAAGTGTCGTACGCACTTTCTGTTGTCTTTCAAAAAAGGTTTATTCATTTCGTAAAATTATTTAAATACAACATCGCTATAGCATTACAAGTGTATAGTCAGCACAGTTTCTTTGGAAGACGACAGAAAGTTCTGGTAGAGCATTTACGTCTTCGGTAAGCGGCCTGCCTTATATTATATTCTTTTATTATAATATTTATTAGACTGAAATTCATTGGAAAAACAAACAAAAAATTTTTTCCCCCAATGAATTTACAAAATGCATTGAGATTCAAAAAAAATATCGAACTTTTCGACCCAGCGATCAGAGAGGTCTCATCAGTGTGGTTATCTCTGATCTCCTATCACAGAAGATCGATGATAGAGGTCACCCAAATGTCCATATAAATACTTTTTAACAAAAGCAAGTGTGAATTATATGGTAGCCAGATTTCTCATTGGAATTTTAAAATTAGGTGATTATTCCCCTTGTTGCCGTATGGGACTCGGATAACCCAAGTAAAACCTTAAGGTGGAAATTTTTCGTCTTTATTAGACTGAAATTCATTGGAAAAAGAAACAAAAATTATGATACACCAATGTCACTGAGCAAAAGTTTCTATATACAGGGTGTCCCGTAAGTCGACGTCAAGCCGGAACCGGGTGATAGACCAAATCGTAACAGTTACCAGGAAAATATAAAAAAAAATCTAAGTCATGTATTTTTCAAATTATAGGCATTTCTTTTGTTTTCGAGAAAATGTACACCTTGTGATGGTTTTTTAGCTCCTGTTGCTACAAATCTTTAGTTTTTTTCAATTTTATTTTTCTTATGTAATCCCGGTGCTTATGTAACCTGTTGTTTTAAGTTCTAAGCCAACTACTCCAGCTTGGAAGAAAATGTCACATTTTGCCGAACCAACAATATAAAATTAATAATTCGTTGAACTTTAACTGACTGTACTGAAAAAAGTAACTTTAAAAGTTGACACATTTAATAAGGATTCTAAAATGGTACAACACTTGCTACATTATTTCTTAGATTATTATTATTATTCTTAGATTTTCTTCAAGAAACCCAGTTTCGAAAAATTTCTTTTCACCTACTTTTCACCTACTAAAAATAATTCTAGATTACCCAAAGCTTGTCGTAAGACCGTAACTTTGAGATTTCAATTTGAGTGAGACGGAGAGTCATTCCATGAAGTGTGAGTGAGACCGTTGCTTTAAATTCTAAGCCAAGCTCACCGAATATTACAAAACCATGAGCTACACCCATACCATATACAGCGAGTAAAAACCCTGCTACCTCGAGATTATCAACCTCGGGTTGCGTTTTGCCAAACGGTGCTACAAAGACAACGGGAAGAGCCGCGATTCTTCGAAAAAATTTTGTGGTCGGATGAATCGACATTTAAAAAAGACGGTTACATGAACCTACACAACTTACACGAATGGCACGTAGAGAATCCGAATTTAATGAGACAAAATAGATCTCAATATTGTTTTAAAATAAACATGTGGACCGGAATTTTAAACGGAAAAGTCATAGGACCTTTTGAGTTGCCAGAAGTCTTTAATGCTGAAATTTATTTAGATTTTTTGCAAAACCATCTACCTAATTTACTGGAACACATGCCATTAAGTATTTACAGAGAGATGTGGTATCAGCAAGACGGCTGCCCAGCGCACTATGCCCTTTGAGTTAGAGAATATCTCAATGAAGAATATGCGGACAGATGGATAGGGCGGTCTGGTACGATTTCGTGGCCAGCCCGTTCACCTGATCTAAATCTATTAGATTTCTTTTACTGGGGAGCAGTGAAAGAGAAAGTTTATAAGAAGTCAATTGAAAATTTAGCTGAGCTTCGGCAAAGAATTACGGAAGCAGTTGAATTTGTCAACAACGGAAGAATTGCCCGTCTGATAACCCGATCTTTTTTAAGAAGATGTCGAACTTGTATTTCAGCTGAAGGAAGGCAGTTTGAACATCTTTTGTAAATAATAAATCTTAGCATCCAAATAATTGGTGTTTAATTTTAAAATTAAGGAAAATTTGTCCTAAATTTAACAAAAAATTAGCATCTCTGACTCGAAAGCGTGACTATCTGCCTCACTCACACTTCATGGAATGACTCTCCATCTCACTCAAGCTAGAATCTTAAAGTTACGCTCTTAAGGCAAGCTTTGGGTACACTAGAATCAATTTTAGTAGGTGAAAAGAAATTTTTCGAAACTGGGTTTCTTGAAGAAAAAAATTTTTTTTTCCGTAATCTAAGAAATAATGTAGCAAGTGTTGTACCATTTTAGAATCCTTATTAAATGCGTCAACTTTTAAAGTTACTTGCCAGACTGGCGTAGTATATTTTTTATCAGTACAGTCAGTTAAAATTCAACGAATTATTAATTTTATATTGTTGGTTCGGCAAAATGTGACATTTTCTTCCAAGCTGGAGCAGTTGGCTTAGAACTTAAAGCAACAGGTTACAAACCACTATTCGGGAATACATAAGAAAAATAAAATTGAAAAAAACTAAAGATTTGTAGCAACAGGAGCTAAAAAACCATCACAAGGTGTACATTTTCTCGAAAACAAAAGAAATGCCTATAATTTGAAAAATACATGACTTAGATTTTTTTTATATTTTTCTGGTAACTGTTACGATTTGGTCTATCACCCGGTTCTGGCTTGACGACTTCTTATGGGACACCCTGTATATGGCCTCATAACGATAGGAGTGAGTGCAAAATTTGTAGCAAAACCAAAATGCACGAAGTAAATACAATTGAAAACATATGTATAACTCATAAAGTGAATCACCTATTCAATACAGTGATTTACTTTATCAATTCTCTGTATTTTATTGGTTTTAATTTTTACCACAAATATTGTGATCGTTCCTATGTTTATAAGGTCATATATGTCTTACGTAATCTTCAGTGCCTTTGGTATAAGTATAGAAAGCGCAGTGTGGTATAATCCTACCAGGCTCAGACATGTGTGAGTTTTCATTCTAAGTTGAATTTATTATCTTAAAGTTAAGAGTTCATTCGTGATTCAGTGCGTATATACGAAATTTTTGGTGATTTTTTTTTTAATTTAAAAGTTATTGCAAATATAACCCAATAATGGATTACATTAAAGAAAAATTGGAAGAAATGGGCTAGAGTCAATATTTGGGAAAGTTTATTGGTAAGTCACAACCTTCAACTGTTTAGTTTGTGATTAAGTGATTAGTTTATGATTAAAAAAAAAACACTGTAACTGCAATTAAACAAAGGAGAAAATTATATCAGAATTATTCATATGTGTATGTCATGCTGACTAGTTTTCTCCACCCGAAAATACTTTTCAAAAATAATTGGCTTTGTTTTTTCTATAGCTGTATTTAGAAGAAGAATTTGTTGTTGATTCCTTCAATAATCTCGACCTTGACGTTTTAAAAGAGATAATTCCAAAAGTTTGACCCAGATTGACATTTTGGTTTAAATACAAAAAGCTATTTGGTCATGAAGACGTTTGTGTGGGAATTAATTTATTCTACTTATTTTTAAAGAAATAAATATATTCGGAAAAAAACGCCGGATTTAAGCGATTTCAAGCAGGGATCGTAATTATTATGAACAAAAAAATCATGAGATAATTATTATTTTTAATCTTTATTATTTTAATCAAATACAATAGTTATTATATGATTTTTATGATTTAAAAATTGTATTATTTAAATAATTATTAATTGTTAATTTTTACTTTTTAGATAAATATAATAATTATTTTTGATTTTTTTAATCAGAAATAAAAATGACTTGTCAGTTTATATTTTTTTTATCAAAGGTAATATAATTATTTTTTCTTTCTCTTTTTCTTTTTTATTATTTTTTTCTTTTTAATAAAAATCATTTGCTAGGTAGAACAAAAACAAGTAAAAAAGCTAGAATTGGTCTAAGACCAATTCTTAAGATACCCTAGATGAATGCCCGTATTAAATTTCGTATGGTCACCGATCTATTCAAGTATTGATTTTGAAGTTGTTTTTCGCATATATTTCTAGAACGGTTTGTCGCACAGAAAAAATGATTATAACCAATTTTATAGGATTTCTTATTCTGCAGAAGATTTTAGTACAATAAAAATGTCTTGGACTGATCGTTTTCAAAGTATACGTAAAAAACCGAAATTCTTATATGGCAACACCAAGAAGGAGTTGCCCGATTTAGTCCGTTTTTGAAATTTTATTTGCTAATGTAGTTAAAACATCATGTACGAAATTTCAGCTCTCTACGTCGGGCGCGTTCTCAGGCAGTGTCCAAATATATAGCGGAAAACGAAATTTTTATATGGCAACCCCATGAAGGAGTTGCCCGATTTGTCTAATTTTCAAACTTAATTTTTCTTTTTTTTTTAAAGTCCGTGTACAAAATTTCAGCTCTCTAAGTATACGCGTTCTCGAGTTATCGTGCGTACAGACGGACGGACATGCAAAAATCAAAATAACTTTTAATTTTATGCATGGGTGTCCAATCCATTTTGCTCTACCATCATTATTTCGAGGTATTACAAATGGAATGACAAACTTAGTATACCCCTATGATTTCATCTAGGGTATAATAACAATAACAATTTAATAATTTTTATTATTTATGTTAATAAATAAAAACTATGTGCTGCTACTAATATTTTTGAAAAATAAACCTTCAAATATTTGTTGTCACTTGCGATCAATAAAAATTGGTAGAAGTTAATTAATTTTGTGGTAAGGGCATTTTCTGCATTGAAGTTACTACTTAGCGATCCTAGATGTAATCTCTCAGATATTAATGTTGGAAAAAAACTTTTTGTTTAATTGCACATCGAGTAATGCAATAATAAAAACTTTCATTTTGGTCATTTTTATTGGTTTATTTATTCACTTCAATAATTGAAAGCATTAAATAATTATTATTTTTATTATAGCAAATGACTTCTATTTTGACAAAAATAATCAAAATCAAAAATAATAATTATCATCGACTATTATAAAAAATACAAATTATTAATAATTAATTTTTTTTTCTATAAGAAATAAAAAATAAAATAACAATTATTTTTAATTTAAATAATAAAAATCCAAAGAAATAATTTTGGAATGCTTTTAATTTTAAAATTACATTTTTCTAATTATTTCTCATGATGAAACTGCATGAAAATATGCTACTTTGTAATTTATTTCCACTTCGAATAACCTTTGTTTGGTATATAATTTTTTCATTTTAAAAATTAGTAATAATATTTATTTACGGTCCCTGATTTCAAGGGTTAATTCATTAATGTGTCAAACTCTTTGTTAACATATCCACTATATTTTCAATTCGTTCAAAGCTATCTTGTAACTCGATACATTTTAAAGAACAATGTAGTTTTAAGAAAAGATTCAGCGATATTTGAAAAACATTTTAACTGGAAAATTTTACGAGTTTAATGACTTTTTTTCATAAACATGTTTTTCTAAGACACTTATAACTGTGACAACTATCAGTGAGCCGTTATCTTCCCAAGATTCCATTTTCTTGAATTCTGCTGATGCCATTTTGGACATTTCAAATGAAAGAAACAATCTTATTGGGAAGACACATTGGTTAATAAAATAGAAAAGGTAGACTGATCCAGATTGTAGAAATTAATAATTTAATACTCTTTTCTAATAGATATTCACACCAAATAATCTTTGCCTTAATAATTCTACATCATTCTCATCTAACACAGTAAACGATTTTAATAAAAGTGTTAGAGATTATTTGAAGTATGCCAATGGTGAAATAATACTTAATACGCTCAAGAAACTGCAAAATTGATGTAGCAGAGAGACATGATTATTGACGAATGTAGTTGTACACAAAGAGTTTGATTCCTGCATAGGTTCTGGTCGCCCGTTTAAAATTAGCAAGGAGCGTTTCCTTGTTCTAGTGGAGCAAATAATTGAAATATTCCCTTCAGAGAATCAATCTGTATATTTTATTCCTTAAAATCCCACAACTAAAGCTCACGCTTCAGGAAAGCTATGGGAAGTTGACAACAGATTAAAGAAAAACTCAAAAGCCAGTGATATTTCGGCCACGAAATAAGAGAATTTTATTGTTAACCTTCCCACAGAGGAATTAATTCGGATGCTAAAATTTTTGGATTATTGAAAAAAGTGTTTTGATCACAGAAAGTCCAGGCTTAAAAAGCTCTCGTTTTCCTTGTAATTCTTTTACTATTGGATAATGCTTGGATACTGTACGCGTTGAGGGTGATCTCGTAATAAAGTCTGTTCCAATAAAAACCCATATGATTCCTATAAAGAATACTTTAAAACAATTTTTACAATGCCAGGTGTTTTGCAAGAATCTATAAATTATATACGTTCATTAAAATCTTCTAAAGACTTAGTATCAAGTATAATTCAAACTGATTTTTGGGAAAAAAAAAGGTAGACTTACTTCTAATGCCAACTCTACCATTACTGTATATACTTTACTTTGAGGAATTCAAAATTAATAACCCTCTTGGACAAGCGAGCATTTGGAGATGTAGTTTTTGAAAAACTTGTTGATCAAATTAAAGAGTTAGAGGAAACGGGGATTGAAGTTAATGAGGAGAAAGTAAATTTTATTTTAACGGTATGCGTAGGAGATATCAAAGGTCTTAACTCTTTACTTGGGTTCAATGAATGTTTCCGTGCGAACTTTTTTTGTAGATTTTCCAAAATGTACAGAAATCAAACTCAAATAACTCCTGAGCTGAATGAAACTTTACTAAGAACCAAAATAAATTACGAAGATGATTTAGAAAAAAACAACCTATCTCTTACGGGAATTCGTTCTTCTTGTATATTTAATCAGTTAAGAAGTTCTCATGTGTTTATTGTCGGCCCTCTTTTGCATATTTTTAATTGCTGCATCACTAAGTCAGTGTTTCCCAAGATCTGGAAAATTGCGCATGTGATCCCTATCCCAAAGAAAGCGACAGCAGATATTCCTGCCGACTTCAGGCCTATCAGTTTTCTTTGTTTCCTTGCTAAAGTGCTCGAGAAGCTGTTGTATTGGCAGGTTCAGCAGTACATGCTCCAAAATGATCTTCTTAGTAGATGGCAGTCTGGATTTCGACCTAAACGTAATTGCGAAGGTGCTCTCGTGAAGGTTACAACGGACATCCGCTCAGCACTTGATCGGCGGGAAGTGGTTATTATGACGCTTCTGGACTTCTCCAAGGCTTTTGGTAGTGTCTGCCATAGTAACCTGCTGAGAAAAATGTTTTTGATTTTTCGAACCGAGCCACCCTCTTAATAAAAGAATTCCCTCACGCTCGTTCGCAGAGGGTTACCTTGGGGCAAAATAATTCCTCCACCCTGCTTCCCCTATCTTGTGGGGTCCCACAGGGTTCTATTCTGGGCCCTGTGCTGTTCAGCATTTACATTATTGATTTGACCGAGTATATTCGCGACGTCAACATTCACATGTACGCCGATGACGTGCAAATTTATTTAAGTCGCCCTATAGGTTTGATCGAAGATTGTCTTGCTCGCCTGAACAGTGACTTGCATAATATCTGGTACTTAGAAAACAAGCTCAAGCTGAATCCGAGTAAGTCGCAGTGCATTGCTTTTCATTGTGGATCTATTGATCCTACAACGCTTCCTAATATTTCATTGGGCGGTTGTCCCTTGCCTTATGAGGATCGAGTTCGTAATCTTGGCGTGTTTTTAAATTCTAACATGAGATGTTGTGACCTCATCAACTCAAACATAGCAAAAATATATGGCACTCTCCGCCGTCTCTGGCTGTCTGCTAGTTTACTATCACCTAAACTCCGTTGTCACCTTGTTAGGTCTCTCATTCTGCAACATTTCACTCATGCCTCTCTTGTCTTTCCCAAGCTCGACTCGTACTCAAGGAAACTGAATGTCGCTTTCAACGACTGTACTAGATTTATCTTTGGTCTGAGGAGGTTTGATCATGTATCTCACCTCAATTTCACCTTGCTGGGCTGCTCGCTTGATATATATTTGAAGCAGAGAGCTTTAGTGTTCCTGTTTAACTTGCTTCGTTCTTCCCAACCGGCCTATTTGAGTACCTTCTTTCAGCCCTTAAACTCCAAGAGGTGGCTCAAAGTGCTACTTCCACGGTTTCAAACCACCATATTCGACGGATCCTGCATTGTATTGTTCAACTGACTAGAATCTGGAACTCGCTGCCTCATCATATCCAGACAACTAACTCGCTCGGCAACTTCAAACGACTCCTAAAGTCCTATCTTAGCATAGTTGACATTGGCTTGCGGTGACCTGTACGCGCAGCACTTTTCTTTTTTTCTTTTTCTCTGTTTTTTAATCTTTAATTTTTTATTCCTGTAGATATCTTTTTAAAATCTCTTTAATATTATGTTTAATTAAATATGTATTTTCGATATTTTAATATTAGCTTAATTTAAGTTAGGTTTAGTTTTATTTAGCTCTCTTGCCATTTTGTTCGATGTTTGAAAAAAGATTGTAAATCTTGTAGCATCAGTACCCAGGAAATAAATTAATTGAATTGAATTGAATGTCACGGAAAGCTTCTCAGTTGATATTATGCATGACTTACTCGACGGAATTTGTAATTTTGAAATCACGCTGATATTGTAACAATTTATTAATGAAGAGAAGTTGTTTTCATTGAGGGCTTTCAATGAACGTATCAATGTATTTGATTTTAGGAGCTACGAACATATCAATAAGCCACAAGAAGTTTTAGAAGACCATTTAAGATTAAATAAAATAAAGTATTCAGCATCAGAGACCTTATGGTTTATGAAATTTCTTAGTGTATTGATAGATGATTGGATCCCAGTGGACCACAAAACTTTTCATTTGTTTTTCTTACTAGAAAACATATTAAATTTGTCTTTGTTTGATATCATATCAGAACGAGACATAAGTAGAATGCAGTTTCTTATTAATGAACATCATAAACTTTACATTGAGTTATTTCAAAGGCCTCTCAGGCCTAAGCATCATCTGATTATACTGTTATGAGAAAGGTTGGGCATTAAAGCAATTGTGGTCTATGCGGCAAATAGGTTCTTACTTAGTGAAGCTAAAATAAAAGGAAATCAGAGAGAATTTTCTACTGTTTGTACGTACGGAAGGGAAATAACTTTTATTAGTCCTGCGGTAAAAGTCGTAAGTCAGCACAATCAACAAGTCCGATATTGCAATTGCGTTGAATATAAATGGGTAAAGTATAAGTTCGACGCTGTTATAAATATTGGGGAGCAAGATGAATATCCCAAATTTGGCATCATTGAGTGCTTCGAAATGTATTCAAATCAAGAAAATTATATTGTACTTTCACTACTTCAAACATTGTACTATGATCCACATAGAATATGTTACTGTGTTGAAAAGACTGAAATTTATGAGAGGATAGAGCTTATGTATCACTATAGATATATGTACATTAATTTCTTTAAATTCAAGTTAATTGCTTGTATAACAATCATTACAACACAGATTTTTTCAAAAAAACTACCGAAATTTATCTACAAAAATTACAAAATGCTTAGGAATATATGGCCCAACGCCTTTGATAAAAGAGATAACTTATGAAAATAAGAAAATAAATATATTTAATATTACCAGTAAAACGATTCAGTTTCAAACTTAGTATTTCGATCGTTAAAGTAAAGTGATTCTAATATTGTTAAGTTTAACGAAATAATACTGACAGAATTTTTAAAAATAGTGTTAACATCCCGAAATTTAAAATTGTAAACCACTTTTTTTTTTTTGGCAAATTTAATAATATAAAAGGTTTTAAAAAAAAAGGGGTGTTGCGTATATAACCCCAAGATTTTAGCTCTGCCTGATATCCTAAGGCATTATTAGTCTCAAACCCGTCAAAGTAAGTGTTAATAGGAAAAGCTAAATGGCTTCTGTAGAATGAGCAGTATTTGTCCTTCCTAATGCTAACTTTCACTCGAATGTATTTCAGGGAATATATTGCCGCTAACAAAATTATTTGTTTTCTTTCAAAAGTTCTTTCCTTTGTTTTCGGTTGATAAGTTTGACATGCTAGAAAGGAAACATTTTAGAAAAAACCGATGCATTTTTAGAATTCGAATAATTTAATTTCTCCAATTTTAAAGTGATTATAAAACATGGAAAGTATAAAGCTTCGGTACTTCTAACAAATTTTTGGATTAGAATAAAGTTCAGTAATCATTTCTATATGTATAGAGTACACTTATTGTTCATAATTACAAAATGAAATGTTATTATCAAGAGCAGTGTTTTTCGATTTTTCATTCTTGTCATTATCCCGTTAAAGTTGCTGCTTACATTGGTTACTTTATTTTCCGATTAGTTACAAGCTTTCGGATATTTGTTTTTGAAATTGGCATGGGTCTGTTCAAAATGTTTTTTAAACAAATTTTAAAAATAATCGTTTTTTTTTTTTCAAAACAAAGGTTGCAGACAAGTTGTTCATAGTGTCGGTGAAACAAATTAATATGTACTATGTAGTCATAAATTAACAAAAATTGAATTTCTTGTACACGCATGCATACGTATACACTATAATGATAATCAAATGCTAACGGCACCGATTATCGAGCAGATTAACTGATAACGATCGATGTACCAAAGAACTCACTCTAATAAATTGTGTCGTACAGTTCAGACGTGATACTCGAGTCTTTTTATATTGTTGTTGTCCGCCCACTGTCGGTTCCTACAATTAATTTCAGAAGTGCGATAAGAAACCCTAAAAATCAAAAATAATAATTATTTGCGAGCGGATTAATGTTCAATTTTAATTTCTGACATTTTGTGTTTTATTTTATCACATTATATTAACTAATGGCTTGGAATGTTAATCGGTTAACGGAATTTTATTAGCAGCGAGATCATGTGTATATGTGCATAAAATCGGTAAAAATCTACAAAATTATATGTAATTGAGTGGATTATAAGCTGCTAAATGTGAAAAGTGATCATCGGTGATTTAAAATAAAAATATTTTCACATAATTTTTCCAGATTTTGGTTTTTATTGTTCAGTTTATATTGTGCGTAATCAAATGGCTACACGAGTTGCTCGTTTTCTTGAAAAGGCCAAGGTGAACGAGTTAAAGGAAAAATTGGACAAATTGGGTCAATCGACAGTGGATATGAAAAATGTCCTAAAATTACGGTTAGAGGACGTAATAAAAGATATTTCAAGTTCACAATTTGAAGAAATGTTTCCTACAAATTTACTGGAGTTGAACACAGAAGACATTACCAATGACGAAAATCCACAGCGATTTGATAGTACAGTTGGTGATAACGGTGAGAATGAATCACCAAGGAGTATTGCAGACAACGTGAATACGCTAAATCGACAGCAGTTTCTTGGAATAAATGTTACTGAAGGCGAGGATGAGGCGTTAAATGATGAATTGGAGATTTTGCAAGAAAGATTAGTCAAAAAGCAGAAAATATTGGATCTTCGAAGGAAAATTTCTCAATTAACGATGGAAGAGGATACCGTTAGTACACGCTCGACCTTTAATTTTCGTGATGTTGAGGAGTCACTTAATCAGTTTAGTGGTGAAGATAACTTCAGTATTCAAAGATGGCTAGAAAACTTCGAGGAATCAGCTGGAATTTTTGGTTGGGATGATAAAATGCGTTTTATCTATGGTAAGCGGTTGTTAACGGGAACTGCAAAACTGTTCTTACGAACCATGTGTTTAACATCTTGGCATGAACTTAAAAGTGCGTTGGTTGCTGAATTCTCAAGAAAAGTAACTAATGCTGACATCCACAATGAATTAAGAAATAGGAAAAAGAAAAATTCAGAATCTTTTCAAATGTATGTGCTTTCAATGCAGGTAATTGCTTCGCTGGGCAATGTGGAAGAAGCTGACGTCCTTCACTATATAATTAACGGAATTTCAGATAGCCATATCAATAAAATGCTTCTATATAGTGCAACCACAATGAGTGAACTTAAACATGCACTAAGAACGTACGAAAAAATTAAATCATCTAGTCAAACATCTTCGGATCAAATAAAATATCGCGATACTCGTGCAAAAGAATCATCAAAACAACATCAAGGTCAGTTTAAGTGCTTCAATTGCAACGAGAGAGGACACACCAGCAATAAATGTTCAAAACCAAGGCGATTGAAGGGGTCCTGCTTCCGGTGTGGTAAATTAGGACACATAGCAAATAATTGTCCTAGTCAAAATCAGGTCATGGCAGTCCAAAGCGTCGAGGTTCCGGACAGAAGGGAAAAGCTTCCCCATAATGAGAAGTATATATTTTCTGGTAATAATAATTTCGAGTTCCAAATCAGGTACATATTCAACGAAGCTGACAGTGAGCTCTGCACTTTGTCGTTGTTGACTCTTCTGGACTCTGGTAGCGTTATCAGCTTTATCCAGGAAAGATTTGTGCCACATTGTTTTTGGAAAGAAGTTTCTTCTGATGATAATAACTACGTGGGAATAAACAATAGTAAACTTCAAGTTTTAGGTAGTTGTGTTTGTAATATAAAATTTAGAGAGGTAATTGTTAGTTTGAAAATTTATATTGTACCCAATTCCAGTATGAAATATCCTGTTATTTTAGGCCGAGATTTTTTAAATTTGAACAACTTTCAGTTGGTTGCTAAGAACAAAGACTATGTGAAGACACCTTGTAGCTCTGCTGAAACCCTTTGCTTCGAAGATGATTTTTCGCAACAAATTTTGAATATTGACGTAAGTGATGATAATGCCTTTCATGCTTTAAATATCAACAATAATTTATCTTATGCGGTTAAAGAAAAAATTAAAAAAATCATATTAGAAGCTGAAACAGTAAATAATAAGACTCCTAATAATAATAATTTTATTGAAATGAACATTAGATTAACTAAAGATATACCTTTTTATTGTACGCCTAGACGTTTGCCATATCAACATAAGCTAGAACTACAAAAAATCTTAGATGATCTTTTAAATCGAAGTATTATCCGCGAAAGCAATTCTCCGTATGCTAGCCCGGTTGTACTCGTTAAGAAAAAAAGTCACGAATTGAGAATGTGTGTAGATTTTCGTGAATTAAATAAGTATACGGTTCGTGACAATTATCCTCTGCCGGTAATCGAAGACTTGCTAGATAGATTGCGTGACAAAAAATATTTTACAATATTAGATCTTCGTAATGGATTCCATCACGTTAAGGTAGCTGACGAGTCGGTGATGTATACGTCTTTTGTAACTCCGTTGGGGCAATACGAATACCTTAAAATGCCTTTTGGTCTGAAAAATGCCCCTTCCGTTTTTCAAAGATACATAAACCATATTTTTAAAAAGTTAATAGTTTCTGATAAGCTTTTCGCTTATATGGATGATCTTTTGATCGCGAGTTCAACGCTTGAAGAGCACCTAGAAATTCTTACACAGGTTATGGAACTGGTTAGGGAAAACACATTGGAACTTAGATATGATAAATGTAAGTTTTTATATGAGGAAATCGTTTACTTAGGATATATAGTTAATGCGGAAGGGATACGGCCCAATCCAGAAAACTTAAAAGCCATTAGTGATTATCCATTACCAAAATGTGTAAAGAGTGTTCATAGCTTCTTAGGTTTGTGCTCTTATTTTAGAAAGTTCATTCAAAACTTTGCTACTTTGGCTAAACCCCTTTATGATCTTTTAAAGAAAGATGTCTCTTTCAGTTTTGGTCAGAAGGAGATAGAAACTTTTGAAACTTTGAAACTAAAGCTCGTACGATCACCGATTCTAGCAATTTACAGCTCTCAAAATGAAACCGAATTACACTGTGATGCGAGTAGCATTGGATTCGGTGCAATTCTTTTGCAACGTCAGAGTGATAGTAAATTTCACCCTGTGTTCTATTTTTCAAAAAGGACTACAGATGTTGAGTCCAAATACCATAGCTACGAATTGGAAACTCTGTCAATCGTTTATGCTTTAAGATGTTTTCGCACTTATTTAACTGGAATAAAGTTTAGAACAGTTACTGATTGCCAGGCACTAACACTTACTCTTCAAAAGAAATTACTTAATCCTAGAATATCAAGATGGGCGTTAGAAATGCAGAACTATGATTATTCAATTGAACACCGATCAGGAACCAGAATGCAACACGTAGATGCACTTAGTCGTTGTACAGAAATATTGGTGATAGAAGAGGGTACTTTTGAATTTGCGTTGGCTTCGGCTCAACATCGGGACCCTGTTATTATGAAATTAGCTCTTGCATTGGAAAAGGGCGAAAGTCAAATGTTTGCATTAATAAACGGTTTGGTTTACAGAAAATTAAATAATAATGTAATGTTTTATGTTCCAAAGCAAATGGAAGATCGCGTAATTCAGACACATCATGAATCTCTATGCCACTTAGGAGTAGCAAAATGTTATGACCACCTTCGGAAATCTTATTGGTTTCCAAATATGAAGCAGAAAATTAAAGATTCTATTGCAAATTGTCTTAAGTGTGTTTATTATTCTCCAGTGTCTGGTAAAATCGAAGGAGTATTGCATAATATTCCAAAAGGTAATCAACCATTTGAAGTGATACATATCGATCATTTTGGACCTTTGCCACCAACCCGCACTAAGAAAAAATACATTTTTCTTGTAATTGATGGTTTTTCTAAATTTTGTAAACTATATGCTGTGGCCTCAACGCGAACGTCAGAGGTTGTTTCGTGCTTGGGATCTTACTTTTCGTCATACAGTCGACCTAGTAAAATTATCTCAGATCGAGGATCTTGTTTTACGTCCCAAGAGTTTGATGATTTCATAACAAAGCATAATATAAAACATATAAAAGTAGCGACATGTTCACCGCAATCAAACGGGCAGGTTGAACGAATTAATAGAACAATAACGCCAATGCTTTCTAAAGAATCGAACACGGATAGTACTGGGAATTGGTATGAAAATTTATCAAAAATCGAATTTGCATTAAATAGAAGAACAGAAGGGCGAATTATGTGATAAAATCGCTGAATATATCGAAGAAAATGTACATGAAACGGATTTACGAGATTTAAAAAAAATCAGAACAGCGGCTTCTAATATGATTAGCAAAACTCAAAATTATAACAAACTGTATTATTTATTAAGCACCTCATAAGTATAAAAAAGGCGATTTTGTGATGGTAAAGAATGTAGTTGTAACTGCAGGAGTTAATAAAAAATTGTTACCTAAATATCGTAGACCATACGAGGTAGTTGAAGTCTTAGAGAATGACAGGTACGTTATCAAAGATATTGATAATATGAAAGTAAGCAGAATTCCTTACAAAGGAGTGTGCTCACCAGCTAATATGAAACCATACATTAATTTAAATTTGAGCAAGGGTTGAGCAGGGATGCAGAGTGTCTGTATAGTGTCTTAGGTATTTGGGATTTTTGATTTTAATTTGTCATAATTGTGGCTATGTTTTATTTATTGTTTATACTACCCGACCTTTGTTAATATCTTGATACATTAAGAGAAAAAAAGAAACGGTTTAAAATGAAATTTCGAATAACAACAAGATGAATTAGTTAAGTCATAATGCATGTGTATAATGTACCAGTTTTCAAAACGAAAATCTAAAGCTATGTATATGTACATGTAGGCAAGAAACTAAAGTCAAATATTTTAGATTTGAGGAATTGATCAATTTGTTAAGGTATTGGTCAACATCGTTACTGTATCATTTTTTGATATAATGATGATAATATGATTATTTTTACATGAAGTTTAGTACATGATGAGTACATTCGATGGTTTGTTTAGTAAAGTCTTATTAACGTAATTTTGTTGTAGAACAATTTAACTTTGTCTGTAAAGTTTTACATAAGAAATAGTACAGTATCTGTATTCAAGTATGAAAAATTAAGTTTTATAGGTTATCCTGTGTTACTTATAAAATTTTAATCACGTTAAATTAAAGTTTGTAAAAATAATAGATAGAAAGTTTGAAAAACAGTTCACATCACTGTTAAAAAGAATTGTATAACTTTTACGAGTAATTTTCCAATGACTGTTCATTTATTTGAAAATCGTTAGGAGTATTTAACTAGTTTATAGTATTCTAATTTTGTATGCTTGCGGCATTTGGTGTATCATGATTTATATTTATAATCGGGACGATTATTATGCAGGATGGTCGAATCTGTAGTCATAAATTAACAAAAATTGAATTTCTTGTACACGCATACATACGAATACACTATAGTGATCATCAAATGCTCAATGCAGACGTGATACTCGAGTCTTTTTATATTGTTGTTGTCCGCCCACTGTCGGTTCCTACAACTATTAATTTAGACCACATTTAAAGCCTATTTACATTTAAAACTTGTATACTTAAGTTAATTTAAGCTTACTTTTCAAGTAGTAATTTAATTAATTACATAATGTCCTATGCAAAGTAATAGAAGCTTAAAATTGTACTTTTTTCTGTGAATAAAATATAAAGCGAATATTTTAGTTTTATTTAAAATATCTATAAAAATTACCAGCTGGTGGGGAATTGCAGAATCTCTCGAGCATTTTCTATGAATTCTTTCAATGAGGATTTCCGCATTGAACAAAATTCATATGGAACGCATGGAATATTCTGCAATTTAGCACCTGTATGAGGTATGAATTATTCTTCTTTCAGGATTTTTTTTTTCTTTCATTTCCTATTACTTATTGGAAAGAGTTCCATAACATACAGGAGTAAGCATGATTTAAGTGATGCAATATGCCTCTATTTTGCAGCATAACCCATTTGAGTAGCATTAAATATTGAGCCGCGGAAACTTAAAAGAAATTTTGAAGGTTATTTATATAGCTCTCAAAACTACGTGTTTCAAGGCCAAACATATAAATATTGTTGATTTGGACATGTTCATGGCATTCAACGCTATAATTGTTGCATGATATTCTATTAGCATACAATACTACATATACTACTTAGCGCTACGCGTCAATAAAATATTACTTTATACGCCGTATTATTAAATATTGTTCCTAGTGCAATATATATGGGTTCTGTATAAGAGCTACAATTACCGCACATAGAGCAATAAATCTTTGGATATTCTACTACATTTCTCTCACTACAAATTTTGGTTATGTATCCCATAATTTGTTGCAATCACGATTTCGCCTATAATTGTAGCAGTTTACCTATGAAAACTTAGGCTCTCTGTGCCATTTTTTATACCCTAGATGAAATCATAGGGGTATAATAAGTTTGTCATTCCGTTTGTAACACCTCGAAATAATGATGGTAGAGCAAAATGGATTGGACACCCATTCATAATATTAAAAGTTATTTCGATTTTTGCATGTCCGTCCGTCCGTCCGTCTGTCCGTCCGTCCGTCCGTCCGTCTGTGCGCACGATAACTCGAGAACGCGTATACTTAGAGAGCTGAAATTTTGTACACAGACTTTAAAAAAAAAAAGTAAAATTAAGTTCGAAAATGAGCCAAATTGGGCAACTCCTTCGTGGGGTTGCCATATAAAAATTTCCTTTTCCGCTATATATTTGGACACTGCCTGAAAACGCGTCGACGTAGAGAGCTGAAATTTCGCACATGATGTTTTTACTACATTAGCAAATAAAATGTCAAAAATGGACTAAATCGGGCAACTCCTTCTTGGTGTTGCCATATAAAAATTTCGGTTTTTTACGTATATTTTGAAAACAAGACATTTTTATTGTACTAAGAACTTCTGCAGAATACGAAATCCTATAAAATTGGTTATTACCATTTTTCCTGTGCGACAAACTGTTCTAGAAATATATGCGAAAAACAACTTCAAAATCATTACTTGAATAGATCGGTGACCATACGAAATTTTATACGGGAATTCATCTAGGGTATCTTAAGAATTGGTCTAAGACCAATTCTAGCTTTTTTACTTGTTTTTTTTTTTTCGTGAACATTTTAGAGAACGGACTCATACGCACAGGCACACATATAGATTTCTGTTTCATGGCTTGAGAAGTGATCTCGAGGGTTTTGTCCAATCTCTATTGAATCCATCCAAAAGCCGAAATTTGACCTTAAGATAATGGTTGTAGGAGGAATCAGCTCACGTGGAAAGTCGAGATTTCATATTGTTGAGAAATACCGGAACAGCATTTTACCTGCTTACGCAGAATGCCAAGAAGACTGTTCCTAGATCAAAGTTTGATAATTTTTATGCAAGATGAAGCACGAACACCTACCTACAGCATTGATACTGGCTAAATCTATATTTGCAACTCTTTGGACATATTGGCCTGGAAACTCTCTTGGCCTTAACCCAAGACTTCAAGAGAGTGAAATCCCATGCCGAAGAAAAGACAAAAATTAATTACAAGAATACAGCAAGAGTGGAGCAACTACAGTAAGAACCAACTAAAATATTTATGTGATAATTTTGGATGATGTATTTTAGAATGTGTAGACAGGTACGCATTATTAGTAAGTATAATAAGAATCTGTATTATGTTAGCATCGCAAATAAATTTAAATTTCTAAATTATCTTTCTGGGTTTGCTTTTTATAACAAAAAGTTTCTGGCGAGAAACTTTTGGACCACCCGTAATTTTTAAATAGAAAATCGCGTCTTTTTTTAAGTAGATAACAAAACTGGTAATGTCATAAATCACCTTAGGGACTTTCGAAAGTAGACATGAGACCTACGTCTGCAGACAAAGTAGGTTGTTCTAAAATCAATAAAAATGTAATCAAGTTCAAACTTTTTCGAGTTGGAAATAATTTTTAAGTTGCAATAACCTCCAAATACAAATTTCTTAAATTTCATATATCAGTTTTAAAAAGGAAAATAACTCAAGAAAAGTCCATATATACATATATATATAGGTATTGACTTAAGTTCGGAGAATATGCCTCTTTATCGGCGCACTCAGGACGACTAGTACTCGGGACCTTGAGGTTATCTTTAACATACATCTCGTGTAAATTTTCGTGAAGAAGGAGATGTCAGTCACCGCTCTAAAACTGCACCTCAAGCAATGCTGGATTCACGCTGAAATACGAGTTCCACACGAGTTCATCTTTGAATTTATACAGTCGGTTATACGTGAAATCAAGAGACAGCGACATCTACTCGAGATATTGTTAAAATCCTACGCAAAGTTGAAAATCACATCTAGGAAACAATGGAAATCACGCTCTGTATATTTGACATTTTTTACACAGATGGTTCCACATCAGAGGAAAACACTGCAGTGGGTATTTTCATTGAGGACCTACATGTATAGACGGACATACACCTTGAACCCCGGTTTTCCAGACAGAAATCAAGGCCATTTTAGAAGCGAAAAAGTATCTTTAAATTCTTAAAAGAAAACAAGAAGATTGATATCTGGTCAGATACCCAAGCGGCTTTCGAAGCCCTGGTAAAACTTTTAATCGGTGTAATGAGATACTCGCTTTATGGAAGCCTTGCCACAGAAATGTAAGCGGAAACGAAAATCCGGAAGAACTCCCTCATTTTGGAGTAGTCCTGCAAGCCGCTCCTCCATATTTAGGATTGCATCAAAACACTCCATCTCTAAAATTTTGGCTTGGGCCAATTGCCGCTCTCTATCACTCTCCGGTTCTCTCCAATAAACGTTACAGATTCTTTGGCCCACATCTGCATGAAGGAGGATTGGGGCCAGTCTTAAATTTCTTTAGAACATCCGGCTGAAATTTATGAGTAATATCTCGTAAATCTTGAGGGGGAACAATGAATCTTGTAGTGACATAGGTTCAAGAGACCCCAAGGGATCTCAAGTTCAACCTCATTTCAATCCATCAATACATGAATGTGTACAAGAAGCATTTACAGATCAGCTCTGCAACTGCTCTGAAACTGGATTGCCATGGAAGGCGCCTTCTGATTTCCAACTTGCACACATTTATAATTTATGGAAGACATTTTAATAAATATTTGCGGACGAACGAAATTATCATAAATATGCTGTATGTAATGCTCAGCACTCATTATACAAATTTGCTTGGAAAAATTCTGTGGGAGCTAAGAGCTATTTTTACATCTACACATATGTACATATATCAATAATAGCAGTCCCCTTCAAATGTTAACTATCTAAATACGAACTAAATTTTAATAAGTTTTCTTGAGATTTTTAAAAATGCATTCCATGGTTCAAATGCTTTTAAAATTTTTATTTATTTTTATATGGTTTCATACGGGACCCAAACTCACAATTCTTAGAATCGGTCATAGATGCGAAATAAAAGGATTTAATAAGAATTTAATTTTACTCCATAATATACTCACCCGTTTCTAACAATTCGTTCAACACATTCGAAGCAGCTAAACTGGGAGATATACACCCTTAGATACTATGTGGACGTGAATTACAATATTCCGTAACAAATTCCAATTACTGTCAATTCTGTTTCTTTATGCAATACTAAGCTCAGAAAAGCTTGATTTTCTTGACTTCAACGTATACGACTTATGTACATCTCAATTTTTACCCATAATCAGCATCCTTAGAATCAAAGTGAAAAGAGACTTCAATCCCATGATGAAGTGGAAAAAAACACCAGACGAATAATGGATTCCGGCAGTGATTGCTTTCTTTTAACCTCCATTGAAAGTCTTTTCTTGTTCGATTATAGAAACGTAATAGAATTTGCATTACAAATTTGGAAAAATCTTCGAAAATGGCGATCCACCTAAAGGTATTATATTCACCCACCCCATCACGAGGAAATATGTTTGCAATTTATTATCCTTGAAATAAGGAATGCCTTTTTACTGCCATTATATTTTTATATTCAGCTTAAAGACTTCAAGCATCATTGCGAAAATGGAGATTATGCCATGCCTTAAGGGATACTAAGAGAAAAGGACTTTAGAGATCAATGCTAAAAATTACCATGAACCACTTAATTTCTCATTTGATATGTAATATCGTAATTAGATATGATTTTATGGCAGTTGGTTAATCTTCATCCTGATTGATATTGAAACTGAAATATACGCTACCGCTTTGTTGGTAAACTTCCTGTCCCTTGACTTTGGACATAATTTGCAACGACTAGGAAATCTCTGTGGATGTTCTCTCTATTCAGGATAATTTATTTCAAACCCAAATTACTAAATACATTGAAGGAAGCCTTTCTGTAAATTTTTTAGATTCGATGTTATATCAATTATTTTATTGTGGAATAACTGAGATAAGATAATTCTTGTAATAAAGGACGACGTTATTGGCTTTTATTGTTCCCAATTCAGGATGGGAAATGCTTCTTCAACTGAATGTAAAAATCATGTGATCAAAATCGTCTACACCGCCTTAGTAGGCCTTGTAATCTAAAAACATTTCTGCTAGATAAATAGATACTAAATTATCAGCGTGAGAACTATAGATAGTAAAAATACACGTTTATTTTTTTCGAAATGTACAAAACAAGTGTCAAACAATTACTGAAACATTTCTATAGGAATTTCTCAAAGTATTCAAAATAATAGTATTTTCCTTCAAAAGCTGCTGTGCAAGGGGTATCAACCTATTTCTGCTAAAATTTTTCTACTTGCTTACCAGAAGGTGAGCAGCTCTTTCACCGACATTCCTAACCTTACCCGGGGATTACACCAGCAAGCCTCCCTTCCAACACGATTTTTAATTTGACAGCAGAAGGCAGTTCGGTTGATGTCTTATCATCTTGCATGCAAGTTCAATTAAAAAATGGCATTGAGGCGTAAAGTCATGCGTATATTGGAAAATTATAGCAATAAAGGAAGTAGCAGAATGATAAAAACCCAAGAAAAAGTTAAGAGGAAGGTGTTGGTAAATGATGTAATGCAAATGATCCCAGAAAATCTCATTTTTCCAGAATAAATTTATCAAATACTCTCAAGCATTTCTTTTCCGCCATCTTGAAAACTGCATAATGTCAAATTACTATCACCTTAGCTGCCATGGTTTTGCATCATGCGAGTTCGCTGAAAGCTGAGCTGCCATGCAGTAGAGGTTACACGTGCAAGAAGTATGGCAGTGCAACTCGCATGCAAGCTGTACTTGCAGGTGTAACCCCCAGGTTAGTTCCGCTTTCTATCCCAAGATATACCTCCTTTTTTTTTGTAATGAATACGTCTTTTGGCCCTATACATCCCGAATGACAGCTATATTGTGAGTCACGAAAAGTTAGCTATCAAGTCACCAGATGTAAATTTGTAAGTTTTTACCATTGTGTATATTCCAAATAGTAAAAGAGCTTTCCATGCATTTAAGCCTTAAATAATATAAATTTTGATATTTTTGAATTGCTATAATTTTAATAAATATTTATGGCTTCATAATATTTTCTTCTCTTTCATTCTTGCAAAAAAAAATTATTTATTATAAATAAATTTCGTCACAGTAAATTGTATTTTACATAATTTACAACTATAATTGCTTGAATTATTTTGATGGGGCAACCTGTTCGAAGGATGAAAGGTGGTATCTTGTTCTCCTAGAAATTAACTGTAAATCTTTAAAAAATTGTATGCATTATTGATGGCCGACAACGTTACATACACAGAAGGAAAGTCTTGATGTATTGGAGCATTTATACGGTGACAGTAGCTTACAGAACTAATTAACTTACGTAAGTAATTTCATTTCGACGCTTCCATATAAATCTTCTAGTTACATAAATTACGTCAAGCATACAGAAATGTAAAATAAATCTTATGGAGGAAATGGAATAAAAGGTATTGGAAATGTGAACTCAATATTCAACTAAGAAAAATGAAATTAAAAAGGTTAAAAGCAGCAATGGAAATAAAGAAAATACACAAAAAATGATTCTTTTTTATTGGGGCTACTTATCGTAAAGCTAAAATTTTTCCCTCTTGTACTAGAAATGAAGAGGAAAGTTTCAGTTAAAACTTAAGAGCTATAAATTTCGACTACGTTTAAGTGTGTATGTACATATTATATTGACACAGGAAATGGAAACATACAATCACATATTTTTTTAAAACAAAATGTAAACTGTGGACTCCTCTTTAATGTGACCTCTTATATTTATATCCTAACTCTAGCCGTTAAAGAATTATTAGTTCTTTTCCTATTCACTCCATTGGAACATATATGTAAATAAAATTATTGTTACTGGCTCTCTGATAACAATATTAAAGGAATTAGTTATTGTACCTGTTCGAAAAGTGAAGAATTCAATTCAGTGTGATTATATAAAGCCTACAAATATGTAGCTTTTTATCGAAAAGTTGCTAGAAAAAAATGTCCAACAGAAACTTGAAAATATATATAGGAAAGCGAAGAACGTAATGTGGAATATCAATCTGGACTTAGAATACATACAACGGTGAATTGCAATTTTTCTTGACATGAAGCGATACAGTAGATAGAATTATAGTTATGGACAAATTAGGAATGTATGGAACACATGAAATCTAGCAGATTGGTTCATTTCATATCTTTCAAATAGAACTCAAAGGACTAAAACAAATTACTACGAATTAACGTTGGAGTACCACAAGGCTTGATTCTCGGCACTTTATTGTTTCGGGTATAAGCATTGTCAGTTGAGACCTTTTTCAGATATTACTTTATTGTACATTTCCGGTAAAGACTTTACGGCAGTGTACAAAAAACATCAGTGATGACTTCTAAAATTATGTTAAATAGCACAAAAAATAAAATTATCATACTTAATTAATTTCAGCGAAAGACCGTGCATATTTTTCCAAAAAATTTCCAAATTTTCCATTTCATTCGTTATAGTCTGAGAGGTAGCGCTGCAAATGAAAAAGTCATAGTATACCGGCTGATTTCGATATCGATATAATTGATCTCGTACAACTACTGAGTGAGCCGAGAGTCAGCTGCTCAAGTAGCGATGGGTGTGGGTATGAGAGGCTGCAAAAATGGTAAACAAATAATTTTTTAAGTAATAGTTCGTCAGCTGAAACTTTTTTTTATAAACGGTTGACATCATAGTGAGTTCAAAAAACATCATTAGCTGCTTAGTGGAGGGGGGATTATCCGTCAGCTGCTCGCATGAACTTGTAAAAAGAACTCGTAAAATAAATTAATAGTAATAGCATAGACAAATTAATAACATACAAAGACTGGACACTTAGAACAAAAATATGCAACGCTTTTCTAGAATATAAAAATTAACGATGCCTCGACTTGGCACTTGATGACTTGCCCAAAGGGTAAGCCAGCCACCAATGCCTCGCTCCATACAAAATCACTGTTGCCTCGATCCGATGAAGAGAAGGCCACAAATTTACTGGAAATTTCTTCCTTCGAATTTTTATGCATTGGCCAGGCCGAGAGCAGTGCCCCGCTCCAATATAAAATCTAAGAACGATGTACATACTGTATCTGAAAATAAGTCTAGTCGGCCACCAAAATGAATAAAAATTCTATCGAAACACTTTGTGCAAATTTCTATAAAAAAAACAATTGCTTGTCTAGCGTCTACGCTCATAAAATTGTTGTCGCCCCCCAAAGGTGCGTATGAATTCTAAGGAAAAAATTTCCAGTAAATTACTAAGAAAAAATTGCGGCCTTCCCTACATCAGGTCGAGGCATCGTTGTTAGATTTTATATTCGAGCAAGGCACTGCTCTCGGCCCGGCCAATGCATAAAAATTCGAAGGAAGAAATTTCCAGTAAATTTCAA
Organism: Dioctria rufipes; assembly: GCA_963924295.1. Classification (NCBI taxonomy): domain Eukaryota; kingdom Metazoa; phylum Arthropoda; class Insecta; order Diptera; family Asilidae; genus Dioctria; species Dioctria rufipes. The sequence continues at coordinate 151,280,772 of OZ002743.1, read as the reverse complement.
CAGTGATTTTGTATGGAGCGAGGCATTGGTGGCTTACCCTTTGGGCACGTCATCAAGTGCCAAGTCGAGGCATCGTCGAGGCATCGTTAATTTTTATATTCTAGAAAAGCGTTGCATATTTTTGTTCTAAGTGTCCAGTCTTTGTATGTTATTAATTTGTCTATGGTAATAGCCTGAGAACTCGTCGACGTAAAGATCTGTAATTTGGTACATGGTGTTTTCATAGCAATAGTAAATGAAATTTCGAAAATGGACTAAATCATGCAACTCCTTTTTGATGTTGCCACATAAAAATGTTGGTCTTTTACGTATACTTACTGTGAAAACGATCAGTCGTTTTTATTGTACTGAAAAATTCTTCAGAATATTAAATCCTATCATATTTGCTATAATCATTTTTACTGGCCGACAAACAGCTCTAAAACCCACTTTAAAAATCAAACTTCCACAGATAGGTCACCGTACGAAATTACATACATTCATCACAGCCTCTTACACCCGCAGCCACGCCAGGTGCGGCAGCTGACGCTTGATTCACTTGTTAGTCATACCAGATCTATCGTAGAAGATAATATTCGATCGGCGTAAAAACAGTACCTAAAATGCAACGCTGGGATCCGGAGAGTTTCCTTAAAGTAATTTCCCTAAAACCAATTCCCTAAAAACAATTTCCCTAAAACCAATTACCCCAAAAGCAATTTCCCTAATAGCAATTTCCCTAATGAGCAATTTCCCTAAAAGCAATTTCCCTAAAAACAATTTCCTTAATTTTCCCTAATGTCTTGGTCTTCGTCGAAATTGTGTTTAAAGCGGGAAACACAATGCTACGGTCATCAGAGTTCATCAGCTCAAATTTCAATTTATTCCAAATGCTAATAATAGAATAGAATGAAATCTGAGCAGATGAATGCTGATGACCGTAGCATTGTGTTTCCAGCTTAAGCCTTAAAAAGAGCTTCCCAAAACCATGCGCATTCGCTTCATTTCAATTTAGTAGGCATTCGCACGTGTAGCACATTCGCTCTTGTCTTTTCAATTCCAAGAATCGAAAATAAATTTTGTTTGGTAAATATTTTTAGTAAAATTCGAGGAATCGAAAATAAATTTTTAATATTACTAACTAAGAAAGAAGCAATTTCTCTAATTTTCCCTAAAATTGCTTTTAGGGAAATTGCTCATTAGGGAAATTGCTCATTAGGGAAATTGCTTTTAGGGAAATTGCTTTTAGGGAAACTGTTTTTAAGGAAATTGGTTTTAGAGAAATTCTCCACAAATCTGCAACGCTACCTCTTGAACTAACAAAAAAAAAAGAAAAAAATTTCGATAAAATTTGTAATCTTTTTAGATTAAGGGAGTCAAACGTTGTAAGTATATGTACTAATGGTTCACTTGTTAATTTTTTTTTAACAAAACTCAATCCCAATCGAAAACATAACTGGCTTAGCAACTGATAATGCCTCAGTAATGCGAGGAAAAATTTTGGAAGTGAACACAAGACTTAAGGATTTCAATCAAATGACGATTTTTTAATAAATCGAATAAAAATTATTCAAATAACTGTAACAATAACAAATAATAATAACAAATAATTATTTAAAATTCAAATATTGAACAGCAACTAACAAATAATAATTTGCAAATAATTCATTAAATAACGAATAATTATTTGATTATCACTTTTTATTTGATTTATAATTTATTTTAAGTTATTCGCAAATAATTATTTGTTTTTTGATGCTCAATATTTAAATTTCAAATAATTATTTGTTATTCGATTATCAAATAATTACCGAATAATTATAAAATTTCTGAAATTCCTTTTAAACATAAAATTCTAAATGAACGGAAATCTTTACTGTTAACATCGAAACATAGATAGTTAATTTGCTATGTACGAAACCCCTTGTAATATGAAATTGGTTTATCAATAAATACGTATTTGCATTGGACATCAAAAAACAAATAGTTATTCCATAAAGAGACATCAACTAACGAATAATTATTTGAAATTCAAATAATGACCACTAAATAACAAATAATTCTCCAAATAACAAATAATTTTTGTAATCAAATAAATTTTTATTCAATTTTTTATTTTATTTGAACTTTTAGCTTTTATCTTTACTGGAATAAAAAATACCCATCTCTGTTCTACATTAGTTAAAGAAATAGAAATCCCAGTGGAAAAGTTTCTACATGACATACCTATATTCTCACTTCGCACACAGTACTAAAAGGGAGGATGATATAACTCCTGAACTTTTTCTCTAGATTTAAGCTGGTTGAGCAAGGTTATGTTAGAAGTACATTAAAAAGAAACTATATATATATTTTTTTACGTTTTTGTTTTTGAACCAGGGCTGCCTGTAATTCAAGAAAAATTAAATGTAAGGTATATACAGGGTGTCCCATAAGTCGACGTCAAGCCGGAATCGGCTGATAGACCAAACGATAATAGTTACCAGAAAAATATAAAAAAAAAATCTAAGTCATGTATTTTTCAAGTTATACAGATTTTGTTTTTGAGAAAATGTCACCCTTTGATGGTTTTTTAGCTCCTGTTGCTACAAATCTTTACTTTTTATTTTTCTTATGTAAGCCTGAATAGCGCTTATGTAACCTGTTGCTTTAAATTCTAAGCCAACTGCTCCAGGTTGGAAGAAAGTGTCACATTTTGCCGAACCAAGAAATAGAAAATTAATACCTCACCTGACCGTAAAGAAAAAAAAATGTACTACGCCAGTTTGGCAAGTAACTTTAAAAGTTGACGCATTTAATAAGGATTCTAAAATTATATAACACTTGCTACATTATTTCATAGATTACGGGAAAACAAAATTTTTCTTCAAGGAACCCAGTTTCGAAAAATATCTTTTCAAATACTAAAAATGATTCTAGTGTACCCAAAGCTTACCTTAAGATCGTAATTTTAAGATTCTAGTTTGAGTGAGACGGAGAGTCATTACATGAAGTGTGAGTGAGACAGATAGTGACGCTTTCAAGTTAGAGACGCTAACTTTTTATTAAACTTAGGACAAGTTTTCCTAAGTTTAAAATTAAACACCAATTATTTGGATACTAAGATTTATTATTTACATAAGATATTCAAACTGCCTTCCTTCAGCTGCACTACAAGTTCGACATATTCTTAAAAAGGATCGGATTATCAGACGGGCAAATCTTCTGTTGTTAACAAATTCAACTGCTTCCATAATTCTGGAGCTCATGTTTTTGTAAAATTCAGTGAGTTATACTTTTAGGCAACTTCTGTGCTTTCCTGGATTGCACGTAACGAAGTACTTGGGTTTTCTTCAACTGCTTGAAGTACTTCGTCCTCGTAAGGTAAGGAACTTCTTCCTTCACCATGTACTTGGTTTGGAAGCCCTCTGTGGAGAGTAGACACATTTGCACATTTGTATAAACTCGATGATTTGACCTGCTAGCGTCACTATCTGGCTCACTCACACTTCATGTAATGACTCTCCATCTCACTCAAACTAGAATCTTAAAGTTATGTTCTTACGGCAAGCTTTGGGTACACTAGAATCATTTTTAGCAGGTAAAAAGATATTGTTCGAAACTGGGTTTCTTGAAGAAAACTATTTTTTCGGTAATCTATGACATAATGTAGCAAGTGTTATATCTTTTTAGAATCCTTATTAAATGCGTCTACTTTCGAAGTTACTTGCCAAACTGGCGTAGTACATTTTTTTTTTTCAGTACAGTCAGTTAAAGTTGGGTGAAGTATTAATTTTCTATTCTTGGCTCGGAAAAATGTGACATTTTCTTCCAAGCTGGAGCAGTTGCGTTAGAATTGAAAGCAGCAGGTTACAAACCACTATTCGGGATTACATAAGAAAAATAAAATTGAAAAAAAGTAAAGATTTGTATCAACAGGAGCTAAAAAATCATCACAGGGTGTACATTTTCTCGAAAACAAAAGAAATGTCTATAATTTAGAAAATACCTGACTTAGATTGTTTTTTATATTTTTCTGGTAACTATTGTGATTTGGTCTATCACCCGATTCTGGCTTGACGTCGACTTACGGGACACCCTGTATATAATATAATAGAAGTGAGTATTTAAAAAATAATTCAGTTTTATGAAACCTTTTCTATGGGCCTTATTAAACTACCACAGTATAATAAGACCCAAAGCAAAATTAACTTTTTCAAAATCTAATCAGCGGCATGATTCCCTTTAAACTTGCTAAAACAAAGAAAATCAACAAAATTCGATTATTTTTAATAATTTCCAATAAAAATAAAAATGGGCCCTTTTAACCCCCAACAACTTTAGTTATAAATTTCTTAACCTACAGCAGAGTAAATCCAAACAGTCTTCATTCTTTGGAACAAAAAATAATGTTACAATTATAATCCTATATAGAAACATTATTTTCATTGAGAATATAGGTTATAGGATAAGTAGGGTAATAACGCTCACGGTCTATCCCAGGTGGATTTTATTAGACCTATGACAAGATTTTACAAAATTATTCATTAATCAAATAAACACAATACTGGGCGAAAATAAACATCGAATTCATAAACTACATTACCTAACGTTCAAACTAAACAAATTACTTCATGTGAAAATAGTAATTAAACAAGAGAACTTACGATTTTGTCTAGGCGAAGATTATAATTCCAATTAACGGTACTCCCCTCGGTGACGTACCGTCGTTCGTTACAGGAAAGATGGCGGCGCGAATTGCCGAACGCCCTCTCGACGGTGTTCGTGTCGACCTAATGCATATGTGCATAAAGTATATTAGTATGAAAATATTGTGATATGAGTATGAGGCTGCTGCGATTCATTTTAGTTTGAATTTTTAAATGTGGGCCTTATTACCCTCAGGGCTTGCCGCAGGTACCTTATTTACTTTTTGTACTGCAATTGTAATTCGAGAGAAATAAAGTGTATTTATCTCGTTTTCTTTTTGATTTGTTACCTCTTTTTGTTCAAAATACTACCTTCCTGCTTTCCTGAATTCCCATCACTGATCACAACCATTGGATGGCACAGCAACCAAACGGCAGATGAAGGCAGAAGCAGAACTACACATTTCGTTTTACAACCCTACTTCATATTATTTAAATTCTACATTTTACGAATTTTAAAAATAATTACAAAAATTACAAGAAAAAACTACCGCAAACAATTCAAAATATTTTTAAAGATATTGGTATATTCGCATTTTTCCAATAGCATTAAAAGGCAAGTTAATTTTTACAATTCCAAAATTATTTTCTTATAAAACATCACGAAATAGTTCAACCAATTGGAAGGAGTTAAGATAGCTTATGCTAAGCAAAAAACTAACCAGTGAACTTGTGATGATGAAATATGGAAACCGACAAAAGGAAATTCTATGAAGTTCAAATTTGTAGATGGTAACTATAAACTGACAAATGAAAATGAAAGTAGAATTTAAACATTGCACTTAAGAGACTATTAGTTATGGCTATATTTTAATGGTAATGGTTCTGGAGTTATTTTATGCTTTCTTTCGAATTGTTTGTACATATTTTCAATAAAGTTTAATAATAATGTGGTTTATAACTTCTGTTAAGAACTTCTTAAAATCTAATACACTTACACTAGTTTTACAACAATTTTTGTAGGAATATACTTCATCAAATTTTCACAAAGTGGAATCCCTATGCTATGCCGACCAGAGAACAAGACACTTCCCATCACCTTCACCCCCCGAAAGGCCGTAAAAAGCCACAAGACTTTTATGATGGGATCGTATAATTGAGTCCAAGATGGCAATAGCTCCAGCTTGGAGGCATTGCTGTTTGGTTAGAATGGTTTTTAGAAAATTTTGGTATCTCTTGTCATTTACGTTCTCTCTGATAATATCCAACTACTGAAACTAAACTTACCCCGCTTGTAACTTCTCAGAATTCACCATCAAACTTTATTTGAAAAACACTTCCAATTCCAACGATTTGCATAACAGTTTCAATGTAGCCTACTGCTCGAATGCAACAATCTAGCAAATATATTCTAGGAAATTGCGGGTACACTTAATCTTTATACGAATATTTCATATGAAAATTTCTTTCCCTTATATGTAGGGTGATAGAGTACTTACATATGTAAGTACTTTCATAACAAAACTATTAAGAAATCAAGTAAAAATGCTAGAATTAGTCTAAGATCAATTCTTATTATACCCTAGATGAATGACCGTAATTCCATATGGTCACCCATCTGTGCAAGTTTGATTTTTGAAGTGGTTTTTCGCATATATTTCTAGAACGATTCGTCTTACAGTAAAAATGGTCATAACCTATTTCATAGCATTTCATATTCTGAAGAGTTCTTCAGTACAATAAAAACGTCTCGGACTGATCGTTTTTACAGTGCAATACCAAGAATAAGTTGTTCGATTTAGCCCATTTTTGAAATTATATTTACTATTTCTATGAAATCGCCGTGTATATCTAGGGTATCATAAGAGTTCAATTCAATTTAATTCAATTCATTCATTTCCTGCCATTTTTTTTTTAAATAGAGAAGAACTATAGCTACTTTAATTTATCTTAAGGCGTTGGTAGGCACGATTGCTACAAGATTTACAATCTTTTTTCAAGCATCGAACAAAATGGCAAGAGAGCTAAATAAAACTAAACCTAAGTTAAATTAAGCTAATATAGTTATTAAAATATCGAAAATACGTATTTTATTAAACATAATATGAAAAAGGTTTAAAAAACATATTTGCAAGAATAATAAAATGAAATATTAAAAAAAGAAGACAAATAAATAAAAGAGCTGCACGTACAGGTCACCGCAAGCGAATGTCAGCTATGCCAAGATAGGAATTTAGGAGTTATTTGAGGTTACCGAGTGAGTTAGCTGTCTAGATATGATGACGCAGCGAGTTTCAGATTCTAGTCAATTGAATAACGTAAGATCCGTCATATATGGAAGTTTGGAACCGTGGAAGTAGCAGTTTGTGCCCCCTAGTGGAGTTTGTGGGTTGAAAGAGTGTACTCAAATAGACCGGTTGAAAAGAACGCAGCAAGTTAAGCAGGAATACTGCACCCTGTATCTTCAAAAGTACAGGGTGTACGGTCGCTGTCAAGAGCTACTCAGCAGGAAAAGTTTCGTTGAGTCATCGAGGAGCCAACGATATTTTGTATCGTTGACTTATCTTATGACTATTTTTAAGAGAGTGGCACAGTTTTTCAACGTTGATGTCATCAATACTTTGTCATATACTTGTCATAGTTGACAAAACAATGAATATGTAATCCATGACGCAACAATGACAACCGGCAAAAGACACAACGTTGGCAAACTCATCCATGACACCACAATGACAAAAAATCGATGAAAATGTGTTGACAGAGTCATACATGATGCAGTAGCGACAAGACACGGCGTTGACATAATAAAGTGTAACATCCCGTTGACATCACATCAGTAAATTTTCCATTGAACTTATAAGTGCTTTGTAGATCGGAAAATAAACGAAAATACATATTATGTATGTATGTAACCGAAAAAATATATCTTGTAACGCCCAATTATTATATTTAAATGATGATTCTTTAATTTTTTTTATATGAATTTATTATAGTATTTTATTTCATTTTTATATCTTTCTGACATGACTCAACGTTGACTTTACTACTAAGAGCAGTTACAAATTGTTGCCTCAATTTATGACTCATTTCTACAATGTCAACGCCATTTCATCGTTGACAAGTCTTTGATGTATCAACAATACTTACACACTTAAAATATTTCAACTATATATGCTCATTTGGTATATACTGTTGACACATAGAGTAAACGGTCAACAATGAAGCATTGTTGACTTTGTAGTCGTTGACCACATTTCCTGCTGGGTAGATGTATGCAGAATTTCCTGGCCTTTTCAAGGACTGCTTTTTATGTTATTTTCATTGTAAACTGTGGACTCTCCTCCTTAATTTGACCTATTACGCCTATCTGCTAACTGTAGCCGTTAAAGAGTTATTAGCTCAACCTATTCAGATCATACCGAAATTGGCCGGTCTTTTTATACCCTAGATGAAATCTAAAAGGTATAAAGGGTATACTAAGTTTGTCATTCCGTTTGTAACACCTCGAAATAATGATGGTAGAGCAAAATGGATTGAACACCCACGCATAAAATTAAAAGTTATTTCGATTTTTGCATGTCCGTCTGTCCGTCCGTCCGTCCGTCCGTGCGCACGATAACTCGAGAACGCGTGTACATTAGAGAGCTGAAATTTCGTACACGGACTTTAAAAAAAAATAAAAATTAATTTCGAAAATGAGACAAATCGGGTAACTCGTTCGTGGTGTTGCCATACCAAAATTTCGTTTTCCAATATATATCTGAACACTGCCTGAGAACGCGTCAACGTAGAGAGCTGAAATTTGGTACGTGATGTTTTCATTGTACTAGCAACGTTTCATATGTGGACTAAATCGGGAAACTCTTTCTTGGTGTTGCCATATAAAAATTTAGGTTTTTTACAAATACTGCGAAAACGATCAGTCCAAGACATTATAAAATTGGTTATAATAATTTTTTTCTGTCCGACGAACCGTTCTAGAAATATATTCGAAATACCACTTCAAAAATCAAACTTGCACAAAAGGGTGACAATGCCAAATTTCATAAGGGCATTCACCTAGGGTATCATAAGAATAGGTCTTAGACCAATTCTATTTTTTTTTTCTTGTTTTAAATTAGGATTTTAAGTCATAGAATAGTTTAAGAGCTAATAACTGTTTAATGGCTACAATTAGCAAATAGATGAAATAGGTCAAATTAAAGACGAGAGTCCACAGTTTACAGTTTTTATAAAAAAAAGTTATGTTAACCACCATTTGGTAAACCAAAGATGTCAAAATCAAAAAAATCGTAAGAAAATCTGAAATAGTTTCTTTAGACCACCAGAACTCCGAAGAAGACAGGAGTGCGAATGAGCAATCGTTGGAAAGGCAATGAAGTTCTGCATACAATGAGCTCCCGACAGCGACCGTTAACCTTGAACTTTTTAATATACAGGGTGTTTCGTGAAAAACTAGCATGATTTCTTAATTACCCTTTCGAAACGGTTGATATGGAAGCCGAGCTGTACAATTTTTTGTTCATCTAGGTGAGTACTTTCACTTCCTGCTCTATGGACCACCTAGCCTGTATACAGGGTGTCTCGTATCAACTTGCCTTCTGGTATGCCACACGATTCTTTGAGGTGAGTTGATGAAAAAATCGTTCCACATACCCGCCTCCTGCTGGATGCCCTCTGAAGAATTACAGCTAATTAAATATTTCTCCAATATTCGTGAACCCTGATGGTAGTAAAGGACATAAGTATAACTTTTGGATCAGCCTATGCATTTTGGCAGTTCTTTGATTTTATTATAACTTACAAAAATACCTTTCAAATAAGCTATTACTGATTAATTGAAGACACTTGTTAACTTTTTAACTATTTATTTAAAAAAGGTCTTTTATATCGACTGATTATTCTTTTATTACTTGTTATATTTACTATTACTTGTTATGTTTCTCAGGCATATTTTCGTTACTCGCACAAATATTTTCAATTTATTTTTTTCTTACGTGAAAATTTCATAAATATCTCAATCATATTTGTCTATCTGACCTAAGTGCGACATTTCTAACTACAGACCTGTCACTAATTGTATTGGTAAGATATTTGAAGCCCTCGTTTGCGCTGTTGTGGGCTTCCAATGTAAGCCTAAGGCCTTTTCTGTGTGGCTTTTCGAAAGGTAAATCTAGTACGAGTAATTAGTTAGAGTTTACTAATTTACATTAATGATGTATCTCTAATTTTAGTTAATTCAAGAATACTTTACTATGCTGACGATGCCAAAATCTTCCGCATTTTTTGTGATGAAAACGAGTGTGGAACTTTAAACTCGGTCTTAGACACCTTTCATAAATGGTGTATTATTAACTGTCTTTCTCTTAATATCAGCGCTCCTATGTCCTTTTCTCATAAAACGAGGCCTTTGGACTTCAGTTATATTTTAGATGGATGCTCATTAACTAGACTTAACAATACCACAGATTTGGGTGTGTTCCTTAATTCTCGTCTTTCCTTCGAGGATCATATTAACACAACCGTTTCCAGGGCTAATGCTACTCTAGGGTTTGTAAAGACATAGTCAAAGGAGTTTAATGATCCATTCATAATAAAAGTCCTTTACTGCACATTCGTTAGATCCATTTTGGAAAATTCCAGTCCAGTCTAGTCTCCCTTCTATACATAATCGTATCGAGGCTGCGAAGCGGACATTCATTCGATTTGCCCTGCGTGGACTTCATTAGGACAACCCTATTATTCTACCTCCATATGTTGACAGGCTTACTTACTAACTTCTCTTGAGAATAGACTAAAAACTTCCAGAATTGTTTTTGTATGTGTATAAATATAAATATCAAATATTTTCAATATATCTGCCCCTGTCCGTTCCGTGAGGAACTGTGACTTCTTTGCTGTTCCTCAGAATAGTACAAACTATGGCATGCACGAACGGATTACATCAATGTCTCCCCACTTTAACCACCAGTCAGATCGTAATGACTTTCATCTTTCAAAAAGTCAAATAGGAGATCAGCTTAGATAAAGTTACTTTTTTTCTTCAATATTATTATTATATATACTTTTTGCAATTATTATTATCATATTTCACTTTTGTTAACTCAGTAGTCACATTTTTGATGAAGCTCTAAATAAATAAACTGTACACTAATCTTATTGCCCAGTATTAAATCCACATATGTCGTCGTCTTTTATTAGGAAAAGTCACATCCTAATACCTGAAATAGATTCAATAGAGAAGGTCAATTGGCTAACCCAAGCCAGATCAGAAAATTGCATACCGGAAGGCATCTTGATATGAAACACCTTGTATAAATAACGAAATAAATAAAACAAACAAAATTTGTGGATTACTTTAATAGTGAATAATAATGTGAATATTCAATGGATTCCAGGACACTCTGGAATTCATGGGAATGAAAACGCTGACGTTCTGGACAAAAAGGAGCATCCATGCCGCTCGTATAACCGGATCCAGTTTGCAGTATATCTTACAACACCGTAAAATTTACCATTCAAAACTAGATCCAAAATCTAATGAGCCAAAGATAGAATTCAATGATAGGCTCCAAACAAGCTAAAAGATTCGAAAAGACTACATCCAAAAAAATGCTGCTGTTCCTAGGAAGTGTGGCATTCTTTAATGAACTATAAAGAAACGGTGCATAATAAGCCAATAAATAGCTGCAGTGTAAAGCCCACTCGCCCAGCTTAATTCCTTAATCTTAATAGTGAATAAATGAAATTGATATTAAACAAATGAATGCTTTTAAAGTTCCATTTAGTTCGTATGTATTTCAATTCCTTCTGGTATACATATTTAATAATACTTTTGTAATCATTCGATTGCACACAGTTTCGAGATTTAATGAAAACCCCCTCATTTTTTTTTTTTTAATATTAGATTCCAATAAGACAAAGTTATTAATAACCGACTTTCAAAAAATATTAAAAATTTCATTTAATCCAAGTTTTTTAATTAAAACTCAAAGCCCAATTCCATAGTTTGCTCTTAATTTAAATTCGAAAAAACTCAAAACTAAACAAAAAACCTAAAGCTATAATTGGCCTACATATAGTATACAAGTAAAGTATAAATTAAGAAAAATCGTTAAAAAAACAAACTTACGCTTAACTCTCACCATTTCAACGGATACTTGTGTAAATGCAGTTCCACTTAAAAAAAAAAAAAGATTTAATCACACTTACAACTACTTTCCGGGAAAGTTTCCTTCGGAAATTCTTAACAAAACAACTCCATTTCATGAACAACACAAAAACACTTCCTATGCACACTTATCCTTTCACAGCTAGTAAACCCGGAGTAATTTCGTCTATAAACAAGTTAAGTAGTTTCCTTGCTCATTTACCGATTTAATCTAAGTACCTAATCGGAATTATACTTGTTCTCACCACAAAAAAAAAATCCTTGCAATATAAAATGAGAAGTCTGGATTGGAAGAATTGTTGCAATTTATTTTGTTTTGTTTTTTTTTGTGTTTTTTTGTTTTTTTTTTTTTTTTTTTTTTTAAATCCACAACTAAAAAACAAACCCTACATATGTAGGTAGATGTGGAAAAATAATTTAATTTATAACGAAAAATTGAAAATGTATTAAACAAGCAAAAAGTTCATGACATTTACCCCGACACTTATATTTCACTAATCTTTCCTAAATCCAGGAACGAGAAACGATTAACGTGGCGCGAGATCAAAAATATAAATCCACCGGAAATAGCTAATTCCATGGATAATTCTATAGGATGACACGACCGTTCTGTCGAAAGTCACAGAGAAAACTGTTTTGCCGGAAAATGAGTGTTTCAGCTTATACACACATACGAAACAAAGCTCATCGCTTTTCCACGGACTAACGGTACACTTATCGCTATCGAGTTCGTTTCGAGTACCCTCCTACTTACTAAACCAACTGCCATACCTAGACGAGACCTTAGTAGGCATTACTGAGACCAGCTGATGCTACTTTCGAGAATATTTCAACAGCAGAGTAGCAGCAGCCCTTCAGCCCGAAAAAAACCGTATAAAAGTGAAACAACTCTAGTTTGAAACGGTACTTTCTATTTATCGTTATAATGCCAAAAAAATTCTAGATAGAGAGAGAACTTTTCTACGAAAAGAAAAGCTTTCAAGGAGACATGTACTATGTATTTCAGCATCATCAGCAGACAGCACCGCATGCTGCTTAGGACAAGGAAATTGTGTTGAGAAAAGGTCAGGAAAACTTATTTGATACTTGCTTTGCTCATTTTGGCACGCTGAGTTTAGTCTTAGTTTTCTATCCGAGATCCGCCAAGTTTTTGAACGAATTGGTGACATCTAGATTTGTTATAAAAATACTATAAAGCTCGTTGGAAATTTCGCATTGAAAAGGCTAAGGGGAAAGAAAGTCTATTGAGTGTTGTTGTTGAGACAATTCGGTAGTTTCAAGTATTTTCGATGAGTTCAATGATATTTTCATTGACGATGATTTTCCGTGCGCACAGAAATACTGAAATTAAAAATTTTCAAATAGGCGGGACTCGGTGAACGACAATAATTATATTAATGCAAACAAACTCTTCTTGGGCTTTATTTAAATATGTTTACATAATGCAAACATACATACATATGTAACATATTTTTATGTAGTATATATACTGGTGTACAAATTCAAAGCCTTTATTTTCATTCATAATGAAAACGTACGTAGGTAGCCAAAAACAAATATAAATGAAAACAAAATTAAATTTTCTCAAATTGCATGAATATACGGCGAAGAACTTATTCGAAACTGAAAAAGTTCTTAAATGAAATGCTCCGGGCTTCGTCTTAAAAATGATAAAATGGAGTTTTAAAGAAAAGTAAAAATCAAATTTTTAATTTAAACATTTCTTCATTTTTTGGAGTTTTCTTTTTTTTTTAAATGACTTTTGAAAATTTTTAATAGCAGTCCTATAACTCCTTGAATTGTTTTCAACAAAATAATCTAACTTATCCGCAAGTTGTACGTACATCTTAACTACTTTAAATTTTTTGATTTATTTCTTAAAAGCAAGTTTAATCACAAATTTTTGTATTTGACGTACAATATGAGAATGAATATATTATCAACTATGTCGTCGTTTATATACTAAAGGGACTTTAATAATATTAATAAGAATTCAAAAATATCCTTTGGGACATTCTTTACAATTTTAGTATTCTCGATAATAAAATGGAATTTTTAAATAACGCTGTTTTTTATCTATGTATATGACAAATATGACCCATTCAGAACATGTAATATTCCTCCCCAGCGTTGGATCCTGGATTACTGAAGAAATCCGTAAAACATTGGCTGAGCGTGATATCTTACTCAAAAAATACAAAAGAAATCAGAACGAGGCAGATCTCAACGTCCTTAAAGCTGGCAGAACAAAAATGGCAGAACGAGTTTTAAGGTAGTGGTATATTAAAGGCTCATTTAATACTAATTTAATGCCCAAAAATAAAATGTACGGCTCACAAATTTTTCCCACACTGAAAGAAAAACTTTGGTAAAATCAAATAAATTTTATGTTTGATTTTGCGTCAATAAGGAGTATAGTCAAGTTGAATATCCAATTATAGTAATTTTTTGCAAAAAAAATTTTTTTACACAGTTATTACTAAGGTGATGAAATAATCACGAATGTAGTTGAAGCAGCGAAACATTATATAAATCATCTTATACTTCAACCACTGAAAGGAAGTAGCAATATAATTAAGATCAGTGTTCTACTATTTTTAGTGGTAGATTTAACCACTAACGTGTTCTTAAGTAATAACATTATTATAATTAAAATATCATCTCTAAACAACATTATTTGAACATACCTCGTAATTATCTGACAACTTTTGAGTTAAAAATAGCAACTAATAATACACCTCGAATTCGATACATTATTAATTACCTGTTGTTTTCTAAGTAAAGTGCAGCATTTGCATAGTAGTGGACCTATTTTGAGGACTAAAAAACTGATAAAAAAAAACTGTTTTTAGAAGCGTATTATATAATTTACTCAAAAATGAAAATATTTCTTTCCGGTACATTTTTTTATATTAATACAAAATATTTCTACTTGTTTAAATGATAATAATTAGAATTAAGTATTTATCAAGGATTAAGAATTTCATATGTATGAAAAACAAATTGCATACATTAATAAATGATCAATTACTATAAAGAGGTTATATGTTTCTGTTTATGATCTGATTTTCAAAAGTATTTTGATCTTATATATATGTCACCATTTGAAAGGGTGTAAGTATGTATCGGTGGTCCATCGAACTCGTCAATTTTAAGAAGACAAAATTTCGCCATTTGGCTTGTTAACCTTATAAGATTGGAAATGGTGAATAAATCTGCAAATTGAATATTTTTGACAAGAAATAAATATTTCTCTTTTATCCACAATAATAATTCCGTCAACACGGTATAGTTCTATTAATTCATTAGAAATTCTTGTCAAAAACTGATTTATTTATAGGAAATATTGCAATAATCTAAATTTTCAATAATGCAAGATTTCTCTAATTTAGTATTAGCATCTAAATTAGCAAATTTCTTAAAAAACTGAGAATCTAGTATAATTTGTTTTGACACTGCAGGAGTTTCAAAATTTTTGGATAGGCCGAGCTTATAAACGAATCTTGTTGAAAAGTTTAAACAAAATTTAATTCCCAACGAATACGGCAAGTATCTTCGAGACGTTGTGTTATTACAATGACTTTTGAAATTTTTGTGTTTCGATTCACTCCGAAAATACCAAGTATGTCTCAGAGGTCCAACAATTTTCATGATAAAAGGATAGTGTACTAAAAAGTGGAACTTAGGTTTCAATGTGTCTTTGAATATAGATTCGTATAAATTGTAATGAAATGCAATTTTTATTTTTAGAGTTTTAAGATCATTGTTATTAAAATTAAATTTCAGAATAATATCAATAATTTCAATTAAAGTAATCAATAACCTCCAAGATTAGTTATCTTTAGGAATAATGTCTTCGATTATCAGAGGTAAAAATGGCAAAATGTCCACATTTCTCGTGCAGACATATTTAACTTACTTTTATGCAAATATTCAACTTTAATTGGAGGTGCTATGTTGCCAATTTTGGTTGGGCCATAGTTAAATAATTGTGTACGATTGTTCAGGGTATCCAAAGTTATAATTTTTTCATTAATAAGCTAAATTAATACTTTACAAACATCATAATGACAAACACCGTCAAAAATGTCATGCATGACATCTACGGCATAATTTTGCACTGTATGCAGTGATGGAATTTTATTAAAAATAGAATTTTCTCGAATTCCGGTTGCTGTAACACGTTTCTTTACATTTGTATAAGAGTTCATATCAACGTCATAATTTTCTTTTGTACTGTAAAATTCTGGAGTATCTTCAAAACAAGATTGTCGTTGTTTTTTAGAGCACCTAGAAAATCTGCAAGGATAGTTTGAGGTGAATCCCTGCGCATATCCAAGGATAGTATTAAGTTCTAAGTTATCACCGATTATTAAACCAAGAACGAAATGTAGCCTTACTTCTCCACTTTTAGGTGAGTTGTGTTCCCCATGGTTTGTTGATGCACGTGGTCAATTATGAGGTTGGTTATGTGGTGCTTTTTTAGAAGCAGGATTTGGTGTTTTGCATCCTCCGATATGTTTGAGTGTTGTAATCTCCCTTTAAAAGGTAAAATTCCTTCAGCGTCAAGTACTGGGTTGAGAGAGAGAAGTTTGCTGGACTTCAGAAAGGACTTGTTTTTCTTGCGCGAGTTTCTTTCCTCGTGAAAAGCTTCTTCTTGTACAATTCTCACAATGCAGAGGGTTGCTTCTTGTATACATATTTTGATATTTTGATGATGTTTTTTGCGGCCTTCTACAATGTCCTATGAACCTTCAACAATATGCGATTGTTTTTATTTGTCGAGGAGCAGTTGAAAATTCCTAAATTGGACACTTGTGTGATGAGTACTTGAAACGATTTTTTGTTTTCTTTCTCTGTGGTAGGTTTAAGTTTATTGGAAGGCCATGTTTCTGGAGGTTGAGTTAACCATAAAGCACCTCTCCAATAGATCTTGTTAGCAACCAATTTGCTGGGACTGATTGCTCTTGTGGCAACATCTGCAGGGTTATGCTGGGATGGTACGTATCTCCAGCCATTGTTCGGTAGTGACTTTTGAATCTCCGAAATCTTGTTCGATACGTATGTGTACCAGGAGTTTGGATTTTTTGCTATCCAGGCCAGTGTTATCTATGATTCACACCATGCAAAAATATCGGGCGAGTGTATCTCCAGACTGGCAATTGAAGATTTTATCAACGTTGCTAGCAGCACGGCTCCACATAGCTCCAATCTTGGAATAGAAAATTTCTGTTTTGGAGGTGCCACCTTGGTTTTTGCTGTGAGTAATGTGGTATGAACCTTCCCAAATGAATAAGTAGTCCGTGTATAAATTACAGCAGCACAACCCTTTTCAGAAGCATCGCAAAACCAATGAATTTGGATTTCGTTGTGTGCATG
Organism: Dioctria rufipes; assembly: GCA_963924295.1. NCBI lineage: Eukaryota > Metazoa > Arthropoda > Insecta > Diptera > Asilidae > Dioctria > Dioctria rufipes. The sequence continues at coordinate 151,263,615 of OZ002743.1, read as the reverse complement.
ATAATTTATCCACCGGGGAAGTGCAATAGTCTTTAGTTCATTTAATTCACTCTCCAAATTTTTCCATGCATTAGCTATATCGGAAGGTGCATCTTGATCCCAATCAGTTTGTGTTCTGCAAAGAGTTTGCATTATTTGTTTTGCCCTTATAGTCACAGGGGCAAGCCAGCCTAAAGATCAAAAATTGAGGCGATTTTGGATAATAGAATTCTCTTTGTTAGACTATGACATCTTTGATCTGTTTTTAATTTAAAACGAAATTCATCCAGTCTTGGATTCCAATGAACTCCAAGGGTTTTTATGGTATCATCTTCTTTTATTTCCAGAATCCCTTTTTCTATTATATCTTCTGGTAGATCTTTTAGCAGGTCCTCGTTGTTGGATGTCCACTTTCGTAAATTAAGTCCACCGCATTTCAAGGGTGTAATTATTTGATTTTGGAGCTGAATAGCCTCCATTTTGGTATCTGGACCTGTCAACAAATCGTCGATGTAGAAATTAGTGGCGAGAACTCTTTTGGCAATGGGATAACTGTCTCGTTCATCTGCTGCCAGCTGTTGCAGTGTTTTTACTGCTAGATATGTTGCAGGGCCAGTTCCATAAATTAGTGTATTGAGTGTAAGTTCTTGAATGGGCTCCTTTGTGCTTCTTCGCCACAGAATTCTCTGATAGTTTCTCTGCATGTCAGCGATCTTGATTTGCCTAAACATTTTTTCTATGTCAGCTGTTTAAACTTAGCGCTATTTTCTCCAGCGTAACATAATTTGTACTAGGTCTTGTATAATAGATCATTAAGACTTGAACCAGAGTCCGATTTGCATGATGCATCGAAAACAACACGGAGTTTTGTAGTGGTGCTGTCAATTTTAGGCACAGCATGATGAGGTAAATAGTAAACTGCAGATTCGTCACCTGCATATGGTTTTGCTGGAGACATGAGGCTTAAGCTCTAGATATTCGGCCAGGAATTTGTTATACTCAATTAGGGTATGAGGTTCCTTTTGCAGCTTCTTTTCTATTTGGATTAGTCTAGCTATTGCTTTTTCCTTGATTGCCTCAGTTCTCCAGCATTTTCCTTGAACGGCAGATTGACTATGTATCTCCCTTCAGAGTCCCTAGTGTGAGTAAGTTCGTAGTGTTGCTCACAGGCGTCATCTGCGATAGGAATCTGGATAGCTTCAGCGTATTTTAGTTGGTATTTGGAATATTCCCGAATAATATCCAGCCAAGTTTGTGTTTGGGAGCAGGCTGTCCTTTTCTTTATCCATCAGTTAATATGATGGCGTAGACATCAGCTCCTAACAAAAGGTCTATCGGTCCAGGTTGGCTAAAGGTGTGATCAGCCAAAATGATATCCCCGTATTTGCTGATGTTAATCCCAGTGGCATGGGTTTCAGCCAGAAGCTTGTTTAACTTTGAAAGTACAAGAGCATCAACTGAGAGGTAGGACTCCCTTGGATGCCGCAGCTGGTTGCTTATCTTTACTTGGTTATGTGCTTTGGCTGCTTCTGATTCTCCGACTCTCTTTTTGAAGTTTCATCAATTGAACTGCGTGTTCTGTTATCAGGGATACTTGCAACCCGGTATCTATTAGGGCCCTGAACTGTTCCAGTTGACCATATATATTCTTGATTCTGATTATTGCGGTTGGTAGCAGAGCATTTGGAATTTTCGATCTGCTTGTGTGGCAACTGATATTGTACCCTTGTTGATTTTTCAATTTGGCCTTGCTTATCTGGCTTCTGTTTGTAATCATGTGTGTCGCTACGTTTTTGTTTTCTTGTAATGGTGAAATAACCGGTGAGATACTGCTATTTGAAGATTTCTGATGCAGTAACATATGACGCCTTTTGTTGCATAGTGCTCAGAGTTTGTGAGATTTGCATTTCTCGTTTTTGTCATGCATGAGACAATTAGTACAGAGATTACTGCGTCTAATGAATGCTTGCCTATCAACGATATTCATCTTTTTAAATTCCCCACATTGATAGAGATTATGCTGCCTATTACAGATAGTGCACAAGCCTTTTATGTTGGCGAGGAAGGTTTTTTTTTGAAATTCTTTGAATAGTGAGACCTTTCTAACTTCGAATTACTCATGCAATCTAATACCTGGTGACGCTTCTCCAGAAATTGCAGTAGATCATTTGTCGACGACATTTCTCTTGGGTGAGTCAAACTTTCTTCGAAAAGTAGAAGACTTTCAGCGTCAAATTTTCTTATTGCAATGCAGACAATGATTGGACCCCTTTCATCTGTATTGCAATCCATATATTTTACTGCTTCCAGACATTCCTTTATATGTCGTATAGCATGATTGTATCGTTTTGCGATCTGTGCTCTATGGTTTTTTTTTGCATCGATTATGGTGTTTATGTAGATTGTAATTATTTTCCTATTGTTGTTGAAACGTGCTTTTATTAGCTGCAAAGCCGTATCGTAATTTCTATCAGTTAATTTAAGATGGCTGATTACTCTTCTCGTGTCTCCCTCCAGGTGATACAGGAAGTACTGCATTTTCTTCGCATTACTTATTTACGTATTGTTGTGGATTATGCTCATGAAAATCTCGATAAATGGCTTCCAATCTTTGTAGTCACCACTGAACTTTGGTATCTTAATTGGTGGAAGCTTGGGGAAATTGCTGTTGTCTCTGTCTTGCTCGATATCGCAAGGGCAATGCTGAACCCATCATCTTGCTATTTGAAGTCTATTCTGCCATTATTGGTAGCTTGTAAGATTCTGTTGTAACCTGTGTGGCTGTGCTTGTGGATGGCACGTTTGTTATTGAAGTTGGAGCTGTAGTTAGCGGCTTGAAAAGAAATGAAGTTACAAGCGTTTTTTCTGGATTGATGGCTTGGCCATAATTGGATATTAATTCAATAACCTCCTTATATAATATGTACGTTTTTTCGTATAATTTTCTTGCATGATACGGATGATCCTCAGATATGAGCTTTTGTAATTGTTCATGGAGAGCCGTGAAAGAGGACCAGTGTTTTTCTAGCTCTTGTAGTCTTTTTGCTACATTACCTCTCGTTATCCTGTCACCAGTATCTTTTCTGTAGTTCCGCAAAGTGCCTGAAATTTGTTTGGCTAGTTCTTGCTGAGCCGAGATTATTCTTTCTTCTTTCGTTGCCATTATTACTGGATGTATAACTATGCTTTGCCTTTGGAACTGCTTTCTGTAGTCACGGAGAGTACCTTCAAATTCAGTTCAGCTCCCGTTGAAATTGTTTGTTTAAAAAATCTTAACTGTGTGTTAAGACTTTTGTGTTAGATTGGCGTGGAAATAATAAGGCGAGTCTTAACACTGTGTTGCGACTTTGTCTTTAATTGGCGTGAAATCTTAACTGTGTGTTAAGATTTTTTGTTTGTTGACAGCTGGTGAAATTGTAAAGCAATTCTTAATAGTGTGTTGAGAATTTGTCTTTATTTTCCGTAGGTATCATCACGATGATCTGATCTGCTGCCGGTTGCTTGTAGGCTCGAAGGACCATGTGCAAGATTCAACTGTGTGTTAAATCATGATATTGTTGATGAGGTGCAAAATTCAACGGTGTATTGAATTGAGCTGGTGAGATTTGAAAAGTCTACTTCAAGATCTATGAGATTCAACAGTGTGTTGAATCAAGATATGTTTGAAGGGTTAACTTGCTTGAAATGACTAAGCCTCAACAATGTGTTGAATCTTTGATATATTGGAAGAACAACTCTAAACACTCTTCAATTTAGGCTAGACTTTATTGTATTATGCTAACTTAATTTATACAAAAATAATTAGTGCAATTAAACTACCATATATAATAATAATACAAAAAAAAATATACAAGCAACAAATCAATTACTAAACAAATTGGTGGGTGCATTGACTCATGGCAAAACATTAAAATTATTTCGTCATTGTTGTCAGCGATTTTATTTACTCGTTCGATAGAGGTGCAAAGCAAGTGGGTCAATTGAAATAGGAAAAATGCTCTGACTAGCATAAAGTAATTAAATTATGCTGCCATGAGTCAGTGAACTCCGAATGGAATAAATTTAATTTAATTATGATGATTAGTATGATGTTATGATGATTGTTCTGGACTTCACAAGTTCTTAATCTATTCCCAGTTCGGTTGAAACTCGCTTCGATAAAGGATCCCACCGTTGACTAAAAAAAGGAAGTCAGCTTTCCTCTCTTGCCAATCGTGCCAGAATTCAATGAACTCATTGATGAACTGCTCTCAGTTGAGGAATAGCCAGTACGCAGTTCGTTTTTCAACTAGAGTGATGGTTGCCACTACAAGAAGATGATCACGACTGAACACACTTCATGAGTGACGCCAACGAAATATTCTAGTATTCCAGGGGGGACGTAAGCTGTTTATCTGTTAGCAAATTTATTTTGAAAAGCTGTATAGGGTAAAATAATGTGGATATGATGAGGTCCTATCGGAGTGAACATTTGTAGGATATAGCGCTGATGGTACAGCCCAATCGAAGCACGCTTCATCACTATTTTTTACATTGATGCAAGCTTGCTTTAAAGCAATCTCCTTCGGTAGAGGTATATACGAAGATCCTCGGTGCTGTTCAAATTTGTTGATATGTACTGCTAAATGTATAATGGAGTCCAATGTCCAGCCACTATCTTTTTTCTGAAACTCATCCAGCTGTAGTATATCTTTATTATCTCGCAAAATGTTCGCTGTTTTTAAAACCTTCTTTATTCGTCGATCTTGAATATTGAAATGCAGTAGTTTCTCGATTATTTTTGCCAAGTTTCCTGTTATGCAGTTTCTCGCACTACACACACTTTTAAGGATTTCATTAATAATATACAGATCTCACCAAACAATCGCCTAATCTCGTTTGATATAACGAATCTGTATAGGTACTAACATTCCGCATGATAAGACAATCAAGGGTATACTAAGAAGATGGCCCAAGAAAAAGTCACCCGAATCTCTAAATGCATGTTCACGCAGGCCTTACAATTCTGCGTTGTGGAAAAAAAAGTTTGTCATGTATCACGGAGCATTCCACAAACAAAAGCATGGATTGGCCATGGGTAGCAGCCTAGCAGGCATTCTGGCGGAGTTCGTTTTGGGTGCTCTACTTAATAATATCATCTCTGACCTACCTCACACACCATCATTTATTAAAAAATATTTAGTTGATATTTAACTATAAGAACACCCGCACAAAATTCATTATTTAAAGCGAAAATGATTACTTCACAATACAATCCTTTCTCGGATATGATGCTACGCAGAGATTGAGATGTTTGATATAAAAAGACCGATAATTATACAAACTTATATTTATTACGTTTAAGGGATCATTCTGGTTTAGATGCTATAAAAAAGGGGCTATTTTTGTAATCTTTTTATTTTTTTATATAATTATAGATATTGATATAAACTTTGTTGAGCCTAATAAATAGACTCTCGAAATACATAAAACAATTTTTTGTATTGAATCATTTAAATTATCGTCCGCTTGCTTGTAAATATTTAATATATTTTATAACCTCATTGTCACCGATATCCTTAACAAAATCAGCACACAACTTTGTATTAACTTTAATATTGAGATGGCGTTTTAAAGTATTCCTAATACGGCGTATAAATAAATCACCAGCATCCTGTATAAATAGCTTAAGATCTGTATGGTTTATATTTACAATAATTCCAGTTCTAATTCTGTCGGTGAATACTGATTTTATTTCCTCCCACTTTACAAAATCACTTTTTCTTACACGCTGAGTAATTTCTCCACCTCGACTGGTGGCTTTCAATAACACTCTCGGCGATTTAGTCTGTCCAATACAGGTCCCTATATGCCGTTTTGTACCACTCTTTATACTAGAAAAACTTTCATTTATTAGCGCGGTTGAAATTTTTTATTTGACCTATCGCTGAGGCTCACCAAAACTGACTGATGTCTCCTATCATCTTATATTAATATCTACTAACGCCTTCTTTCACCAAAGCCTTAAATTGAAGCCATTCTCTCTTACCACCCCAATAACCTTCATGTGGTCTATTTTTAGATATCGAATTTCATAACATGCTGCAATGATCACGATTTCCACTGCTCATACTCAAAACAAGTATTAACATGTTCTTGACATCGATTCAACGTTTTTATGAATATATTTAAGCCTTGGTAAGGAAGCTGTGAAACTATTTTGCTTCAATCAAATAAGCACATATACCACCAATCTAGTGTATAACATACATCGATTCAATCCCCATATCACCCATGAAAGTTTTTCTATTACACTACACAACATTACATTAATTCATCTCAGTGTTGAATACATACATATCCACAGCTGGCAAGTATATGACCAAGTCCCGAGTGAGATGGTTTCCAACTATGGTGTTCACTAAAGCTTCCTAATGTGTTAGAGCAAGACAGATGATAAAAAACAACGTGGGATTTTGCTGCCGAACTCTCATAGCCTAACACAGAAAAGGATCATGGGAGACATTTCCTCTGGATCGCTTTTTGGATGTGAAATACAGAGAAAAAAGTTTATAACTTAAGATATAAAAATAAATAATGAATTTAATGTGAATAAATATTGTGTGAAAAAATTGATTTGCTAAACATTATTTACAGTTGCTTTTCAGTAAAGGAATTGGGAATCTTACATTTTCAACTTTCACTACTCATCTACAACATATTCCACATATTACTCACAGCTCTCAAGTACTCATCTAAGACAACATATTATACTATATTCATATAATAACTCCATCTACTTTCGCCAAAACTTTTAATTTAATCCACTCCCAACCTAATACTTTCATGGTAAGATTTAAAGATGAATAAATAATACTTCCATATCCTGCTAGACTTATATCATTCCAAATACCCACTCTCAACATCGCGGTCTTCACTATTGAACTTGAAGCATTATCAACTTTTTAACTTTTTTTTTCGACATTCCTGATACTCATACAACACCATTTCCAGGAGATAAATACCAAATACCATCCATCAAAACTTTTAACTTAATACATATAGTTTTTACGATAATTACTTTACTTCTTTATTGACTGAATGTTTTAAAACTGCCCTATCTCAACAATGTTACAAATACTACGAGAATACTACGGCACTCGACAGACCAGTCATTGGTCTTTTATGAACCTATACTCGGAAGTAGGCTTTCTTTGCTCACAACGCGGATGTAAACAAACGACAACAACCTTGTCGTTTGTTCTACCGGTTGCAGCACCTGAGTCGCTTAGTAGTAAACAATCGCCTTACATAATAATTACCATGCGAAGTTAATTTATTATTGTAATCGTCGATTGCTCCACTAAGCGCTCATCGCAGCCAGCTGTTGGGCTAATCAGCAAAATAACCGACAGTAGCAGAACAATACCGTGCGAGGTTATTGTTTAGCCATTGCTGATTATTTCGCTAGAATGCGCCCTTGGCTGCTGGAAGAAGAATCTTCCTTATATTGGGCCATAACATACCTACTTTCAACCCCCCCACCACGATCTTCACTATGGGCTTATGGAGGATTATCAACTATTTCTTCCTTCATACTCCACCATTCGGGTGACACTTTAGAGGAGATAAATATCCAGCGAGATTGCTGATTAGGATTTTACTGCTTATTCATAGCTCCCATACAACTTCCACTACTCACCTCAGACAACATACCATAAACCATACCACATTAATATCATAACACAGTGTTCTTCTATCAAAGCTTTTGATTTAACCCACTCTCAACTTAATGGTAAGTAAACAATGTACCTGCCCCAATAGTATGAAGATAAAATTATCATATTCTTATCAGCTATATGTGAACTAATTTTTAGATATAGGAGTCAATCAAATCTCATTACAGCGTAACTGCTTGATGAAGATGAAATTATGAACATGAAATTTACATGTTCTTATCTAGCCACCGAGTCAACTTAAAGAAAACATTCCTGCTGGAGGCTAAGAAGTTTAAACCTTAAGACCCATGAAAACTTTCAATTTAATCCACAACTTACAGCACCCACTCCCAACCTCAACCACGAACTTCACTATTATAAATTTTTTCTTCCTTCATACAACACCATTTAGATAATAATTTAGGGAGATAAACATGAAACGACCTTGCTGATAAGGTTTTTATTCCTTACTCACAGCTCCCAAACAACTTCCATTACTCATATAAGACAAGATATCATACTATGTACATTGATATCATAACACCACCTTCTTTCATCAAAACATTTCATTAAACCCACTCTCAACCTAATGGTAAGAAAATAATGTGATCACCCCAATAGTATGAAGATAGAATTATCATATTCTTATCAGCTTCATGTGAACTATTATATCGGGGATCAATCAAATCTCATAAGAGTGTGACTGATTGAGAAATTTTATTGAAAATAAAAAACAATTCTTCATAAAATGTAAGACTTTTCAATACAAACTCCTAGGTACAAAAAAACATTAATCGCTCAATTTGTCTGCTTTACTCGGCTATATTTGTTTACGCAAGATATCAAATTACCAGCCACCTTGCCACCTTTTCTAATGCTTTAATTTCCATTACTTCTAATGATTTCATGAGTCTTACCATCCCAAGCAGCCGTGATCAATTTTTACACATCGAATATCATAACATGATCACTCTTGTTTATAAAAGACACCTACAGGCCACAACTTACGTTATAGTTGTTTTTGTTGTTTTTTCAGCAAAAGAACTTTTCAATTATAACTTCCACTACTCATCTAAAGCTGGCTTCCCACGACGCGTGGTTTCACACGCCGCGCCGCGAGAACACAAGCCAACGCGCCGTGGGAAGGGTCCGGCTCGTGGTGGCGCGAGCTCGCCTGTGCTGGCGCGCCCGATCCATTTCAAGTCGGTAACTTCAAAGGCGCGGCGCGAGCATGCGCGAGATGGCTCGAGGCGGCGCGTGACATTTACTCTTCATTTCGGCGGCACCGCCCGCAAATCAACTCGAGCCAACACAGAAGTGTATAGGCGCGGCGCGAGCTGACGAGCGCTCGTAGCAGGCTTCCCACGGCGTGTGATTTCAAGGGCCGCGCCGCGCGAGCACGAGCGAATTTGTTTACTTTACTGGACTGTGCGAATTTTTTTATGCAAGGCATCAAATTAGAAGCATTCCACCTGAAGAGCAAAATTATACATTTACTAATTTCCATTACTTATCCAAGTGCACATATCTACCTACATTCTCCCCAATCAGCTTCGCCTGATCTACTTTTAAATATATGATCATATGGTGCAATCTTGTTTATAAAAGACGACAACAGATTGATATCATCAAATCTTTAATCCACAGCTTGGGTTATAGTTGTTGTTGTTGTTTTTTTTTATTGGCTACTAATATTAATACATCTCAAAAGGTAAGATCGCTAATATCTCGAAACCCATAGCTCATAGAGGATTTCTGATAAAAAATTTGTCCACCCCTATAACTAAGACCCCCACTGACACCTTCTAGAATCTATTGGTATGAACAAAAATATTCTAGGGTTAACTTGAATTATTAATAATACTAATTACACTAATTCACTTAGGGAATTTCACAACATTTCTTATCCACATAAATACACAGCTGCACACATCTATCCACGCCTTAGGTAACGTTTCGTCAGCCACCAAGTAGCCCAGCCCAACATACAACAGGCACTCATACTATAGTAAACAACTAACAACAAACGCAAGCCGACAAGTAAACAGCTCCGATATAAATTCGCTTAGGGCAATTCACATCATTACTTAAGCCTTGGTACAGGTAACGTAGCCCAATCCAACACACCCCAGGCAGTGCTAGTCATAGTATCAGACACTGCCACTAAAGCTCTCAGCAAACCTCCAGTAGCCAGACATAGGAGGCAGGGGCGGATTTCCCTATAGGCCGAGTAGGCCCGGGCCTAGGGCGGCAGATTTAGGGGGCGGCGATTTTTTCTTGTAGTTGTGGGTATTTCATTACATTTTTATACTTTTTCGTTTTTTTAAATAAAATAATTCGTTGGAAAGTGTTATTTTTAATTCTACTCCATTTTTTTCAAATCTACTCCGATTTATGAGGCAGCCTACTCCGCTAATTCTAGCCTGGGGTCCCTTCACTGGATATAGATCATTCAATTTTTCGTGTTTTACAGGGAGTAGGGGGGCGGCAATCTTCCATAGTCCTAGGGCGGCCAAGTGATCAAATCCGCCCCTGATAGGAGGGGGCATCTCAAGGACAAATTGTAACCAGCAACCTCCACCAATAAAGCTTCCCACCCCTTCACAAATGTTTAGAGCTACGATCTCCGAGATGAAAAATAAGCGAACTCCAGAAAGAAAATCGAAATCCTATGCTATTTTCCTATGCTGGAGAATGCTAAAAGTGGTCTCTATCCCCAAAGTGGTCTCGTATCCCCAAGACTCGAGATGAAAAATAAGCGAACTTCATAAACAAAATCGAAATCCTATGCTATTTCCCTATGCTGAAGAGTGCTAAAAATGGTCTCGAATCCCCAAAGTGGTCTCGTATCCCCAACATCTAAGACATAAACCAGTACAGTCAAGACACAACCCCACATTTAGTATGGACTCACACCAATTAGCAGCGGTGGTGCCATCTGTTGCGAAATCCAGAAACCTAAAACAGTGCGCCAGAACGACCATAGCGTGTATGAAAAGTACTTGTAACTAAGTACTAAGTCTATTAAAAGTACTGAGTACTTTTTGAAGTACTTTTTAAAGTACTTTTTTAGAATCATTTTACGTTGGCAGTAATATATGAAGTTTGTCGAGTTAATAGATATAAATAAATAAATACCTTTTGAGAACTATACTATGTATAGTAACCAGTGGCTACTATTTATAGTTTTTTATAGTTTTCGCACACCCATTATCACCTCCAATAATGCATAACGATTCTAAGAAAAAAATTTCCAGTAAATTGCTGACGTATATAATATGAACTGCTTACTTTTCTATTTTACGTGGGCGCAATTGCTTGTGTCAAAAAGAATTCGTACGTCGGTGCCAACATTCAAAAAAATCATTGGCGGGAAGTTGAAAAAGTGTACACGTAGCTCGAAAGGTGATTTTAATAAAACATTTAGATTTCTTCTGCGTATCTCATGAATATATTGTCTTTGGTAAAACAGTTTTTATCAGTAATAACCCTAAACGATTAATTTAAAATCATGTATTTTGACGAATCCACTATTTTATTTGTTTTCAGTTCTCTCTCAGTTGGTACTTGCTGCTTAGACCGATAGGGTCAGCAATATAGAGGTGAGCTCACTTTCTGCAGTGTATTTCAATGAACGTAGTCAGTCCATATTATACATGTCAGTGGTTATGTCATCAAGTCGAGGCATCGTCGATTTTATATTCGAACGAGACGTTACGGGTTTTTGTTCTACTTGCCCAGTCTTGTTTCTATGTTATTAGTTTGTCTAAGGTTCTGCCTTGACGCGTGAATGCGGCACATGCTTGGACAGTTCTTTGCGTGCTTTAAAACTCAACAAAAAAGGAGTTGCGTTAGAGATTGTGTTAGATATTTGTAGATACTTATTAAATTCAGAAATGCTTAAGTAAAAATCTTAGTACTTAAGTACAAAACTAAGTCTTAAGTACAAGAAAATAGATCCTAGTACTTATGTTCAAGTACTAAGTAGGGACATTTCAAAAGTATTGAGTAATAAGTTTTAAGTAACGCAAATGTACTTTAAGTAGTACTTAAGTCTTTTTTTACGTAAGTATTGCCCAACTCTGCCTATTATTCATATCAGTTTTCCAACATAATTAGAGCTATATTTAGTCTCTCAATTATATTCTTTTCCTTATTAAGCAAAAAAATTGTACTATTTTCCATTCAATTTACCGGAACTACAAATAAAATAAAGAAGGGCACATCTATACGAAACAATTCAGACCTTATGGGATTTTTTAGTTGATTGCCAAAAATTACAATTATTTACGGTCTCTCATTTTTGCTATGAAATATATTTAATCCGCTTTTATAAAAATCATTATTACAAGTTCAAAAATATTATTATAATTTTATTACTCTAATTAGGTATAGAATATCCATTTACCACAGTATAAAATTTTTGTCACAACGTCTTGAGCAGTTGACTAATTTGTCGCATATTTTGGCGTGTTTTTTGACGTTTGTTCACCGAAAATTCATTTAAGTTCATTTTGTGGTAGATAATAGTGAAGACACAAAATTAACTGTGTTGAAAAAAAAGGACGACAAAATTGAGGTGAATATGTCAAAATTTACGCCTAAAAAGTACGACAAAAGATCAGAATCACCCTCCTGGGTGGTGATTCTGATCTTTTGTCGTACTTTAATGTCAAAATATACGCCTAACTGAAATGAACTTTTCTATTGATTTTTTCGCGTTTTTATTCAGTTTAGCAAGCGTTGCATTACATAGAATGAACTGAAAATGACACTTCACATTACAAATTAGAAATACTACATATATTGATGTACTTGGACGTGAAGTAAAGACTGCCAGCATGAACTGACAGATCACTCGGTGGATAGCGTTGACTGCAGGGAGGCACGCTAGCTCGCCTCGCCTATTGGCGGAGAGTGTGGGGAAGTTCCACGAAAACCTGCCGCTGTGCCACCAGCCATATACAAAAATACTCGTGCCGACCAAACCAAAAGCCGTAGCACACACTCACTTACTCAATGGGAAGCGCAGATGTTCGGCTTCCAAAGCCATATCCCCAACCACCCTGCGATACTGCGGGCTATATAATACAGTATCCCTGTGATGACCTGTAAAGAGAGGAGCAGCGGACCTAGTAGACCTTCATGCTAAGAGGGCTCCAGAAGAGTGAGAGGAAAAGTAAAAGATCTTACCAAGTCATTACGTTATAAAAGAAAGACTGGCTTTAATGTGGGTAACTTAAATCTCATATTTAATAAACTACTTATGGAGATACTTCATCGTTCAATATACGGAGTTGCCCATCATTGAAAGAACAAATCATATAAAGAAACCAGGATTCACCTGATGTACTATCATTAGTTGTTGTAATAAGCTGAAGACACAAAACTAATTGTAGATAGGCTACAAAAAAATTAATGTTCGAGATAGAGACAAAAATTCAACTTGGTAGATATCTCCTAGGATAATAAAAATTATATAATATACTATTCATATTTAAATTCGCTTTTTTGATAACGATTATAATAAGTAGCTACTTGTAATAATATAAATCTGACTTAAGAAAAACTGTCTAATATTCTACTTCTTTCCATTTAAAAGAATTCCGACATTATTCAATATAAATATGTAACCATTTGCTACTTAACATTCCTTTTTCTTTTATTAATTACATTAAAAAAAAATTGATTGTTGAATTTGAAATTGATTACCCGGATTATGACACCGGACGACATTTCATATAGCCCTTACAATGTGTTACCCTAAAACTCTTGAATTTAGTTTATTGTTAAGGCGAAAGAATTTATTCTAATCGTTATTTTAACAAGAGAGTGGACCCGTACAAGGTAAGTGGGCATCACATAACTATAAAAGCAATATAACTATATTAATATATAAAGGAAATTTTTGCAACAACTTACATTTGGCTGCTGGGGTTCCACCGTAGAAGCGCCTCCAAGCGAAATCAACTTCCCATTAACTGCAAAACAACGTTAGTCTTATAGCATAATTACATCTAAGCCTATAAACTGATAACTGCGTTGAGGTGCCGGGCCACTCTCACTCAGCTGCGCTAGTTTATGCAATTTCTGGCAAGAGCTACTGTTGCAGCATAATGCAACATACATACATACTTTTTATAAAAAAAACAAAAAATAACAAACACTGATTAATTTCAATCTATTCGCACAAATTTCACAAATTAGGTGATTACGTAGTTCTGTCCTGGAGTTAAGTGCTGCAAGTAAAACAAATAAAATTACAAAGAAAAAATTCTTATTATTAAGTTATTATTTATTTATGAAATAAATATTAATAGAAATACTTATCTGACAGATCTGGACATCTACTCTGTTGAATTATATTAACCGGCCTTCAGTCAGACATTTAGTTTCAATTTCACAATTTGTAAGCCGCTGTAACCAAATGGACTCTTGCATTCGCTTCTGAAGGTTGGACACACTGATAAGGAAATAAACTTGGGAAATTTACCAGTGACGTCGGCCATGTTCTACAAAGGATGACTCACTATTGTCACGGAGCTCCAGAGTATATAAGGCCGAAAGCAGCAAAGTAAAATTCATTATTCCTCAGACGACCATAAAGGAAAGACCCTCATTATTTAGCTTCATAATAAATATTAAATATTTATTATATTTCTACCTTGCGTTGAAAGGTAGTCCTGGCGTGGCTTTGGACCGGGTGCTTATGATACATGGAGGTCATTTCATGACATTTTCGTAACGCTCATACATGACAAAACAGAGCTTCCTGCAATACAAAAACTGCATTACCTAAAGTCTTCGTTTACTGGCGAAGCTGGAAAACTTCTCAAGCATATACAAATCACTACTGTGTACTATAAAATTGCTTGGGATACGCTCGTTGATCGATATAGCAATAAAAGGGTTCTTATTAGCACGCAACTAAAGCTGCTCTTTAATTTGCAAGTCGTACAATACGAATCTGCAACTGGTGTAAAAGGCTTATTAGACAAACTTTTGGAATGTTTGCACGAGATCGAAGCATTATAGGTACTTATAGTTGGATGGGATCCTATTCTAATACATTTATTTGTACAGAAATTGCCTTCGGAAACTCACCGTTTATGGGAACAATCCCATTCAGGCTCTGAGGAGTTACCTACACTCAAGACTTTCATTGACTTCCTCACAAAGCGTTTTCGTACGTTGGAAGCAATTGCTGAGTCTAAACCTAATAAAATCATCCCAAGTTCCTCAGCAAAGCCAAGAACATTTCATACAAGCAGCAAATACTCCTGCCCAATGTGCAAAGGCAGTCACTACTTACAACACTGCAATAAAATTAAAAATTTAGATTCCAAGTTTCGAAAAACCGATATCTTAAAATGGCGTTTATGTCTAAACTGCTTTTCTCCCAAACACAATGTAAATGAGTGTACAAGTAAATTTAAATGTCAAAAATGCAATGGATTGCATCATACATTATTACACGTAAATAAGGCAGAATCGCCTAAAGCTCAGCCTTGCAATTCGGCTTCTTCGGAAGAAAGAAATATTAAGCAGATCGGTACTTTCTCACAACAAGTCACCACTTCGACATGTAAGGTTCCGTCCGCCATGACAAAATCAGCATTACTTGCAACCGCTTTAGTACGTGTAAGAGCTAAGTCAGGTTTAGAGTTGACCATGAGAGCTTTTATTGATCCGGTATCCCAAGTATCCATCATGACAGAAAAAGCTGTCAAAGGACTACAGCTTCGCTGCCTGCGAACATCAGTTAGAATATCAGGTGTAGGGGAATCAAACCACACATATACTCAAAGTGAAGTTACTTTTTCAATGAACTCATGTGTAAGACAGAAGTTCTCAATTTCCGTAAATGCCTTAGTACTCAAAAGGCTTACAGATTTTCTGCCTCCATCTCGTGTGCACAAAAGTTGGGAGCATATATCAAATTTAGATCTTGCCGACTCAAAATATTTCTTACCTGGAAAAATTGACATACTTCTAGGAGCAGAAGTATATGCGGCAATAATTCTTGAGGGAATAAGAAACGGACCAAAGGGTTGTCCCATGACCCAAAATACAGAGTTGGGGTGGATACTTTTCGGACCAACTGATTGTAACATAGTGGACAACTCAGTACACACACATCGAATATCTACTGAATGCGATGATAATGCAAATCTGGACAAGGATCTAAAAAGGTTTTGGGAAATTGAAGAAGTGTCAATGACTAGAACATTAAACCCAGAACACGTTCAATGTGAAAACTTCTAAAGGAAACTGTTATGAGGGATGATTCAGGACGTTATCAAGTTAGATTGCCTTTCAAAAATTAGCTACCACCTATTTTAGGACACTCAAGACCCGTGGCAATTCGCCGACTTTACCAAATGAAACAGAGATTAAAGCGAGAAGAATACATTTATAAACTTTATACTGACTGTTTAAGTGAATATATCACTTCGAACCATATGACTCCTTTAAACATGAGTATACTAACTACAGAACCAATCAACGAATATTATATACCACACCATGCCGATCTAAAGGACAGCACTACCACTAAACTACGAGTAGTGTTCGATGCTTCTTGTAAGTCGTCGAATGGAAGCTCGCTAAATCAATTTTTAATACCAGCACCTGTCCTTCAGCAGGACTTATTTTCAATAGTAATGAGATTTCGGAAACACCAGTTCGTTATGTCTGCCGATATTGAAAAAATGTATAGGCAGATTAACATACATCCGCAAGATCAACACTTTCAAAAAATTATTTGGAGACAAGGACAGGATAAAAATGTAACTGAATATGTTCTTACTACGGTAACATTTGGCACAACATCAGTGCCATATTTAGCTGTGAGAACACTCTTACAGCTAGCCAGTGATGAAAACGAAAACTTTCCAACAGCTGCAGCAATTATTAAAGGAGATTTTTATATGGATGACTGTTTAACAGGTGCAGATACTCTTCAGGAAGCTACGATATTTCAAAAGGAACTAAACCAGTTATTGGCTGCCGGAAAATTTTTTCTTGAGAAAATGGACTAGTAATCATCTTGAAATTCTAGAAGGAGTCCCACCAGAACATAGAGAGCTCCAAACTACGCGTTTCTTAACTAAAAGTGAATCAATAAAGGCTTTAGGCATATACTGGAATCCCACTACGGACTATTTTACGTTTAAATTAAATTTCGGCACTCCCCCAGAAACATGGACAAAAAGAACAATACTATCACACATATCTAAACTTTTTGACCCTTTAGGATAGCTTGCGCCATCTATTAAAATCATGATTCAGAGCCTATGGATTTCTGGTTGTTCATGGGGCGAACCTTGTCCCAGTAAACTAGCTCAAGAATGGATTATATTGCGGGAAGAATTCTCAGCACTCATCGATTTGAAAATTCCTCGCTAGTTACGAACCTCGAAAAATACATCAGTGCAAATTCATGGTTTCTATGACGCCTCTACCAAAGCCTATGCTGCATGCGTATATATTCGTATTCTTGATAAAAAGTCCAATGCACAAGTCAACTTAGTCATGTCCAAAACACGAGTAGATCCTATTAAGCCAACTATGTACATTGCCTCGACTAGAGTTATGTGGTGCTACTCTACTAGCAAAACTAATCACACGTGTGAAAAGGGACATCGGTTTTGAGAATATTCAAAAATAGTGCTGGCTTGGATTCACAACCACCCAAAAAAAAATGGAAGTCATTTGTATGCAATCGCGTTGCAGAAATCCAAGAGCAATTACCAACATCAGTTTGACGATATGTGCCATCAGAGCAAAATCCTTACGGATGCCGCCACAAGGGGAATATATCCGTCAAATCTAATCAACAATAAACTATGGTGGAATAGGCCTAGTTGGCTCCAGTTAACTGAAGATCAGTGGACGACAACCAATGTAGATAGCCAGGTTAAAGAAGAAATGGAATCAGTTAAAATATTCACAGTATAGAAAAACGATATTGAAGTAAACATTATCAAAAACTTTTCGTCATTTACAAAATTAGTTCATGTAATTGCTCTATGTCTTCGTTTCTGCAAAAATGCTAAAGCAGCAACTACAATCAAACAACGAGGGCCTCTACTATTGGAAGAATTGAGTAAGGTCGAGCTATGTCTTATACGTGCTATTCAAAACAATATTTCGGAGAAGAACTCAAGGCTTTACAACGAGGACGAACACTGCCGAAATCTAGCAAACTTAACAACCTTAATCCATTCTTATCTGAGGAAGGAATCCTACGGGTTGGGGGAAGGATAGATAAGGCTAATCTCTCATTTAATCAAAGACATCCAATAATACTCACAAATCATAGTAATTTAACCCAGCTGCTAATAACCAAAACCCATCTAACTACGCTTCACGGGGGCATTCAAATAGTCATGTCAGTTTTGCGGTCTAAATATTGGATTCTTAACTGTCGCAACGCAGTGCGTTACAATTTGCACAAATGTGTGAAATGTCTTCGACACAATTTTAAGGAACAAAAACAATTAATGGGAAATTTACCCAAGGCTCGCTTATCCATTTCATGTCCATTTACACATACGGGAGTAGATTTTGCAGGGCCAATTGAATTACGTATGAGTAAACACAGAGGCAGCAAAACATATAAAAGATACATTTGCATATTTATTTTCTTAACAACAAAGGCAATTCATATTGAAGCCGTATCAGATCTAACCTCAGAAGCCTTTTTAGTAGCACTCAAACGTTTTGTAGGACGCCGAGGGCTTTGTCAAAATTTGTATTCCGATTGTGGTACAAACTTTCTAGGTGCCAGTAAAATACTTAAAAATGAATATGACAAAGCGATTAAACAAGCGACAATATCTGCAGCAGAGCAAATTAAAAACGACGGAATTCAATGGAATTTCATCCCACCTGCTTCACCCCATTTTGGAGGAATGTGGGAAGCCGGGGTGAAATCTATCAAATGTCATTTAAACCGCATACTTATCAATTCAAATCTTACATACGAAGAGTTATCAACATTACTATCACAAATAGGATCTGAGCTGAACTCCCGGCCATTGTGCCCATTATCTAATAATTTGTCAGAACAAGATTATTTAACACTGGGTCATTTTCTAATGGGTAATGCACATCCAGGCTCTGATGGGTTAGTTCGAGTCGTTTCTTTAAAAACGAAAGGTGGCGTCCTAAAAAGATCTATTACAAAATTATGCCTTCTACCTTGTTCCAACCCTGTCGAAAATTAACACGCACTTTCTAACAAAACCGTTACGACTGCCTGCTATATAAGTTAGAACGATTGTATTAATGTTTAGTTCTTTTCACAAAAAGTATGGAAGATATACTAATAGTAGACGACTATTCAACATTTTCTACACCACCAGGAAGTCCAAGTACAAATCTCCCACTAACTCCGGGATAGAAAATTGAGGAATTACTCAACCAAATATTAGGCGAAACAAAGAGCAAACCATCTTCACCAACTCATACAGCTCCGTCAACATTGAAGGAAGTTAATAATACCGAAACAATACACAAAACAACGACGACAGTCTCGAGAGCATTAGCATACGAATCCGACCTCGTCAACCTCGTATTAGGCGTATGAAGAGCTGCAAAAATCAAAGAAGGGCCGCTTCCGATATAGGACAGAGAGTGGAATGGTTGTGAAATTTCGTATGTTTAAAGACGGTCGAGTAACATGGAAATAAATATATTATTATTCCAATATAAGTGTTCTTAATTTTCCCTTATTCACTTTTCTCTTTCATGGGGACACTCTCGTTTCTTTGCTGGGCCGGAGAATGTTGCAGCATAATGCAACATACATACATACTTTTTATAAAAAAAAAACAACAACAACAAACGCTGGTTAATTTCAATCTATTTGCACTTATTCACTTTTCTCTTTCATGGGGACACTCTCGTTTCTTTGCTGGGCCGGAGAATGTTGCAGCATAATGCAACATAGATACATACTTTTTATAAAAAAAAAACAACAACAACAAACGCTGGTTAATTTCAATCTATTTGAACAAATTCCACAAATTAGGTGATTACGTAGTTCTGTCCTGGAGTTAAGTGCTGAAAAGAAAACAAATAAAATTACAAAGAAAAAGTTCTTATTATTAACACAAAAGTTTATTTATGAAATAAATATTAATAGAAATACTTCTCTGACAGATCTGGACATCTACTCTGTTGAATTATATTAACCGGCCTTCAGTCAGACATTTAGTTTCAATTTCACAATTTGTAAGCCGCGGTAACCAAATGGACTCTTGCATTCGCTTCTGAAGGTTGGACACACTGTTAAGGAAATAAACTTGGGAAATTTACCAGTGACGTAGGCCATATTCTACAAGAGATGACTCACTATTGTCACGGAGCTCCAGAGTATATAAGGCCGAAAGCAGCAAAGTAAAATTCATTATTCCTCAGACGACCATAAAGGAAAGACCCTCATTATTAAGCTTCATAATAAATATTAAATATTTATTATATTTCTACCTTGCGTTGAAAGGTAGTCTTGGCGTGGCTTTGGACCGTCAAGTAAATCTCTCTAAATATGTCTTCTATCCACAGATTGGTGAATTGGCCAAAATATTATTTTTATCATTGTTATAGTAACTTGTTATTGAATTGTGTTTAGAATTAAGGATTGGAATTGTGAGTTGTTGAATAAACTTTTGGTGAAATTAAATTGTGGGTTCTTATTTGTAAACCTGCACCTATTTTGTTTACAGGTTTTGCCTATATGGGCATACTTTTCAGCTACACTGTCGGACGATATATGAAGTGCTATACGCGCTCACTTATATGTATGATGTATGGCTTAGCAATTCCTGTGGCAGGAGACTCAACAATTTCTGATACAAACTAGATAATACAATGACTCCGTATGATGCCGTGGATGCTGAGCACGCTCGCTTCAAGGAAGCTGAAAATTTTACACCTTTCTGTATGAAGTCGTGATGTGTAAAAAGAATCTAAAGTGTGGTACAAGCTTTCACAATTGACGTAAAAATTTGATGATCACTTTGGCCGAAATTTCAAGGTTTTTTTGTCGTAAGTTACGTGAAACAATGACTTTGTGTGGTACAGTGGGTGCTGTGCACGCTCGCTCAAGGATGCTGACAATGTAAGCCTTTTTGTTACCCAGTTGGACGTTTTTCTATGGAATAAGATCTAAGAAGTAAACCAATCAATCGTCTCCGGATTGTTTCAAGAAATAACAAACCTAGTTTATACCGGACCATAGGATTCCTCTTGATTTTCTTTTCACTTCCGTTCTTTAAAATAACAAAACTTTCCTTTCGTGGAGTACACTGACGAGAGCAACGAGAAGACTCAAAACTCTCTCATCTGTCGCTTCTTCTTCTTCTTTTCCACCCATCGCATCCCGTCCATTTCTCTTCGCTGCTCATGTGCTACGGGTCAGCTTAGACGTGTACTTAGCTCAGTGTAGCATATTGCTACATGCAATACGCCGGCCATAACAGGGCAGAGTGGTCTAGACCACCCGTGGTTCAGACAATGCTGAAAAATGGTCGACTGAGCTATCCGGTCTTAAACATAGGCCTCATCGCTGCGGGCGCCCAATGTGTAGCTCGACCCATGACCCATGAAAGCATTTCTCATTACTCAGGCTGGGCGGCTACTACGGATTGTCCAAGGCAGTCTGATGTACTCCACAAATGACGAATCGAAGGCAAATCCCTGAAGTCCCGCCAGTCCTTGATCAGACCTCTATATCGTCCTCCGCGTCAGAATCCAGAGGTGCTCTGCCAAACCAGTAACCTAAAACATCCAGTCGGCCAGTACCCCTCTGCCTTCCTTCACCGAGATGAGACGAGGGAACCCCGCGGTCAGTAACCTAACCAACTGATCCCAGAGCATCCCCTGCTCTAATATCTCACTCTGTACTCAGACCGACGCTTGTTCAAGGATGTGTCTCTGAGGCCTCGTTGGAGTACCGGTCTTCTTGCTTTAATTTGCAGGCATTAAACAAGTGTAATTCTTACGACAAACTGTCTGCCGTAGGGTTGCCATATAGGATGGGTTCCGAAACGTTATCAGGCTAGAGACCTGTTCACTCGATCTGAGGCGTTTGCTTGCGGCGAGTAAACTGCCGTTCGCGGGTGTTTCACCCCACACTTGTCCATTAATCTGGCGAACTGAGCCGAGCAAAGCTGGACTCCATTCTCAGAGAGTATAGTTTCCGGAACTCCGAACACATGAATTATTTCAGTCTCGATGAACTGACACACATTGAGGGTAGACACATTTCTCATCGGTTTGAGGATCAGGAACTTGGAAAAGTGGTCAAGAACTATCAATATGCAGACATTTCCTTTCACTGCCCGAGGATATGGACCCAGAAAGTCAAAGTACGGCTTTCGCCATGGTCTTTCTGTCACGGACTGGACTCCCATAGGTGGTCTAAGAATAGTATTGGGGGCTTTGGTCTCTTTGCACACATCACAGGCGCCTACGTAGTTTCTGACGTCAACTGTCATTCGTGGCCAGTACAAGTGTCTTCTTAAACGTTCCAGTGTTTTCCCTATACCTCCGTGAGAAGCTAGTGGCGGATCATGCGCTCTTGAAATAACGTCGGAGACAAGCCATAGTGGAATCCATATCTTCCAGGCTTCTTCTTCCTAGATCGGATCGCCTGTTCTCGGAACAGTCCACATATAAACGAAGCCATCCCTGACGCAAAAATCTGGTAGTTTTCCAGCTGTTTTAACCTTATGCCTCAGTTCTTCATATTCCAACGAGTTGAAATATCGAGAACAAAGGTCAACTTCCGGGCCAGGATCTTCAGGTTTTGACAACCTGTCACCATGAATTCGTGACAGCGCATCAGGAACGACATTCAGGCTTCCTTTTCGGTGCTCGATGGTGAAGTCGAAACCTTGAAGCTTCAAACTTCACCTAGGAAGTTTCAGTCACTATCTTAAACGGCATAAGTTCTATGAAGGGCCAGAACTTTTGTACACTTAAGATTGCAGCTAGACATTCCTGCTATGCTATTGGCTTTTCGTGGCCATCGTCATCTAGTTAAGCAGCACTCCACCAATACCATGTTGGCTCGCATCGCACTCTATAATGAACGGTCTGGTGAAATCTAGGCTCACTAACAACAGAGCAGAAGTAAGTTTTTGCTTTAGTGATTCTGGGGACGTCTGGGCTTCAGGTGTCCATTAGAACTAGTAGTTATTCTATGACAGTTCTGGCGCTTTTTATTAAGCCTCCAGGATTTCACCACAGATGGCGCCACCGTCGCAAGGTGGTTTGAGCCCTTAATAATGTACGTTTGTATCTTTGGTGTATTGGTTTGTGTCTTGGATAACAGGTGGTTAAATGCAGGGTTGTGTCTTGGCTGTATTGGTTTGTGCCTGGGATACACCATTGTGTCTTGGGTGCACCATTGAGTCTCGACTGCGCCCTAGCGGGATTAACCGGTACTACCGGGATGTGTCATTTGGTCTTGGCATGCTCCCGTACTACGGTTTTCTTAGATAGATATGTGGTGCACCTAAATGTAGGCTTTTTATCATGATTTTTCTTGAGCGCCTAAATGTAGGCTTTTGGTTTTGAACTAATAATTAAAGTTAATAGTAGGAAATTTTTGTTCATGCCAATGGATTCTAGATGGGTGGTATGTGAGGGGGATAATAAAGATAGGGAGGAGGGGGTAATGAAATTTTCATCAGAAATCCTCTACGGGCTCTGGTTTTCGAGATATTAGCGTATTAATATTTTTGCTCATGGAAATGGATTCTTGGCGGTGTGGGGTGAGAGGGGGAACGAAATTTTCATCAGAAATCCTCTACGGGCTTTGGTTTTTGAGATATTAGCAACATCTGTTCAAACAATTAGCTAATTGGCAATTATGTAATTACTAATTGGCAATTAGCAGCTTGGTTGGTCATTAGCTAATTGGCAATTAGTAATGTGGTGTGATGCGTAATTCTCATTAGCAGGGAGGTTGTAGATATCAGCATCATTCGAATTTCACAACATGACATCACCATAAACAGATTCTAGAAGATGTCAGTGAGAGTTCTGGGTGTCAAACATTAAATGTTAGTAGTAGAGCTATGGGAGTTCTGGATCACTTTTTCCATACAAAAAGTGCAAGGTAGAAACCAACTATTTTGGTGGCTCTGGACGGGGGTCTGGGCCACTGAGGGGGACTCCGTCTAGTGGTATACGTCACAGGGCATGCCTGGGGAATTCCTTTCCTATCGTCTGGCTGACCTGGTGATGACGTCATCTGGTTGCCGATCCCCATCAGCTGATCAAGCTCTGTCATAGCTGATTTGAAAATTCAAACTGTTATAGTCTACGCCTGCCTGAGGGAATTCCTTTCCTATCGTCTGGCTGACCAGGTGATGACGTCATCTGGTTGCCGATCCCCATCAGCTGATCAAGCTCTGTCATAGCTGATTTGAAAATTCAAACTGTTTTAGTCTACGCCTGCCTGAGGGAATTCCTTTCCTATCGTCTGGCTGACCAGGGGTATGACGTCATCTGGTTGGCTGATTCCCATAAGTTGTTCAAGCTCTTGTCTTAGCTGATTTTTAATAAAATAATGCTGGCTTTTGCTGGAATCGAACCGAGAACGCTTGGTTTTGTAAATTCCAAGGCGCTCTACCATCAGGCCATGGAGGTGCTGTGTGAATGTTCTTTAAACTTGCTATATACGCTTAGAGTTGCGGGAACAGAGACATCGGGACACTTGTGCGAGGCTGGACACACACACACACACACCCATGCACCACATACACACACACACACACTACGTCATACCAAAAGGTTTTCTGCCAGGTGATATTCAGTACCATGTTATTAAATTAACAACAACAACAACTAACGTAGGTAGGTAAGTTGGCTTAGATAAGAAATTACCTAATTTTTAATCTTCAGGTGCAATGCTTCTAACTTGATTCATTGCATAAACAATTCGTACAGCCGAATAAATCGCAGTCGAATAATGTAAACAAAATTCGCACAGAGCCGAGTAAAGTAAACAAATTGAACGATTCCCGATTTCTTTAGCTGAAAAAAAATAACAACTGATAAGTTGTCTTAGATGAGTAGTGGAAGTTATAATTGAAAATTTCTTTTGTAGATAAAAAATCAACAACAACTATAGCGTAAGTTGTTGTCTGTATGTATCTTTTATAAACAAAAGTGATCATGATATTCGATATCTAAAAAGAGATCACGGCTGCTTGGGATGGTAAGAATGGAAATTAAAGCCTAGAAAATTTTCGCTGTAGGGGTGTGCATGTACTGAAAAGTCTTATCAGAAATCATCTACGGGCTATGGATATTAGCGATCATACCTTTTATGATGTAATTCATATTACTTATAATTCAAGTCTAGGCTATTTTTTTTTTTGTAAGCATTAAGTTGAGAATTGGTTAAATTAAAATCTTTGTGAGCTATGATATTAATGTAGGATGATGTGGCGACTTAGATGAGTAATGAAAATTGTATAGCTGCAGCCTTGTTAGAAAATTTTTAGTCTTCAAGTATAATGGGATGACTGGTAATTTTATATCAAACAAACTCGCACAGCCGAGAAAAGTAAACAAGTTGAGCGATTTTTTTTCTGTCTATTGGAAAGTCTTTCGCTCAGTAAAAATCTTATACATAATTCTAGTAGGATATGGAAGCTTTGGTGAAGACCGGGGCGATGGTCGAGAGTGGTTAGTGTTATTTACTTATTTTTAAATCTTGTCATGAAAGCATTAGGTTGGTTAGGGTGGATTAAATAAGTTTTGATGAAAGAAGGTGGCATGATTATATTAAGTTTGTTTTGGATGAGTAGTGGAGTGCTGTAATATGCCTCGCTCCAACACATTAGGAAGCTTTAGTGAATACCGTACCTTGAAACCATCTCGCTCTCTCAAAACATCTTTCTCTATCTAGCACATATGTTTGAGGTGGACCTGATTATATACATGCCAGCTTGGAGCTTGCTTGTCTGCTTTGTATACTATGAGTATAGTATGGTTGCCTGGAATTATCAGGCTTGTTGGTAATTCGATATCATCTCAGCCTGTAAGCAAATTCGTTGGAATTCATCCTGTGCAATTTTAGCAGCAGGATCATTCATGTTTACAAACCGTTGCTATAAAAGCGCAAGGAAACTCTTGAGGAGCACCAGTCAGTTTTAGTGAATCTCCGTGATAGTACATAAAAATAAAATAAAAATGACAACCGCGCTAGTAAATAAAAGTTTTTCAGTAATTGAAAACTTGCGAAAAGATGTGATGGAGAGTTTAAAAAATTCAGTGAATATAGACTATATTGTTCAAAAGTGTAATAGAAACATGCATAAATTTCAAGTTGCATTACGGAAGTGCAATAAGAGTGCTAGGAAACGACATTTCGAGAGCTGTCTCGAGCAAATTAAAGCATTGAGAGCACTATTGAGAACTCCCCGTCGAGGTGGAGGAATTACTCGCATAAGAAGAAGTGATTTTGTAAAGTGGGAGGAAATAAAGACAGCGTTCGCAGAGAGAATTCGACAAGGTGTTATTGCAAATTTAAAGCATATCGATCCGAAGCTATTTATGCAAGACGCTGCCAAATTATTTACGCGTCGTGTTAAAAATACCTTAAAACATTATTTTAATATTAAAGTTTCTACAACGTTTTGCGGTGAATTTGTTAAAGAAACTGGTGACAATGAAATGATAAAAGACGTTAAATATTTCCAATCGAGAACTGCTCCAATTAGTGCAGATGACAATTTAAAGGAGTGGTTTAAATCAAACATTTCGGATCCAATACACACTCAGCTGGAAGATTTCCAGGAAAAAGACAGTGGCTGGGCACTGCACTCAATAATACATCTAGCAGTACACATCAACAAGTTTGAGCAGCTTCGAGGATCTTCGTATATACCCCTACCAAAGGAAATTGCATCAAAGAAAGCTTGCATCAATGTGCAAAATAATGATGAAGCATGCTTCGCATGGGCCGTAACATCAGCGCTATATCCTGCAAATATTAACACCAATAGGATCTCATCGTATCCACATTACTCTACAGTACTTAATTTAACTGGGATAACATTTCCCATGACACTTAAGCAAATTACACAATTTGAGGACCAGAACGATTTATCAATAAACATGTTCATCCTGGAGAAAGAGCATTTCCTCACCACAGTTCCAGTCAGACTTACGAAACACAGAATGGAGCGACATGTAAATCTCTTAATGCTACAAGATGACTATGACCAGGCTGATGATCATATGGATGATGATGATGACGACAGCAGATATCATTTCTGCTGGATTAAAGATCTTTCGCGCCTCATATCGAAACAAACTTCGAAGCGTAATGGTAGAAGGCATATTTGTGACATATTTGTCCCGAATGCGAGAAGCAAAACGACTGCAGAATTATGTTTCCCTCAGAGGAAAAGAAATGGTTGGAATATAAGAATTATAACCATAAGAATCCAGTCCCGTTTTGTGTGTATGCTGATCTTGAATCAATATTGAAGCCGATTCAGGGAAACGATCAAAATACACAGCGAATCCAGGAACATGAAGTTCACAGCATAGGATTCTATTTCCACTGCAAACATGATGCTAAGCTCTCATATTACAGACCATATCGAGGCAAGGACTGTCAACAATGGTTTGCATTAGAATTGCAAAAAATTGCATCCATAGCTGTACAGGAGAAGCTGAACATCAGGCCAATGCAACCACTGACTAAAGAGGAACGGCGATCACATATGGAAAATACTTGGTGTCGTATATGTGAAAAAACGTTTGCAGCCGATGAGGAACGAGTCCGGGACCATTGCCATTTAACAGGAAAATACCGAGGGCCAGCCCACAATGCGTGCAATCTGATGTATCAAGATTGCTCCATAGTTCCAGTCATTTTTCACAATTTATCCGGATATGATGCTCACTTCATTATTAAGGATATAGCTACATCTTTCCCAGGAAATGTTGATCTCTTGCCAATAAACAAGGAAAGATATATTTCGTTCACCAAGCACATGGACGGCAGCCACATAAAATTCAGATTCATCGATTCCTTCCGTTTTATGTCAGAATCTTTAGATAAGCTATCATCATTGTTGCCGATGGATAAATTAAACACTACAAGATCGGTATGGCAGGAATTGGATGATGACACTATCAAACTTCTTACACGCAAGGGTGTCTTCCCATATGATTTTATTGATGACTGGGATAAATTGGATTTCCGAAACTTGCCAACACAGGAAGCGTTCTACAATAAACTGACTGATAGTGCTATATCTTCTGAGGACTACAATCATGCTGAAAAGGTATGGCAAAAATTTGAAATACAAACACTTGGTGAATATTCAGATCTATACCTTAAAACTGATGTTCTCCTATTGGCTGATGTGTTTGAGAACTTTCGAGAAGTGTGCATGAAGACATACAATTTAGATCCAGCACATTATTACACCATGCCAGGCTTAACATGGGATGCTATGCTAAAATACACTAATGTCAAATTAGAGCTGATAACCGACGTGGATATACTGCTATTCATAGAGAGAGGCATTCGAGGTGGTATAAGTCAATGTTCGAACAGATATAGTAAAGCCAATAATAAATATATGGATGATTTTAAGCCTGAGGAGAAAGAGAAATACTTGATGTATTATGATGTCAATAACCTTTATGGATGGGCCATGTCACAGCATTTACCAACCGGAGGATTCAAATGGGTTGATGTTCCCAATATTGTCATTTCCGAAATTCCTGATGATTCTCCAACTGGATACATATTCGAAGTCGACTTGGATTATCCTCAACATCTACATGATAAGCATAAGGACTTACCGTTTTGTTCTGAGCATGCAGCACCACCTGGAGCAAAATTAGAAAAGCTTTTGACAACATTACATCCAAAAACTAAATATATTATACACTACCGAAATTTGAAGCAATGCTTATCACATGGACTCATCTTGAAAAAAGTGCACCGGGTTCTTCAATTCGACCAATCAGCTTGGCTTAAACCATATATTGACTTAAATACTACCAAACGGATGCAGGCTACAAGCAATCATGAGAAGGACAGCTATAAAAAGATGAATAATGCAGCTTTTGGTAAGACCATGGAAAATGTGCGCAAGTATAGCGATATCAAGCTTTGCGTCAAGTGGGAAGGTCGCTATGGTGCAAAAGCTCGGATTGCGGCACCCAACTTCCACAGTGCAACGATATTTGATGAGAATTTAGTTGCTGTGGAATTAAGGCGACTCAAAATCTTATTCAATAAGCCTCTCTATATTGGAATGGCAATTATGGAAATTTCAAAGATATGCCTCTACGATTTCCATTACAGTTTTATGCAGCGTCAATTTGGAGATAAATGTAAAGTCATGTATACAGATACAGATTCTCTAATATATGAACTTGAAGAGAAAAATGCATATGAGTTCATGGCTGAAAATATAAACAAATTTGATACAAGTGATTACCCAGAAGATAACCAGTTCGATTTACCGCTCATGAATAAAAAGATTCCTGGTCTAATGAAGGATGAGCTTAATGGGAAAATCATGAGCGAATTTGTAGGCTTGCGCTCGAAAATGTACAGTCTGCGTATAAACGATGGTAAAACTGTAAAGAAAGCAAAAGGAGTAAAGACTAATGTAGTCCAGAGGCATATCAATTTCGAAGACTACGTCGAATGTTTGAATAACAAGCGAGTATTAACTGCTAATCAGAGCTCCATACGATCACATAACCATAATGTCTACACGATCAACCAAAAGAAGATTGCATTGAGTCCATATGATAACAAGCGGTATATTATGAGTGGGACAACGGATACTCTACCATGGGGACATTACTCTATTCAAACAGAACAGCAAGGAGCAGACGCAGAAAGCATATAATCTAAGGCTAGTCTAAGATATGTATTGTAAACAAAAATTGTATTATAGCTAAAATACCATTTAATGAAATAGTTTGTTTTAATTGTATGTATTATAGTATAAGATATACATTATTGTAAAATAAAGAAAGTGTTATTACAGTTATAAGGAAACCGATTAAAGCAATTGAATGATACACTACGAATTAAATGTTAATATTTTTCAATTAATAATAAATCAATAATGATATTTTATATATGGTACTCTTTTTATTCAATTTCCCTACTAAGTCCAGAGCTCCCGAATAATATTTGCCCACTACAGCGAGCTCCTAATCGGGCGGTTGAGCGTTTTACCCAGAATGTTAGGACGGCTAGAGAAAAAATCATTTACACGTGGGCTCGACCTTGACCCCCGGCACCACCTTTGAAACCGGAAGGGCGTCTGACCCTTGACCTTCATCCGGAAGTGTATTAAAGTGTATAAACAAGCACATCACAGAGAACTCCGATTTGGCTGATGATGAGGATTCCGTCTGTCGATCAGAGCAGTTTGTTATCTGGCCTATTAAAAAGCTGTTAAGCTGTTATCAGAGCTGTTTGAAAAGCTGTTAAGCTGTTATTTAACCTGTTTAAAAGCTGTTAAGCTGTTATCAGACCTGTTCTAAAAGCTGTTAAGCTGTTATCAGACCTGTTTAAAAGCTGTTAAGCTGTTATCAGACCTGTTCGAAAAGCTGTTAAGCTGTTATCAGACCTGTTCGAAAAGCTGTTAAGCTGTTATCAGACCTGTTCGAAAAGCTGTTAAGCTGTTATCAGACCTGTTCGAAAAGCTGTTTAGCTGTTATCAGACCTGTTTAAAAGCTGTTAAGCTGTTATCAGAGCTGTTTGAAAAGCTGTTAAGCTGTTATTTAACCTGTTTAAAAGCTGTTAAGCTGTTATCAGACCCGTTCGAAAAGCTGTTAAGCTGTTATCAGACCTGTTTAAAAGCTGTTAAGCTGTTATCAGAGCTGTTTGAAAAGCTGTTAAGCTGTTATTTAACCTGTTTAAAAGCTGTTAAGCTGTTATCAGACCTGTTCGAAAAGCTGTTAAGCTGTTATCAGACCTGTTTAAAAAGCTGTTCCGGATGAAGGTCAAGGACTTGATGCCCTTCGTGTAATTATGGATCTATTTTGAGGGATACCAATGCATATAAAAGTGAATATGCTGAAGATGGACAAATGAAAGGTACTAGAACGGCTAAGTATAAAGCTATAATCAGTAAACTTATACAGCATAAAGGCATGGGACTATCTTGAGAGATACCAATGAATATAAACGTGACTATGCTTAAGATGGACAAATAAAAGGTAATAGAGCGGCTTTAAATCTATAATCAGTAAACTCATACAGCATAAGGGCATGGGCCTAGTGAATTGGTATTTCTCAAAATAGATCCATAATTACAGGAAGGGCATCAAGTCCTTGACATTCATCCGGAACAGCTTTTTAAACAGTTCGGATAACAGCTTAACAGCTTTTCGAACAGGTCTGATAACAGCTTAACAGCTTTTAAACAGGTTAAATAACAGCTTAACAGCTTTTCAAACAGTTCTGATAACAGCTTAACAGCTTTTAAACAGGTCTGATAACAGCTTAACAGGTTTTCGAACAGGTCTGATAACAGCTTAACAGCTTTTAAACAGGTTAAATAACAGCTTAACAGCTTTTCAAACAGCTCTGATAACAGCTTAACAGCTTTTAAAGAGGTCTGATAACAGCTTAACAGCTTTTCGAACGGGTCTGATAACAGCTTAACAGCTTTTAAACAGGTTAAATAACAGCTTAACAGCTTTTCAAACAGCTCTGATAACAGCTTAACAGCTTTTAAACAGGTCTGATAACAGCTAAACAGCTTTTCGAACAGGTCTGATAACAGCTTAACAGCTTTTCGAACAGGTCTGATAACAGCTTAACAGCTTTTCGAACAGGTCTGATAACAGCTTAACAGCTTTTCGAACAGGTCTGATAACAGCTTAACAGCTTTTAAACAGGTCTGATAACAGCTTAACAGCTTTTCGAACAGGTCTGATAACAGCTTAACAGCTTTTAAACAGGTTAAATAACAGCTTAACAGCTTTTCAAACAGCTCTGATAACAGCTTAACAGCTTTTTAATAGGCCAGATAACAAACTGCTCTGATCGACAGACGGAATCCTCATCATCAGCCAAATCGGAGTTCTCTGTGATGTGCTTGTTTATACACTTTAATACACTTCCGGATGAAGGTCAAGGGTCAGACGCCCTTCCGGTTTCAAAGGTGGTGCCGGGGGTCAAGGTCGAGCCCACGTGTAAATGATTTTTTCTCTAGCCGTCCTAACATTCTGGGTAAAACGCTCAACCGCCCGATTAGGAGCTCGCTGTAGTGGGCAAATATTATTCGGGAGCTCTGGACTTAGTAGGGAAATTGAATAAAAAGAATACCATATATAAAATATCATTATTGATTTATTATTAATTGAAAAATATTAACATTTAATTCGTAGTGTATCATTCAATTGCTTTAATCGGTTTCCTTATAACTGTAATAACACTTTCTTTATTTTACAATAATGTATATCTTATACTATAATACATACAATTAAAACAAACTATTTCATTAAATGGTATTTTAGCTATAATACAATTTTTGTTTACAATACATATCTTAGACTAGCCTTAGATTATATGCTTTCTGCGTCTGCTCCTTGCTGTTCTGTTTGAATAGAGTAATGTCCCCATGGTAGAGTATCCGTTGTCCCACTCATAATATACCGCTTGTTATCATATGGACTCAATGCAATCTTCTTTTGGTTGATCGTGTAGACATTATGGTTATGTGATCGTATGGAGCTCTGATTAGCAGTTAATACTCGCTTGTTATTCAAACATTCGACGTAGTCTTCGAAATTGATATGCCTCTGGACTACATTAGTCTTTACTCCTTTTGCTTTCTTTACAGTTTTACCATCGTTTATACGCAGACTGTACATTTTCGAGCGCAAGCCTACAAATTCGCTCATGATTTTCCCATTAAGCTCATCCTTCATTAGACCAGGAATCTTTTTATTCATGAGCGGTAAATCGAACTGGTTATCTTCTGGGTAATCATTTGTATCAAATTTGTTTATATTTTCAGCCATGAACTCATATGCATTTTTCTCTTCAAGTTCATATATTAGAGAATCTGTATCTGTATACATGACTTTACATTTATCTCCAAATTGACGCTGCATAAAACTGTAATGGAAATCGTAGAGGCATATCTTTGAAATTTCCATAATTGCCATTCCAATATAGAGAGGCTTATTGAATAAGATTTTGAGTCGCCTTAATTCCACAGCAACTAAATTCTCATCAAATATCGTTGCACTGTGGAAGTTGGGTGCCGCAAGCGAGCTTTTGCACCATAGCGACCTTCCCACTTGACGCAAAGCTTGATATCGCTATACTTGCGCACATTTTCCATGGTCTTACCAAAAGCTGCATTATTCATCTTTTTATAGCTGTCCTTCTCATGATTGCTTGTAGCCTGCATCCGTTTGGTAGTATTTAAGTCAATATATGGTTTAAGCCAAGCTGATTGGTCGAATTGAAGAACCCGGTGCACTTTTTTCAAGATGAGTCCATGTGATAAGCATTGCTTCAAATTTCGGTAGTGTATAATATATTTAGTTTTTGGATGTAATGTTGTCAAAAGCTTTTCTAATTTTGCTCCAGGTGGTGCTGCATGCTCAGAACAAAACGGTAAGTCCTTATGCTTATCATGTAGATGTTGAGGATAATCCAAGTCGACTTCGAATATGTATCCAGTTGGAGAATCATCAGGAATTTCGGAAATGACAATATTGGGAACATCAACCCACTTGAATCCTCCGGTTGGTAAATGCTGTGACATGGCCCATCCATAAAGGTTATTCACATCATAATACATCAAGTATTTCTCTTTCTCCTCACTATACAATACTATACAATTTTCATTACTCATCTAAGTCGCCACATCATCCTACATTAATATTATAGCTCACAAAGATTTTAATTTAACCAATTCTCAACTTAATGCTTACAAAAAAAAAATAGCCTAGACTTGAATTATAAGTAATATGAATTACATCATAAAAGGTATGATCGCTAATATCCATAGCCCGTAGATGATTTCTGATAAGACTTTTCAGTACACGCACACCCCTACAGCGAAAATTTTCTAGGCTTTAATTTCCATTCTTACCATCCCAAGCAGCCGTGATCTCTTTTTAGATATCGAATATCATGATCACTTTTGTTTATAAAAGATACATACAGACAACAACTTACGCTATAGTTGTTGTTGATTTTTTATCTATAAAAGAAATTTTCAATTATAACTTCCACTACTCATCTAAGACAACTTATCAGTTGTTATTTTTTTTCAGCTAAAGAAATCGGGAATCGTTCAATTTGTTTACTTTACTCGGCTCTGTGCGAATTTTGTTTACATTATTCGACTGCGATTTATTCGGCTGTACGAATTGTTTATGCAATGAATCAAATTAGAAGCATTGCACCTGAAGATTAAAAATTAGGTAATTTCTTATCTAAGCCAACATACCTACCTACGTTAGTTGTTGTTGTTGCTAATTTAATAACATGGTACTGAATATCACCTGGCAGAAAACCTTTTGGTATGACGTAGTGTGTGTGTGTGTGTGTGTGTGTGTCCAGCCTCGCACAAGTGTCCCGATGTCTCTGTTCCCACAACTCTAAGCGTATATAGCAAGTTTAAAGAACATTCACACAGCACCTCCATGGCCTGATGGTAGAGCGCCTTGGAATTTACAAAACCAAGCGTTCTCGGTTCGATTCCAGCAAAAGCCAGCATTATTTTATTAAAAATCAGCTAAGACAAGAGCTTGAACAACTTATGGGAATCAGCCAACCAGATGACGTCATCACCTGGTCAGCCAGACGATAGGAAAGGAATTCCCTCAGGCAGGCGTAGACTATAACAGTTTGAATTTTCAAATCAACTATGACAGAGCTTGATCAGCTGATGGGGATCGGCAACCAGATGACGTCATCACCAGGTCAGCCAGACGATAGGAAAGGAATTCCCCAGGCATGCCCTGTGACGTATACCACTAGACGGAATCCCCCTCAGTGGCCCAGACCCCCGTCCAGAGCCACCAAAATAGTTGGTTTCTACCTTGCACTTTTTGTATGGAAAAAGTGATCCAGAACTCCCATAGCTCTACTAATGTTGCACCTAGGCTGTTTTTTTTCTTCTATTAGAGGGGAAGTTGTAGATATCACGTATGACGTCATCATGGTTTTTGTTGTTTTCAAATGCTGCACCTAAATAAGTGTTCTTAGCGGGGAAGTTGTAGATATCAGCAACATTCGAATTTCACAACATGACATCACCTTGGCTTGATGTTTTCGCAGCAAATTAATATTATTGGATTTAAGGAGGTGCTTAATTGAAAAGTCACAGTTGCTCTTTCGAGTGCAAACACCGGTTCTCTAGCGGCATTAGCCCGTACTTCATATGTTGTTCACCTCGAGGGAAAGTAAGGTTCCCTAGCGGCATTAGCAGGTACTACCACCATGCCTTGGTTTTGCTGTTTTCTTGCTTGACGATTTATTAGTGGGGAAGTTGTAGATATCACAATGACGTCATCTTGGTTTTGCTGGATCCAAGTGTTGCACCTAAATAAGTTTGCTCTTTCGAGTGCAAACACTATTTCTGGAGCAAGGTTCCCTGGTGGCATTAGCCTTTCTTTCGAGTGCAAACACCATTTCTTGAGTAAGGTTCCCTACCGGCATTAGCCTGTATTTCATATGTTGTTCACCTCGAGGGAAAGTAAGGTTTCCTAGCGGCATTAGCAGGTACTACCACCCTGTTTTCATGCTTGACGATTTATTAGTGGGAACTTGTAGATATTAGAATTATGTCATCCTGGTTTTGCTGTCTTCAAGTGCTGCGCCTAAATAAGTTTTCTTAGCGGGGAAGTTGTAGATATCATTCGAATTTCACAACGTGATATCACCTTGGCTTGATGTTTTCTTAGCAAATTATTATTATTATTGGGTCTTGGGGATGCGTACATTGAAAAGTCACAGTTGCTCTTTAGAGTGCAATCACAATTTCTTGAGCAAGGTCCCCTGGTGGCATTAGACGGTACATCTCGCGCTTGGGGATACGAGATCACTTTGGGGATACCAGATCACTTTTAGCACTCTCCGGTATAAGGAAATAGCATAGGATTTCGATTTTGTTTCTGGAGTTTGCCTATTTTTCATCTCGAGTTTTGGGGATACGAGATCACTTTGGGGATACGAGATCACTTTTAGCACTCCTCTCCAGCATAGGGAAATAGCATAGGTTTTCGATTTTGTTTCTAGAGTTCAATTATTTTTCATCTCGGAGATCGTAGCTCTAAATATTTGTGAAGGGGTGCGAAGCTTTATTGGTGGAGGTTGCTGTTTAAGTTTTATCTGATCTTTGAGGCTACAATTTGACGTTGAGGTGCCCCCTCCTGTGTCTGGGTACTGGAGGTTGGCTGAGAGCTTTAGTGGTAATATCTGATACTATGAATAGGATTGTCTGGGGTGTGTTGGATTGGGCTACGTTACCTGTACCAAGCCTTGGGTAGAATGTGTGCGGCTTATGTGTATTAAGTAATGATGTGAAATACCCTAAGCGAATTTATATCGGGGCTGTATACTTGAAAGCTTGAGTTTGGTTTCAGTTGTTTAGTTTAGTATGAGTGGGTGTGGTATGTTTGGCTGGGCTACTTGGTGGCCGAGGAAACGTTACCTAAGGCGTGGGTGGATGTGTGCAGCTGTGTATTTATGTTGATAAGAAATGTTGTGAAACTCCTTAAGTGAATTAGTGTAATTAGTATTAGTAATAATTCAAGTTAACTCTAGAATATTTTTGATCATGCCAATAGATTTTAGAAGGTGTCAGTGGAGATCTTAGTTCTAGGGGTGGGTAAAAATTTCATTAGAAATCCTCCACAGGCTATGGGTTTCGAGATATTAGCGATCTTGCCTTTTCAGGTATAATTAATATTAGTAGCTTACAAACATAAAAAACAACAACAACAACTATAACCTAAGTTGTGGATTAAAGATTTGATGATATTAATCTGTAGGTGTCCTTTATAAACAAGATTATACCATGTGATCATATATCTAAAAATAGATCAGGCGAAGCTGATTGGGCTGAATGTAGGTAGATATGTTGACTTATATAAGTAATGGAGATTAGTAAATGCCTGATTTTACTCTTCAGGTGCAATGCTTCTAATTTGATTCCTTGCATAAACAAATTCGCACAGTCCAGTAAAGTAAACAAATTCGAATAATGTAAACAAATTCGCACAGCAACCGAGTAAAGTAAACAAACTGAGCGATTTATGTAAGATTCTCAATTTCTTTAGTTGAAAACAACAACAACTGATATGAATCTGTAGGATATGATGTCTTAGAGTAGTGGAAGTTATAATTGAAAATTTCTTTTTGCTGAAAAAAAAAATACAGCAACAACTATAACGTAAGTTGTGGATTAAAAAACTTTTATAAACAAGAGTGATCATGCTATGATATTCGATATCTAAAAATAGATCACGGCTGCTTGGGATGTTAAGAAATATGAAGTAATGGAAATTAAAGCCGTATCAGAAAACTTTCGATGTAGGTGTGTGTGTGTGTTTGTGTGTGTATCGAAAAGCCTTAGGTTTTATGAAAAATTATTTTTCTACTGTCAATAAAATTTCTTTTTGGTTGGGTTAAATGTAAAGCTTTGATGAGCTATGATATCAATGTAGGATGATACTAATAGAGTATGATGTGTTGACTTAGATGAGTAGTGAAATTTGTATGGATACAGTAAGAGACTTTTCACCAAATTTTTAGTAATAATGTGATGACCGTGGCATGACCGTGTTAGCCTAGCCTGTAAGTGGTTTGAGCAGCCACATCTTAAAAAATCACATATTATGATTAAGAAAGTTCCATGATATAGATCAAAAGTGATACCTATGGATTACATAAGGCAAGTAGGTTCACTTAATCTGCAAACAACAAATTTTCTTGAAAGCGACACCCGATGTGAGCAATAATCATTCTTGCTTCAATTATCACTCTTAAGCGACGTGTGCCGGAGAAAATATATTAAGTATAGTGTAAAATATGCATTGTAAATAAAAATTGTATTATGGTTATAATGCCATTTATTGAAATAATTTGTTTTAAATTCATTATAGCTCAAATCGAAAGTTTTTTTCTTTAGTTCAGGAAAACCAAGATTTCAACAACTGATCCCTATAAAGAATATTCGTTATGCCTTTAGACCAAGATGGCTTTATAAGATTCCTTGTGCACCATTTTCATAAATAACATCTCTCTGTCTTTACTTTTTGCGATCTTTGCTGGAATATCCTGATTTTTCGAGCTGTTGGTAGGGGACAGCCGACTCGTTTTTAGATGAAAAACTTTCTTCTTTATTTCTAGAAAGCATCGATTTCATAGATGCAGACTGAGCCTTATATGAATATTCTTTACGACTTTCGTCCGTAAGTTTTAGAAGGTTTGTAGTATCGTTAGAACTCATGTTGAAATTATTACGTAATTAGCTTGCCAACAGCGCTCTGTTTGGGTAAAGCGCAAAACATCAACTGAAAAACAAGTTATGAAACTACTATTTATATGTATTTGACACGTGGTCTTGAAGGCAGCAATTTGTCCTTGACCACTGACGTCACCTTAACCTTAACCGAAAGTGTCTGCTCTTGGGTAACCTTTTGAAACCAACAGTGTCGAGTCTTATAGGCTACAATTTGACCATGATTCAGCTTCGATAAAAATATGGTAATTTTATCTTCTTAATATTGGTGTCGAGGGCCTAACTAACTTGATCTTTGATTCTAGCATTGTCTGCTCTTGGGCAACCTTTTGTTATCGGATGTATCTGGTCTTGGTACTAGATTCCATCTAGTCAGCAACGTCACAGGGGGATTCCTCTCTGGTTGATGGTGAGAATTCTGTTTGAATATCAGACCTGTTTGAAAAGCTGTTAAGCTGTTATCAAAGCTGTTTAAAAGCTGTTAAGCTGTTATCAGAGCTGTTTGGAAAGCTGTTAAGCTGTTATCAGAACTGTTTGGAAAGCTTGTAAGCTATTATCAGAGCTGTTTGAAAAGCTGTTTACCTGTTATAAGAGCTGTTTGAAAAGCTGTTAAGCTGTTATCAGAGCTGTTTGCAAAGCTGTTTACCTGTTATCAGAGCTGTTTGAAACCCTGTTAAGCTGTTATCAGAGCTGTTTAATAGCTGTTAAGCTGATATCAGAGCTGTTTGAAAAGCTGTTATCAGAGCTGTTCGAAAAGCTGTTAAGCTGTTATCAGAGCTGTTTGAAAAGCTGTTAAGCTGTTATCAGACCTATTCGAAAAGCTGTTAAGTTGTTATTAGAGCTGTTCGAAAAGCTGTTAAGCTGTTATTAGATCTGTTTGAAAAGCTGTTAAGCTGTTAGACCTGTTTTGAAAAAGTTATATAGAGCCCCCTGCGGCGTAGTTGATTATGGGAAATTAAGGTTGCAACCTCCAAGACACACACTTCCGGGTCAAGGTCAAGGACAAAATGCCCTTCCGGTTTCAAAGGTGATGCCAGAGGTCAAGGTAAAGCCCACGTGTCAACATGCATTCTGGGTAAAAAAAAGGCTCAACCACCCGATTAAGAGCCCTCTGTAGTAGGCAAATGTTATTAAAGAATACCTTCAGGAGTTCTGGACTTAGTAGGGAAATTGAATAAAAAGAATAACATATACACATAAAATATCATTATTGATTTATTATAAATTAAAACATATTAACATTTAATTCTTAGTGTATCATTCCATTTTTAGGCTTCCTTATTTCAATATATCTAAAGCTATAACATATTCTTTATTTTCCAATAATGTATATCTTAGACTTAAGACTTGGGTTATAATACAATTAAAACAAATTACTTCAATAAATGGAATTGTAACTATATGTAGTACATTTTTTTTATTTACAATACACTAGACTTAGATCATATGCTTTCTGCGGCTGTTCCTTGTTGCTCTGATGAAATTAAGTAATGTTTCCCAATGGTAGAGTATCCGTTGTGCTATTAACATTTAATTCTATGGTTGGGCTTCCTTAATTCAATATTAATTTTTTGTTTCTCACATTCAGGAATATGTGATGCTAATTCTAAACATCTATCGCATATATACAATCTAGCCTTATGTTTTGAAGTGTGTTTCCATGCAAGCCGTGAAAATCCAGCAGAAATGAAACCTGTTACTTTCATCGTCATCATCATCATCATCCTGCTGATAGTTATTTTGTATCATTAATAGATTCACATGCCGCTTCATCTTGTGTTTCGTTGGTCTAACTAGACCAGCGGTGAAGGAACGCTCTTTCTTTAGAATGAATACGTTAGGTCTGTTCACGTACTTCTCGGGTGTTTTCATTCTTGGGCTTTTTTGTGTGAAAATGTGCAGGAGGGGAAGCTATCAAATTTGTAAAGTACATGAACAACTTTTGTGTGTTTTTGGGCAGAAAGCGAAAGTGACAACTACAAACTGTCAAGCTAACAACTTTAATTTGAAAATAAAATGCCAAACATAACATAACTATTCATTTTAGTTACTATTTTGTAGATTTTTATACGAACTGGGCAAACAGTGCACATCATTTGCAAATTCTGCCGCCTATTCCATTTTTCTTTTGACAATTTAAACTTCTGACAATTCTCGATTTCAAATTGTAATGTGTTTGTCAGTTTTTACATATTTACCCCGAGTTTTTTCTTGGGTGGATTTGGGCTAAAACTTTATTGAAGGGGAAGTGTGACGTCTACATATTTTCCCCAATTTTCTGAGTACGTGAACAGAGTTTGTGTGCTTTTGGGTGAAAATGTTGTAATGCATTCACACAAATTCGAGTACGTGAACAGACCTGTTTATTGATATATCGTTCTGATCTTCAAATTGTTCAATCTGTTTAAGCATCATAGGAAATATTATTCCAGTTAAATTTAGCACAGTAGAATAATTTGGGTACGATGATGTCCTAGAGGAGTTAATATTTCCAAGGTATAGTGCTGATGTCACGGCACAAGCGAAGCATGCTTTATCAATATTTTTTACATTAATACAAGCTTGCTTTAAAGCAATCTCCTTCGGTAGAGGTATGTACGAAGATCCTCGGTGCTGTTCAAATTTGTTGATATGTACTGCTAAATATATAATGGAGGCCAACGTCCAGCCACTATCTTTTTCTCGAAACTCATCCAGCTGAGTGAGTATTGAATCCAAGATGTTAACTTAATACCACTCATTTAAATTATCGTTCACATTGATTGAACCAGTTATTGCTGGTAAATATTTAATATCGTTTATAACCTCATTGTCACCGATAGATATCCTTAACAAAATCAGCACACAACTTTGTATTAACTTTAATATTGAGATGGCGTTTTAAAGTATTCCTAATACAGCGTATAAATAAATCACCAGCATCCTGAATAAATAGCTTAGGATCTGTATGGTTTATATTTACAATAATTCCAGTTCTAATTCTGTCCGTGAATACTAATTTTATTTCCTCCCACTTTACAAAATCACTTTTTCTTACAGGCTGAGTAATTTCTCCACCTTGATTGGTGGCTTTCAATAATACCCTCGTTGATTTAGTCTGCCCAATACAGCTCTCCATATGCCGTTTTGTACGACTCTTTTTACTAGAAAAACTTTCATTTATTAGCGCGATTGGCATTTTTATTTTTATTTGACCTATCGCTGTGGCTCACCAAAATTGACTGATGCCTCCTATCATCTTACATTAGTATCTACTACCGCCTTCTTTCACCAAAGCCTTAAACTGAACCCACTCTCAACCTAATGTTTTCATGTATTTTACCACCCCAATAACCTTCATGTGGTCTATTTTTAAATATCGAATTTCATAACATGCTGCAATGATCACGATTTCCACTGCCTATGCGGAATTTCACAACATTTCTTATCCACATAAATACACAGCTGCACACATCCACCAACGCCTTAGGTAACGTTTCCTCAGCCACCAAGTAGCACAACCCAACATACCCCAGCCACTCATACCAAAGTATACAACTGAAACCAAACTCAAGCTGTCAAGTATACAGCCCCGATATAAATTCGCTTAGGATATTTCACATCATTACTTAATACACATAAGCCGCGCACATTCTACCCAAGGCTTGGTACAGGTAACGTAGCCCAATCCAACACACCCCAGACAATGCTATTCATAGTATCAGATATTGCCACTAAAGCTCTCAGCCAACCTCCAGTACCCAGACACAGGAGGGGGCACCTCAACGTCAAATTGTAGACTTCAAGACCAGATAAAACTTAACCAGCAACCTCCACCAATAAAGCTTCCCACCCATTCACAAATATTTAGAGCTACGATCTCCGAGATGAAAAATAATTGAACTCTAGAAACAAAATCGAAAACCTATGCTATTTCCCTATGCTGGAGAGGAGTGCTAAAAGTGATCTCGCATCCCCAAAGTGATCTCGTATCCCCAAAACTAGAGATGAAAAATAGGCAAACTCCAGAAACAAAATCGAAATCCTATGCTATTTCCCTATACCGGAGAGTGGTAAAAGTGATCTCGTATCCCAAAGTGATCTCGTATCCCCAAGCGCTAGATGAACAACATATGTAGTACCGTCTAATGCCACCAGGGGACCTTGCTCAAGAAATGGTGTTTGCACTCGAAAGAGCAACTGTGACTTTTCAATGTACGCACCCCCCAAGAGCCAATAATAATAATAATTTGCTAAGAAAACATCCAGCCAAGGTGATATCATGTTGTGAAATTCGAATGATATCTACAACTTCCCCGCTAAGAAAGCTTATTTAGGCGCAGCACTCGAAGACAGCAAAACCAGGATGACATCATGCTAATATCTGCAACTTCCCACTAATAAATCGTCAAGCATGAAAACAGGGTGGTAGTACCTGCTAATGCCGCTAGGAAACCTTACTTTCTCTCGAGGTGAACAACATATGAAGCACAGGCTAATGCTGCTAGGGAACCTTACTCAAGAAATGGTGTTTGCACTCGAAATAGCAACTGTGACTTTTCAAAAGTGATCACGTATCCCCAAGCTCGAGATGAACAGCATATGTA
The DNA here is from genome assembly GCA_963924295.1 of Dioctria rufipes. Classification (NCBI taxonomy): domain Eukaryota; kingdom Metazoa; phylum Arthropoda; class Insecta; order Diptera; family Asilidae; genus Dioctria; species Dioctria rufipes. The sequence continues at coordinate 151,220,838 of OZ002743.1, read as the reverse complement.
GTACCGGCTAATGCCACCAGGGGACCTTGCTCAAGAAATGGTGTTTGCACTCGAAAGAGCAAACTTATTTAGGTGCAACACTTGGAAACAGCAAAACCAAGATGACGTCATTGTGATATCTACAACTTCCCCACTAATAAATCGTCAAGCAAGAAAACAGCAAAACCAAGGCATGGTGGTAGTACCTGCTAATGCCGCTAGGGAACCTTACTTTCCCTCGAGGTGAACAACATATGAAGTACGGACTAATGCCGCTAGAGAACCGGTGTTTGCACTCGAGAGAGCAAATGTGACTGTTCAATATAACCACCCCCCTAAATCCAATATAATTAATTTGCTGTGAAAACATCAAGCCAAGGTGATGTCATGTTGTGAAATTCGAATGTTGCTGATATCTACAACTTCCCCGCTAAGAACACTTATTTAGGTGCAGCATTTGAAAACAACAAAAACCATGATGAAGTCATACGTGATATCTACAACTTCCCCGCTAACAGAAGAAAAAAAAAAAGACTAGGTGCAACATTTAATGTTTGACACCCAGAACTCTCACTGACATCTTCTAGAATCTGTTTATGGTGATGTCATGTTGTGAAATTCGAATAATAATAATAATATTCTTTATTTTCCAATAATGTATATCTTAGACTTAAGACTTGGGTTATAATACAATTAAAACAAATTACTTCAATAAATGGAATTGTAACTATATGTAGTACATTTTTTTTATTTACAATACACTAGACTTAGATCATATGCTTTCTGCGGCTGTTCCTTGTTGCTCTGATGAAATTAAGTAATGTTTCCCAATGGTAGAGTATCCGTTATGCTATTAACATTTAATTCTATGGTTGGGCTTCCTTAATTCAATATTAATTTTTTGTTTCTCACATTCAGGAATATGTGATGCTAATTCTAAACATCTATCGCATATATACAATCTAGCCTTATGTTTTGAAGTGTGTTTCCATGCAAGCCGTGAAAATCCAGCAGAAATGAAACCTGTTACTTTCATCGTCATCATCATCATCATCCTGCTGATAGTTATTTTGTATCATTAATAGATTCACATGCCGCTTCATCTTGTGTTTCGTTGGTCTAACTAGACCAGCGGTGAAGGAACGCTCTTTCTTTAGAATGAATACGTTAGGTCTGTTCACGTACTTCTCGGGTGTTTTCATTCTTGGGCTTTTTTGTGTGAAAATGTGCAGGAGGGGAAGCTATCAAATTTGTAAAGTACATGAACAACTTTTGTGTGTTTTTGGGCAGAAAGCGAAAGTGACAACTACAAACTGTCAAGCTAACAACTTTAATTTGAAAATAAAATGCCAAACATAACATAACTATTCATTTTACTTACTATTTTGTAGATTTTTATACGAACTGGGCAAACAGTGCACATCATTTGCAAATTCTGCCGCCTATTCCATTTTTCTTTTGACAATTTAAACTTCTGACAATTCTCGATTTCAAATTGTAATGTGTTTGTCAGTTTTTACATATTTACCCCGAGTTTTTTCTTGGGTGGATTTGGGCTAAAACTTTATTGAAGGGGAAGTGTGACGTCTACATATTTTCCCCAATTTTCTGAGTACGTGAACAGAGTTTGTGTGCTTTTGGGTGAAAATGTTGTAATGCATTCACACAAATTCGAGTACGTGAACAGACCTGTTTATTGATATATCGTTCTGATCTTCAAATTGTTCAATCTGTTTAAGCATCATAGGAAATATTATTCCAGTTAAATTTAGCACAGTAGAATAATTTGGGTACGATGATGTCCTAGAGGAGTTAATATTTCCAAGGTATAGTGCTGATGTCACGGCACAAGCGAAGCATGCTTTATCAATATTTTTTACATTAATACAAGCTTGCTTTAAAGCAATCTCCTTCGGTAGAGGTATGTACGAAGATCCTCGGTGCTGTTCAAATTTGTTGATATGTACTGCTAAATATATAATGGAGGCCAACGTCCAGCCACTATCTTTTTCTCGAAACTCATCCAGCTGAGTGAGTATTGAATCCAAGATGTTAACTTAATACCACTCATTTAAATTATCGTTCACATTGATTGAACCAGTTATTGCTGGTAAATATTTAATATCGTTTATAACCTCATTGTCACCGATAGATATCCTTAACAAAATCAGCACACAACTTTGTATTAACTTTAATATTGAGATGGCGTTTTAAAGTATTCCTAATACAGCGTATAAATAAATCACCAGCATCCTGAATAAATAGCTTAGGATCTGTATGGTTTATATTTACAATAATTCCAGTTCTAATTCTGTCCGTGAATACTAATTTTATTTCCTCCCACTTTACAAAATCACTTTTTCTTACAGGCTGAGTAATTTCTCCACCTTGATTGGTGGCTTTCAATAATACCCTCGGTGATTTAGTCTGCCCAATACAGCTCTCCATATGCCGTTTTGTACGACTCTTTTTACTAGAAAAACTTTCATTTATTAGCGCGATTGGCATTTTTATTTTTATTTGACCTATCGCTGTGGCTCACCAAAATTGACTGATGCCTCCTATCATCTTACATTAGTATCTACTACCGCCTTCTTTCACCAAAGCCTTAAACTGAACCCACTCTCAACCTAATGTTTTCATGTATTTTACCACCCCAATAACCTTCATGTGGTCTATTTTTAAATATCGAATTTCATAACATGCTGCAATGATCACGATTTCCACTGCCTATGCGGAATTTCACAACATTTCTTATCCACATAAATACACAGCTGCACACATCCACCAACGCCTTAGGTAACGTTTCCTCAGCCACCAAGTAGCACAACCCAACATACCCCAGCCACTCATACCAAAGTATACAACTGAAACCAAACTCAAGCTGTCAAGTATACAGCCCCGATATAAATTCGCTTAGGATATTTCACATCATTACTTAATACACATAAGCCGCGCACATTCTACCCAAGGCTTGGTACAGGTAACGTAGCCCAATCCAACACACCCCAGACAATCCTATTCATAGTATCAGATATTGCCACTAAAGCTCTCAGCCAACCTCCAGTACCCAGACACAGGAGGGGGCACCTCAACGTCAAATTGTAGACTTCAAGACCAGATAAAACTTAACCAGCAACCTCCACCAATAAAGCTTCCCACCCATTCACAAATATTTAGAGCTACGATCTCCGAGATGAAAAATAATTGAACTCTAGAAACAAAATCGAAAACCTATGCTATTTCCCTATGCTGGAGAGGAGTGCTAAAAGTGATCTCGCATCCCCAAAGTGATCTCGTATCCCCAAAACTAGAGATGAAAAATAGGCAAACTCCAGAAACAAAATCGAAATCCTATGCTATTTCCCTATACCGGAGAGTGGTAAAAGTGATCTCGTATCCCAAAGTGATCTCGTATCCCCAAGCGCTAGATGAACAACATATGTAGTACCGTCTAATGCCACCAGGGGACCTTGCTCAAGAAATGGTGTTTGCACTCGAAAGAGCAACTGTGACTTTTCAATGTACGCACCCCCCAAGAGCCAATAATAATAATAATTTGCTAAGAAAACATCCAGCCAAGGTGATATCATGTTGTGAAATTCGAATGATATCTACAACTTCCCCGCTAAGAAAGCTTATTTAGGCGCAGCACTCGAAGACAGCAAAACCAGGATGACATCATGCTAATATCTGCAACTTCCCACTAATAAATCGTCAAGCATGAAAACAGGGTGGTAGTACCTGCTAATGCCGCTAGGAAACCTTACTTTCTCTCGAGGTGAACAACATATGAAGCACAGGCTAATGCTGCTAGGGAACCTTACTCAAGAAATGGTGTTTGCACTCGAAATAGCAACTGTGACTTTTCAAAAGTGATCACGTATCCCCAAGCTCGAGATGAACAGCATATGTAGTACCGGCTAATGCCACCAGGGGACCTTGCTCAAGAAATGGTGTTTGCACTCGAAAGAGCAAACTTATTTAGGTGCAACACTTGGAAACAGCAAAACCAAGATGACGTCATTGTGATATCTACAACTTCCCCACTAATAAATCGTCAAGCAAGAAAACAGCAAAACCAAGGCATGGTGGTAGTACCTGCTAATGCCGCTAGGGAACCTTACTTTCCCTCGAGGTGAACAACATATGAAGTACGGACTAATGCCGCTAGAGAACCGGTGTTTGCACTCGAGAGAGCAAATGTGACTGTTCAATATAACCACCCCCCTAAATCCAATATAATTAATTTGCTGTGAAAACATCAAGCCAAGGTGATGTCATGTTGTGAAATTCGAATGTTGCTGATATCTACAACTTCCCCGCTAAGAACACTTATTTAGGTGCAGCATTTGAAAACAACAAAAACCATGATGAAGTCATACGTGATATCTACAACTTCCCCGCTAACAGAAGAAAAAAAAAAAGACTAGGTGCAACATTTAATGTTTGACACCCAGAACTCTCACTGACATCTTCTAGAATCTGTTTATGGTGATGTCATGTTGTGAAATTCGAATAATAATAATAATATTCTTTATTTTCCAATAATGTATATCTTAGACTTAAGACTTGGGTTATAATACAATTAAAACAAATTACTTCAATAAATGGAATTGTAACTATATGTAGTACATTTTTTTTATTTACAATACACTAGACTTAGATCATATGCTTTCTGCGGCTGTTCCTTGTTGCTCTGATGAAATTAAGTAATGTTTCCCAATGGTAGAGTATCCGTTATGCTATTAACATTTAATTCTATGGTTGGGCTTCCTTAATTCAATATTAATTTTTTGTTTCTCACATTCAGGAATATGTGATGCTAATTCTAAACATCTATCGCATATATACAATCTAGCCTTATGTTTTGAAGTGTGTTTCCATGCAAGCCGTGAAAATCCAGCAGAAATGAAACCTGTTACTTTCATCGTCATCATCATCATCATCCTGCTGATAGTTATTTTGTATCATTAATAGATTCACATGCCGCTTCATCTTGTGTTTCGTTGGTCTAACTAGACCAGCGGTGAAGGAACGCTCTTTCTTTAGAATGAATACGTTAGGTCTGTTCACGTACTTCTCGGGTGTTTTCATTCTTGGGCTTTTTTGTGTGAAAATGTGCAGGAGGGGAAGCTATCAAATTTGTAAAGTACATGAACAACTTTTGTGTGTTTTTGGGCAGAAAGCGAAAGTGACAACTACAAACTGTCAAGCTAACAACTTTAATTTGAAAATAAAATGCCAAACATAACATAACTATTCATTTTACTTACTATTTTGTAGATTTTTATACGAACTGGGCAAACAGTGCACATCATTTGCAAATTCTGCCGCCTATTCCATTTTTCTTTTGACAATTTAAACTTCTGACAATTCTCGATTTCAAATTGTAATGTGTTTGTCAGTTTTTACATATTTACCCCGAGTTTTTTCTTGGGTGGATTTGGGCTAAAACTTTATTGAAGGGGAAGTGTGACGTCTACATATTTTCCCCAATTTTCTGAGTACGTGAACAGAGTTTGTGTGCTTTTGGGTGAAAATGTTGTAATGCATTCACACAAATTCGAGTACGTGAACAGACCTGTTTATTGATATATCGTTCTGATCTTCAAATTGTTCAATCTGTTTAAGCATCATAGGAAATATTATTCCAGTTAAATTTAGCACAGTAGAATAATTTGGGTACGATGATGTCCTAGAGGAGTTAATATTTCCAAGGTATAGTGCTGATGTCACGGCACAAGCGAAGCATGCTTTATCAATATTTTTTACATTAATACAAGCTTGCTTTAAAGCAATCTCCTTCGGTAGAGGTATGTACGAAGATCCTCGGTGCTGTTCAAATTTGTTGATATGTACTGCTAAATATATAATGGAGGCCAACGTCCAGCCACTATCTTTTTCTCGAAACTCATCCAGCTGAGTGAGTATTGAATCCAAGATGTTAACTTAATACCACTCATTTAAATTATCGTTCACATTGATTGAACCAGTTATTGCTGGTAAATATTTAATATCGTTTATAACCTCATTGTCACCGATAGATATCCTTAACAAAATCAGCACACAACTTTGTATTAACTTTAATATTGAGATGGCGTTTTAAAGTATTCCTAATACAGCGTATAAATAAATCACCAGCATCCTGAATAAATAGCTTAGGATCTGTATGGTTTATATTTACAATAATTCCAGTTCTAATTCTGTCCGTGAATACTAATTTTATTTCCTCCCACTTTACAAAATCACTTTTTCTTACAGGCTGAGTAATTTCTCCACCTTGATTGGTGGCTTTCAATAATACCCTCGGTGATTTAGTCTGCCCAATACAGCTCTCCATATGCCGTTTTGTACGACTCTTTTTACTAGAAAAACTTTCATTTATTAGCGCGATTGGCATTTTTATTTTTATTTGACCTATCGCTGTGGCTCACCAAAATTGACTGATGCCTCCTATCATCTTACATTAGTATCTACTACCGCCTTCTTTCACCAAAGCCTTAAACTGAACCCACTCTCAACCTAATGTTTTCATGTATTTTACCACCCCAATAACCTTCATGTGGTCTATTTTTAAATATCGAATTTCATAACATGCTGCAATGATCACGATTTCCACTGCCTATGCGGAATTTCACAACATTTCTTATCCACATAAATACACAGCTGCACACATCCACCAACGCCTTAGGTAACGTTTCCTCAGCCACCAAGTAGCACAACCCAACATACCCCAGCCACTCATACCAAAGTATACAACTGAAACCAAACTCAAGCTGTCAAGTATACAGCCCCGATATAAATTCGCTTAGGATATTTCACATCATTACTTAATACACATAAGCCGCGCACATTCTACCCAAGGCTTGGTACAGGTAACGTAGCCCAATCCAACACACCCCAGACAATCCTATTCATAGTATCAGATATTGCCACTAAAGCTCTCAGCCAACCTCCAGTACCCAGACACAGGAGGGGGCACCTCAACGTCAAATTGTAGACTTCAAGACCAGATAAAACTTAACCAGCAACCTCCACCAATAAAGCTTCCCACCCATTCACAAATATTTAGAGCTACGATCTCCGAGATGAAAAATAATTGAACTTTAGAAACAAAATCGAAAACCTATGCTATTTCCCTATGCTGGAGAGGAGTGCTAAAAGTGATCTCGCATCCCCAAAGTGATCTCGTATCCCCAAAACTAGAGATGAAAAATAGGCAAACTCCAGAAACAAAATCGAAATCCTATGCTATTTCCCTATACCGGAGAGTGGTAAAAGTGATCTCGTATCCCAAAGTGATCTCGTATCCCCAAGCGCTAGATGAACAACATATGTAGTACCGTCTAATGCCACCAGGGGACCTTGCTCAAGAAATGGTGTTTGCACTCGAAAGAGCAACTGTGACTTTTCAATGTACGCACCCCCCAAGAGCCAATAATAATAATAATTTGCTAAGAAAACATCCAGCCAAGGTGATATCATGTTGTGAAATTCGAATGATATCTACAACTTCCCCGCTAAGAAAGCTTATTTAGGCGCAGCACTCGAAGACAGCAAAACCAGGATGACATCATGCTAATATCTGCAACTTCCCACTAATAAATCGTCAAGCATGAAAACAGGGTGGTAGTACCTGCTAATGCCGCTAGGAAACCTTACTTTCTCTCGAGGTGAACAACATATGAAGCACAGGCTAATGCTGCTAGGGAACCTTACTCAAGAAATGGTGTTTGCACTCGAAATAGCAACTGTGACTTTTCAAAAGTGATCACGTATCCCCAAGCTCGAGATGAACAGCATATGTAGTACCGGCTAATGCCACCAGGGGACCTTGCTCAAGAAATGGTGTTTGCACTCGAAAGAGCAAACTTATTTAGGTGCAACACTTGGAAACAGCAAAACCAAGATGACGTCATTGTGATATCTACAACTTCCCCACTAATAAATCGTCAAGCAAGAAAACAGCAAAACCAAGGCATGGTGGTAGTACCTGCTAATGCCGCTAGGGAACCTTACTTTCCCTCGAGGTGAACAACATATGAAGTACGGACTAATGCCGCTAGAGAACCGGTGTTTGCACTCGAGAGAGCAAATGTGACTGTTCAATATAACCACCCCCCTAAATCCAATATAATTAATTTGCTGTGAAAACATCAAGCCAAGGTGATGTCATGTTGTGAAATTCGAATGTTGCTGATATCTACAACTTCCCCGCTAAGAACACTTATTTAGGTGCAGCATTTGAAAACAACAAAAACCATGATGAAGTCATACGTGATATCTACAACTTCCCCGCTAACAGAAGAAAAAACAAAAGACTAGGTGCAACATTTAATGTTTGACACCCAGAACTCTCACTGACATCTTCTAGAATCTGTTTATGGTGATGTCATGTTGTGAAATTCGAATAATGCTGATATCTACAACTTCCCTGCTAATGAGAATTACGCATCACACCACATTGCTAATTGCCAATTAGTAATTATATAATTGCCAATTAGCTACTTGTTTGAACAAATGTCGCTAATATCTCAAAAACCAAAGCCCGTAGAGGATATCTGATGTAAATTTCGTTCCCCCTCCCACCCACACCGCCAAGAATCCATTTCCAAGGGCAAAAATAACTTGAAATATTAATACGCTAATATCTCGAAAACCAAAGCCCGTAGAGGACTTCTGATGAAAGTTCCCCCTATCTTTATTATCCCCCCACATACCACCCATCTAGAATCCATTGGCAAGAACAAAAATTTCCTACTATTAACTTTAATTATCAGTTCAAAACCAAAAGCCTACATTTAGGCGCCCAAGAAAAATCATGATAAAAAGCCTACATTTAGGTGCACCACATATCTATCTAAGAAAACCATAGTACGGGAGAATGCTGGTAGTACCGGCTAATGCCACTAGGGCGCAGCCAAGACCAAATTACACATCCCGGTAGTACCGGTTAATCCCGCTAGGGCGCAGTCGAGACTCAATGGTGCACCCAAGACACAATGATGTATCCAAGGCACAAAACAATACAGCCAAGACACAAACCTACATTTAGTGTGGGTTCATCCCACCTGCTAACCAATACACAAACCAATACAACCAAGATACAAACCTGCATTAGTATGGACTCAAACCACTTTACGACGGTGGCGCCATCTGTGGTGAAATCCTGGAGGCTTAATAAAGTGCGCCAGAACTGTCATCGAATAACTACTAGAACTCACTAGGATTCTTCAGAGTGTCTGTGATGGAGGCAGTTAGATGAACATAGTTCGGGATGAACCGTTGATACCATCCCACCATACCTAGTAGGCGTCGGGCTTGCCGAAAAGTTTTAGGTGACGGATAGTCAACTATGGCTGAAATCTTGTCGGGGTCAGTTTGTATACCTCCTTTTCCGACTACGAAATCCAAGTATTTGGTCTCCTTAATACAAAACTTACTGTTCTCAACATTGATAGTGAGGCCAGCTTTCCTCAAACAATCCGAATGGGCTAGCGATGTGAGATGAGAGTCAAAGTCTGATGACAGAATCAATAAATCGTCCAAGTAGACGAGGACATTCTCAGGAAGATCGTAAGGAATGACGTTATCCATGAGACGGCTCATAGTTTGTGGAGCATTGCAAAGTCCGAATGGCATCACGGGTACTGATACAGACCAGGTACTGTAAATGCAGTCTTCTCTCTGGACTCTGTGTGTAGTGGTTCTGCCAGAAAGCGTCTTTGAGGTCCAGGCTTGTGATGTAGTTTGCCGGAGGAAGTCGACTTAGAAGCGCATCTATCTGCGGTAACGGATAGGCGTCCTTCTTAGTAACAGAGTTGACTTTCCTGGCGTAAAAACAAAGCCGCACCTTTCCAGGCTTCCGCACTAGTACAACTAGAGAGCTTCAAGGACTCTGGCTCTCCTCTATCACACCCAACGATAGCATTCGTCGCAGTTCAGCATTCATCAAATTCTGTACTGCCGGTGAAGTCGGAAAAAACCTCTTTTTTATCGGAGTCGCGTCATTCGTTTCAATCTTATAACTGACAAAAGATGTTTTTCCTAAGCGCAAAGAGGCGAAAGAAGTAAAGAGCTGTTTGGTTGCTTCCAGAACATGGCTGTCGGTGTCAGGGGTAGCTATTAGACTTGGTGTCACTTCTGCAACTATACCCAGGACATCTGGAGCCAACCCAAATAGACGCCAGAAGTCTATTCCTAGATATAGTGCCTGTGTTAGCCCAGGAACCACGTAAAGATGCACGTTTTGGGTCTTACCACGGAAAGTGATGTCCAAGTCCACATGACCATGAACAGTCGTCATGGTACCATTAGCTACTTGTACCTGTGTCCGATACCACCTCTGCTTCGTTAAGCTTCTCTAGGGCTCCTTGGCCCAGGATACTGACAGTGGCACCACTATCAAGTAGCCCAGTCTCGGATCGCCCGAGCAGTCTTACTTCGGCATACGGCCGAATGTCGTCTGGCATCGACACGGAAATATGTGCCAATTTTTTTCCTGTTTCATTCGTCGACAGTATTCCCGTCAACGAACGGTCGATCGTTTCTTTCTTTGTCCAATATTTAAATCAGGATACATAATTTCCGCTAGCTCTGCTACTGAAGAGAAAATACGGTCCCGTACTGCATTGTAGTTTTGCAGATGCGTATGATAAGGCGTCAGCGAGTATAAAACAGGATCACGCCCACTCGTCAGAACAGAGCTTGGTGGCTGTTTTAATACAGAAACGACAGGAGGCCGAATCTCCTGCTCGGAACGTCGAAAATTAAAGTCTATTCTAAAGAAGTGTTTAGTAGTTCGTGGGCTTCCCACAGGTGAAAAATAGAGCTTGAAGATCTGCAGAGAAGTCAATCAGGTTCCCTGCTTGTACTAAAAGATTGTTAAAAGCCGTGTGACTGTCAGATGGATGGTCGATATCACCAGAGTCACTGAGTGATATTAACGGACAGTCTAGTAATTCGTCGTTTATGTCTGCTGATTGAGCGGACCGTCTTCCCTGTCCAATGATTGGACTGGATTTATTGGATCTGTTGCCATTCAAGGCATCGAAACTGGTCGAGAAAAGGTGCTAGGATTCCCGACCCGTCTCTCGTTTTTCGCCAAGCAGTGCCTACAATTTGGTTTAAAGACATTTTTGCGTCCGCATCCATAGCAGAACACTTGTTCTCTCTCCTGACAGTCTTGATAATAGTGGTCTTACTGATCACAATTCCAACACATTACGACAGGTCTATTAGTAATCGCTGATAAGTCAGGTAGGTTATTGTCACCTTGTGGTAACATGGGCACGCTGATGTCGATACGCAATCGCGTAGCTTGAATTTGAGTGACGAGTGATCTTAACTGACTGATATTATTGGTAGGGTGCAGACAGATCTTCTCCTGAATCTCAGGCAGTAGATTGGACTTGACGGTTTCCAAGAATTCTTGGTCCGGCATGTAGTTCTGCAATTGGTCTCGCAGCAGTACTAGGTGATGTTGGTACATAGAGAATGATTCTCCGGACTTTTGCTTTCTTGACATCAGCTGCACTCGGATTTTCAAGTCATCCTTGGGCACTCCCCATTCAACAGACAGTCCAGTGTTGACATATTCCCAAGTTGGAAAAGCGTTATGCCTTAATAGAGACCAGTACCAATCCTTCACTGGTCCTGTCAATAACGTGAGCATGTTCTTTACGAAGAGTTCAAAATCTCCTTCCAGAGCGGAGTAAGTGAGTGCTTCGACTCGAAAAATAAACTCATCCACTGATAGCGCGGAGTTATTGCCATTATACGACAGGTTCCATCTCTTGATAGGACTGCCTGAGCGTCTATGCCCGGACTAATTTTGAGTTTGTTGCCTTGGAGGTGGAGGTACCTGAGGAACGAAAGGTGCAGCCGGTGGAAATCATGGTGTGTTTGTTGCCCAGCTGAGAACGAGTGTCGATTGCGCGGGTCTGTCTGATTTCCCAAAAAAAAATCTGGGCGTTTGAACACATTCTCCAAGGGTTGGTGGTGGTGGACGAGAAACATCCGCCTGCTGAATCACAACAGAGACTCGCTACCTGACGTCGGTGATCTCTTTACGCAGAACATTCATGCTTTGGGTAATCTATGAATGTACCAAAGTTTGTAGCTTAGTTCGAAGACTAAATATAATGAGATCTGCGTCTAGGAGGCCCTGCCCCGAAGGTGCAGGTGACAAACTATCTCTTCTTGAGTTATTCTGGGATCTAGGCACTGAGCGTAGCCCTGGGGACAAAGACTCGCGACTTGCCGGTGGAGGTATCGGTTGAGGCACTTCAAGATGTGAGGACTATTGCGGACAACCTTCCTTCGTCTGACGAGTGTGATACCTCTTCGGTATCGCACCGGTATACGCGATGAAATCTTGCTGTGTGAGCGCGCATCGACAATTGGGACAATTAGCTTGCTCTCCTATCCATGCTCGCAAACATGCTTTATGAAACCCATGACACACAGATTGTAGTCACCGGTTTTCATCTGGCTGACCAGTAACCATCTTGGCAGATGGAGCACTGTTCTGGCATCTGTACTTGGACTTCAAACGCCGGAGGTGGCGTTCGCATAGTAGCCATCTCAAAGATTGCAACTCAACAGAACAGAAATAGTATTAAGAAAACTTGATCTATAACCCAAGCAAATCACGACAAGAATTCAGAATAGAAAATTCAACATCATTCGATATCTACAACCGTACCGCAGAAACAAAATCTTCACAAACTCAATTAAATATAATCTACCGCATCGATAATATACTATAAACGATGACGGACTTACGCAAAAGCATAAAATTCAAAAGATTTTATGAGCTAAACTCAAACTTCTCGGAAAAACAAAATAAGAATTCAAAAAAATTTCATAAGCTAAACTCAAACTTTTCGGAAAACGAAATAAGAATTCTCCTCTCTCTCTCCAAGAGCTAATCCCAACACAAAAGTCTTGCAGGTCCACTCTCCCTCCAATCAGATCAAAAATATGCGGTAAGGATAAGTAGTGTGAGTCTGTGCATGAAAAATCTTGAGTCATCACAGAAATCTGGGAAGAGTCGGGTTGGAGAAGCTAGAGACTGAAAATGATACTAGAGATTCTTCAGCCAGGCAGTTAGCAATATGCCAACTCCTGATTACGAAAGGTCTCCAGTATCACTTCCATCCTCCAACAACTCTTTCCTTCCTCCTCACCTGATTGCAATACTTAGCTAACCTTTCAGCCGGGCAGAGTCATGAATCTGGTCATTTAGTTAGCTAAAAGCCAAAAATTCATCTCACAGATTCACGCTTCTGTCCAGCGGGCCAACAAAGACATGCTTCCGCGAGAACATAAACAAAAAATTGTGAGGCCACCTACTATTTCCATAGCATAGGGCCAGCGGGAAATATCGATTCAAAAAAAATTCAAAAAAAATTCAAAAACTCAACAATAGTTCCCACTTGAGGCTTGATCAAATTCAAACCTAAAGTTGAACTTCAACTCAAATCAACGATAGTGTAGTATACACATCTGTACATCTGTACATACATATTACAGATAGAAAGCGCCTCTCAATAATCCTGTTCATTACAATAAAGCATAAGACAGTAACATGAGTAATCATTGTACACAGGTATATACATTAAGCAAGCGCCATATCTGCCATCATACTTGCAAATATGTAACATGAGGCATGAACATGGAAAATAAAATATAAAGAAAAAAACTAAGCAAAAAAATGCAATACTTCCAATTATGATTTGATAATTAATTCAAGAACCAATGATAAGAATAAGTAAGTCAAGTCAAGTGACGCAAAGTATTTTCGTAGTAGCAAATATGTGTCACAATAAACAATTAAGTTTATTATTGTGAAAGGTCATTCGATAAGTAGGAAATCGGCGAATTTGCTAATTTAACAATTTGCTTTTGAAACTGCCATTTCTTGCTTATGGAATGACTTTGCATAAGAACAATGTATTACGATAATATAAAAAGACGATACCTAGTAAAATAAAGACAGATTTGATTCAAACGTCTAAGGTAGACTTTCATTTCTCTAATTCGGCTCTTCAGCCTGATCACCCCATTTAAAGTATAGGCACTAAGGCGGCACTTAGCCTTGCCTTGCTTAACAAAGAAAGCTCTCTGACAGTAAAGCGGCAAATCCATAGCCTAGTCAAGAGCTACGTATCGAGTTGAAGCATCGACGAATATATATACATACATATAAGTAGTTAAGCTATGCGGATTCTGGCCCACTTTTTCCATACAAAAAGTGTCCGGAAATTTCAAACTATTTTGATGGCTCTGGACCATGGTTCTGGGGAGGGGAGAGGGGAGGGGAGGGGGCTGAGGTCGCTTTTGTACTGAAAATTTGAGATCAGCTTGAAGTTTTCTTTTATGTCCGATAATCAAATTCTGAATAATGTAAACAAAATCGCAGCCGAGTAAAGTAAACAAATTGGGCGATATTTACACACACCACCCATACTCACACACACACACACACACACACACACACACACTATGTCATACCAAAATGTTTTCTACCAGGCTATATTCAGTACCATGTTATTAAATTAGCAACAACAACAACTAACGTAGGTAGATATGTATGTTGGCTTAGATAAGAAATGGCCTAATTTTTGATCTTCAGGTGTAATGCTCCTAATTTGATTCATTGCATAAACAATTCGAATAATGTAAACAAAATCGCAGTCGAATAATGTAAACAAAATTCTCACAGACCCGAGTAAAGTAAACAAATTGAAAGATTCTCAATAGCTGAAAAAACAACAACTGATATGTTGTCTTAGATGAGTTTTGAAAATTTCTTTTGCTGAAAAAAACAACTGCGGATTAAAAAGGCAAGAGTGATTCATGATATATAAAAATTAGATCACGGCTGCTTGTAAGAAGTAGTAGAAATTAAAGCCTCGGTGGCCAGGTGGCTGGTAATTTGATACCGCCAAGTAAAGTAAACAATGGTTTTTGCATCTAGGAGTGTGTATTGAAAAGTCATAAGTTTTATGAAAAATTGTTTTTATTTTAAAGTTTCTTTTTACAAAAATTTGTTTTTATTTCCAATAAAATTTCTTATTACAAAAGTATTTCTTATAGCACATTGCCCAATATGAACTTGGCAAGATGGAGCATTTGTGTTAATCTCTATTAGTTTTCCACAGTTGTATTCATCTTCGACGTTGATAATGATTTCACCCTCTCCAACTATCTTCTGCATCCAATGAACTTTTTCAGCTCCCTTTACATATATGATTTTATTTCGAAGCAGTGGTTCAACTATAGTGTACAGCTTGTGATACGGTATGTAGCCATCATCCCAGCGGAATCCATGAAAATTGTGCTGAAGCCATCTTACTTGTCTCTTTTTCGCTGAAGTCAAATCCTTGTATCTGAACGGTGGTTGAAATATAAAGTGCTGTATTTGGTTTTCATTGTTTAAAATTGCCAGTTCTTTAGTGATAAATTCATTGAGACTAGTTTTGAATCCTTGAACGTATACGATGACAGCCATCTTCTTAATTTAACTTTCTAACTTCACTTGTCAGCGGACTGTATTCCACTATTCGATCGTGTAGAAGCAGACAATATGCTGTTGTATTAGCCGGTATATTTTCAGATGTCTTGAATTCTAGCCTTATGTCAACAGGTCCAGTTTTTGTTGTTTCATTTTGATGTGAGCAATCAATGACAGCGATCGGAGCATCGGTTTTGAACTTCTCCCATGTGAGGAACGGCTGATACTGATGACCATAGTATGATTGTGTAAACTTTATATACATCTCATACAGCAATGCGTATCTATTCAAATCAAATTTCAAATTCAAATCATCATAGGGATATGATTCTGAGTTCAAATGAACTGTAACATCGGTGAGTTTGCAGTGATCAAACTTGCTTGCATCTTTGGTTTTATCGTTCCTTCGATCCGTTTGTAATGCTAAGATGATAAATCGAGGTTTCTCCAGTTGAGTGGAAGTCTTAACTGACCAGGTTTGATGCGTAGATTCCGGTAGTACTGGATACTCATATATGTCCCAGCTACGGAATGGTATTTGTATCGGGCGACCTCTCCCGATAATTTTAAATAGTTGCAGCTTTTCATCATCGGATACTGTAACATGTGGAATGCTCCATTGAAGTTTGGTAATTTCAATTTTCACCTCATCTGTGGGTGATATAATGGCATTATCGTCTGTCCTGCTCCGGATCAATATGAGTTCATGTTTGGAATTTATCAGATTTTTTTTTGTAATCTTCAGCGAATCCCAATAAATATTTCAGAGGTACACAATAGTTAAACAGTCCATTGGCTGGTATAACGGATGAATCTGGTGACCAACTGCCGTTGAGTAGTATCCTGCTTACATTTGCATTTAGCGATACGTAGTTTTTTAATGTTGTCGCAATCCCAAGATTTCTTGTACGATCGATTTCCACTGCATTCAATTCATAGCGTATTTCCTCAAAAAGAAATGGTAGAGCATTGTTAGCTAATTTTGCAGTTGCTGAAACGGTTCCATCCAGCTTTGTTAGAGATCCTTCAATGTAAAGAAAACTCCTGCTGGGTAGAAGATTCAAGTCTTGATGTTGTACAGAGATACGGATCTCATCGCTGTTTTTAAATGATGTTAGAAATGGTGAATAGGAGTGATGTTCAAATTTAGTAACACTGTTATCAAAGCGAGCGTCTGGTGCAATATCTAGTATTCCTTTATTCATTGCTTCAGCGTTAAGCCAATTGATTGTAAATATGCTGTATTTGCAGGTGTTAATGTGGTCTTGACCGCTTCAAGGTTGTTCGCTGACTAATGATCTTGTCTGCTCCGAGCTCATATTTATCATTATTGTATATCAACATGCTGTGGCTTCAAATGTAACCTGATGGTTATAGTCTCTCCTCTGAAGTTGATTAAGTCGCCGTCTTGGTCAAGGAGCTTCAATGTTAGAGAACTTATACGTTTGGTGTTCACAGGCAAATAGATTACATTTTTGGGTACCTCCACTATTTTATACCCAGGTCCAACGTTCGGGGAAAACTCGTGGAGAGTGTGTACTTGTGTATTGTTGAAGAATGATCCTGATATAATATTACATTCGATGCGTATAGTATTTACTTTAATGATGTTGACTGGCAACTCTGATGTATGCACTGTATTAGCAGTCAAGTTTCTTTTACTGAATCCTAGCAGAGGAGCTATGGATCTCTGTTTTTCAAAATGTATTTCTTCAGTTGCCTTAACTTCACTCTTCAATGTATTATTGTTAGCCTTTATCACAACTTTTATCCTTCTCCCTTCTTTATCCAAGTATCCTTGTACATATTTTGCTATATCATCAATCTCATAGGATCCAACAGGTATCTCAACAACCTCATTCCCTACATGAATCAGATTATTGCTCACATCAATATTTGGTATAGAGTTGTATGTTTGAAAATCAATTAATCCACAAACATAATCCGTTGCTAGCTCCAGCGGGGGAAAGTACTCAGCAGTGAGTAGAGATGAATTTCCCGTGAGAGTAAGTGTTAATGACATGGTGATTGATAATGAACTGTTACAATTTCAATATAGATACATTTATTTATAGATAATAATTAATGGTTATAACAATTATATAAAAACTCTAAACATAAGTGACCGCAAATTACTGCATCATAGTTCTGATAAGAGCTGTAGTTGTACGTAATATTACTACCCAAGTAGTTTATGAGCTCCCTTGGTGGTTGGAGATTACCAAAGCTATCAAAGTATTCGATGTTATCACCTTTCTTGTAGTACGCTACCCAGTGTGTGCCTTCTCCAGTTGAGATGTCCAAGTTAACAATTCCGCTTTCTCGCTTCCATGGGAAGATTATCACGCATAAATACTCCTCTGAAGTGTGGCAAGTGTGTGGTATACTTGTGAAGATCCAACTCGTTTAGCGGTCTTTTGGGTAGCGTCTTTAATAGTTTTTTGGTTGAGGTTGTAGATAGAGTCCAAGTCCTTTTCTGTACGGCTTCAGGAACAGCCCGTTTCCATCTTTGCCGACCGCTATAGTTTCCATTGCTTGGTTATGACGTTTGCTTTCTTCCAATTTTGCCTTTGCGGCACTGGTATCATTTACTGCTTTAGCTATGCCTGCTGCACCTCCCGATAGTGCTCCCAATGCTGAAAGCCCAGCAAACAGCGGGATGAGGAACGGAAGTGCTCCACCAACCTTTGGTATAGGTATCACTCGTGGAGTTTTAATTGATTTCTTCTTTCTTTTCACAATATTTTTAGCTGCACTAAGAGCTATTTTTGTAGCTTCCATCAAGTCTTTCGGTTTTTTTACTTTTAAAATTTTACGTGCATTTCGTACTGCTTCTCGGAATGTGGGTTGGCGTTTATTTTTAGCCTTAAGACCCATACCTAGCTTAATTTTAGCCTTCATTGCGTTTGTTATAAGCCAAGCGTTGGCACGTTCACTCAAATTTGCATTCGTAGATTTTGCACGCTGCCAGGCCTTTTCAGCTAATATTTTATCAGCTATATGTCGATCACTTGTGTCTTTATGCCGCGAGTATGCTATATCGTGTTCCTTGCAGGCTGCGTCCAGTGGATTAATGCCTGGATCTCCTCTCGCCAATCTTTGTTGTAACTTTGTTCCTTGTCCACAGTACTGGTATCCCGGTAGATGTAATTCTACAGGTAATTTGTTGATGATTGAATTTAATAGTCCTCTTCCCCCTTTCAAATATTTTCTGGAGCTTTTCGATTTGTGATCCGACATCTTATAAGGTTCCGATGATACTGTTGAAATGTAATATAAGCAGGTGTATTTATAGGAATCCCGTTAGTCTTCAATATGCGGTTCATTAAACAACAACAAGCTTTTCCTGTTCGAAATGCTGATGTAGGTGTTATGAAGGTGAAAAAGAAGCATGGCCCCCTATTGCCTAATAGTATAAGGAGCATCATTGTTGGACCATCGAATTGTGGAAAAGCTAATGTTATGATAAGTTTGCTGGAACATCCCAATGGTCTGAGATATGAAAATATTTACATATATTCAAAATCTTTACATCAACCAAAGTATGAATACTTGAAGCGAGTGATGACTCATATATCAGGATTGGGGTATTATACATTCTCAAACAACTGCGACGTTCTACCTCCAGAAGAAGCCAAATCACATTCAGTGTTTATTTTCGATGATGTAGCATATGAAAAGCAAAATAATGTGCGATCCTATTTTTCCATGGGTCGCCACGAAGATATAGATAGCTTCTATCTCTGTCAAACATATACGCATATACCAAAGCACTTAATACGTGACAATGCTAATTTAATCATCTTATTCAAGCAAGATGACTTGAATTTGAAACATATCTATAATGATCATGTGAATACAGACATGAAGTTTGATAAATTTCGAAGAGCCTGTGCTGAGTGTTGGAAGGATAAATATGGTTTCTTGTTGATTGATAAGGACAGCTCATTAAACAAGGGGCGCTACCGTAAAGGATTTGATACCTTCATTGTACTATAAAAGGATGAAACATGCGAAATATTCATAAGTCGAAGCTGTAACTCAGACGAAAGCACACCGAATCCTGTGGACCTGCTGAATAGATTAAAGCTGTTCACCTATTATCAGACCTGTTTGAAAAGCTGTTAAGCTGTTATCAGAGCTGTTTTAAAAGCTGTTAAGCTGTTATCAGAGCTGTTTGAAAAGCTGTTAAGCTGTTATCAGAGCTGTTTAAAAGCTGTTAAGCTGTTATCAGAGCTGTTTGGAAAGCTTATTAAACCCTTAAAAGAGTTTGTTAGAACAGTTAAATACGAGCCGCCGGATATAGTAAAATTTGAGACAAAAGATGTAAAAGAAGAAGAAGAAGAAGACGCAGAAGCAGAAGAAGAAGAAGAATCCAATGAGGTTGTGGAACCTTTTACCCCTCCAAAACGAAAATATGTTAAAATGGAGGCTAGTAGCACACCTATAAATTATGGAGATTATTCCTTAACATCTGAAGAAGAATTCGCAACACCTAAACATTCAAGAACATTAACAGGAAGGTCTCCTGTCACCTCCCCCGATACGTCTGGATACATAGTTTCAAACTATTTAAAGCTATTCACTGATAATAGCCCTAAAATTGATCCAACCTATGGAGTTTACTATGATAACAACGCATGGAGAATCGGTAATTCAACGTTTGATGTTGATGATGTAGGAAATATTGTTATCTAGGAGAAGAGCTATAAAACAACTTTGGGGTTATGTGAGCTGCTATTTATGAAAAATCCTGTAAAAAGTCTCTATACTAAAGAGGATTTAACTAATTATGGATCTATTTTGAGAGATACCTATGCATATAAACGTAACTATGCCGAAGATGGACAAATAAAAGGTACTAGAGCGGTTAAGTATAAAGCTATAATCAGTAAACTTATACAGCATAAAGGCCTGGGACTAATGCGTCTGCCTAAGGAAAACATTGATCACATTTACTGGGATGATCCAAATGAATTAGTGGATAGACTGCGCCTTCTAATGGCATCACAGCAGGCTGGAAACACCAGTCACAACAATGAAATTATATCTATCCTGGAGGAGTTGCGAGAAGCAGATATTATAGTTTAAATACTACCTCATTACCATACTTCTTCACAATCTACAGATGAGCGTTGATAAGTTTGGACGTTTCTCTAAGCGAGGATATCTTGGGAAACCAGGTGAACGTGGACCAACAGGAGCTCAGGGACCAGCCGGTGAACAAGGAATTCAAGGCCCAGATGGTAAACAAGGAGCTCAGGGTCCAGCTGGTGAACAAGGAGAGCGGGGTATTGGACTTAATTTAACGATAAACGGAGACTACGATCTAAACTCAAAGTGTATAAAACGACTTGGTGAGCCCCTTGAAAATGATGATGCTACTACCAAAGACTATGTTGACAAGAAAATTAAAATAAGTGTGGAAGAAATAAGAAAAACTATTAATATAGAGGTGGAAAATTTAACGCTATATATCAATGATGAAATCGCGAAGATTGAAAACTATTTGTTTACTTCAGTAATAAATAAGAAAGACTTGACACCAAAAGATGGTGTATATGAGTAAAAACTCTTGAGAAATCTCTTTCATTTATAATTACGATGAGTAAGAGACAAGTGATAAATGAGCTTCATAAACCAGCGAGAAAAAATTTTAAACGTCGTCGTGTGATTATCAAAGGACTAGATGACTTGTGGCAGGCAGACTTGGTTGAAATGGATCCCTACAAGTATGTGAACAAGGGTTACCGCTATCTGCTGACAGTAATTGATACCTTCTCCAAATATGCATGGGCAATTCCAATTAAAAGAAAAACTGGTGTAGAAGTAAAAGATGCCATGCAATCTATATTAAGCGAGGGACGAATACCTAAAAACCTACAGACTGATGATGGAAAGGAATTCTACAACAACCTCTTTAAAAATCTAATGCGGAAGCATGCAATTAATCATTACTCTACGTACAGTTTCCTCAAAGCATCAATAGTGGAACGATTTAACCGAACTCTGAAGGATATGATGTGGAAGGAATTCAATTTTAATGGAACTTATCAGTGGATTGGTATGGTAAAGAAACTGCTTACTGAATACAACTCAAGAATACATCGAACTACAAAAATGAGACCACGTGATATCAACATCTCCAATGAGAAACAACTGCTTTCAACTGTATATAATCATATAAAAATTGTTGTTCCTGCAAAGTATAAAGCTGGGGATTTTGTACGCATCAGCAAATACAAGCATATATTTGAGAAAGGCTATACACCAAACTGGACAGCTGAGATTTTTAAAATTATTAAAGTTCAAAACACAAACCCCATCACATATCATCTGGAAGATTATCAAGGAAATCCAATCACAGGAGGCTTTTATGAATTGGAGCTGCTGAAAGTTAAACACCCAAACCTATATCTCGTAGAGAAAATCTTAAAGAAGAGTGGAGATAAAGCTTACGTTAAATGGCTCGGATTTTCATCAAAACACAATTCTTGGATTAATAACAAAGATGTTTTATAATTTGTTGAAGAAATAAATTTATAATTAAAATAAATTTATAATTAAAATATCTTAGACTGTACTACAATTAAAACAAAGTACTTAAATAAATGAAACTAAAACTATAATACATGTTTTTATTTACAATAATGAGCTTAGATTTCTATACTTTCCATGCCTGTTCCTTGTTGATCTGAAACTGAACTTTCTGTGCTTATTCCTTGCTGTTCTGATTGAATAGAGTAATGTCCCCATGGTAGAGTATCCGTTGTCCCACTCATAATATGTCGCTTATTATCGTATGGATTCAATGCAATTTTCTTTTGACTGACAGTGTACACGCTATGGTTATGGGATCGTATGGAGCTCTGATTAGCAGTTAATACTCGCTTGTTATTTTTGCTTTCTTTACAGTTTTACCATCATTTATACGTAGACTGTACATTTTCGAGCGCAAGCCTGCAAATTCGCTCATGATTTTCAAATTCAGTTCATCCTTCATTAGACCAGGAATCTTTTTATTCATGAGCGGTAAATTGAATTGATTATCTT
Organism: Dioctria rufipes; assembly: GCA_963924295.1. Lineage (NCBI taxonomy): Eukaryota > Metazoa > Arthropoda > Insecta > Diptera > Asilidae > Dioctria > Dioctria rufipes. The sequence continues at coordinate 151,198,283 of OZ002743.1, read as the reverse complement.
CTGGGTAATCACTTGTATCAAATTTGTTTATATTTTCAGCCATAAACTCATATACATTTTTCTCTTCAAGTTCATATATTAGAGAATCTGTATACATGACTTTACATTTATCTCCAAATTGACGCTGCATAAAACTGTAATGGAAATCGTAGAGCCATATCTTTGAAATTTCCATAATTGCCATTCCAATATAGAGAGGCTTATTGAATAAGATTTTGAGTCGCCTTAATTCCACAGCAACTAAATTCTCATCAAATATCGTTGCACTGTGGAAGTTGGGTGCCGCAATCCGAGCTTTTGCACCATAGCGACCTTCCCACTTTACGCAAAGCTTTATATCGCTATACTTGCGAACATATTCCATGGTCTTACCAAAAGCTGCATTATTCATCTTCTTATAGCTGTCCTTCTCATGATCACTGGTAGCCTCCTTCCGTTTGGTGGTATTTAAGTCAATATATGGTTTAAGCCAAGCTGATTGGTTGAATTGAAGTACCCGGTGCACTTTTTTCAGGATGAGTCCATGTGATAAGCATTGCTTCAAGTTTCGGTAGTGTAGAACATATTTAATTTTTGAATGTAATGTTGTCAGAAGCTTTTCTAATTTTGCTCCAGGTGGTGCTGCATGCTCAGAGCAAAACGGTAAGTCCTTATGCTTATCATGTAGATGTTGAGGATAATCCAAGTCGACTTCGAATATGTATCCAGTTGGAGAATCATCAGGAATTTCGGAAACGACAATATTGGGAACATCAACCCACTTGAATCCTCCGGCTGGTAAATGCTGTGACATGGCCCATCCATAAAGGTTATTCACATCATAATACATCAGGTATTTCTCTTTCTCCTCAGGCTTAAAATCATCCATATATTTATTATTGGCTTTACTATATCTGTTCGAACATTGACTTATACCACCTCGAATGCCTCTCTCTATGAATAGCAGTATATCTACGTCGGTTATCAGCTCTAGTTTCACTTTGGTGTATTTTAGCATAGCATCCCATGTTAGGCCTGGCATGGTGTAATAATGTGCTGGATCTAAATTGTATGTCTTCATGCACACTTCTCGAAAGTTCTCAAACACATCAGCCAATAGGAGAACATCAGTTTTAAGGTATAGATCTGAATATTCACCAAGTGTTTGTATTTCAAATTTTTGCCAGACCTTTTCAGCATGATTGTAGTCCTCAGGAGATATAGCACTGTCAGTCAGTTTATTGTAGAACGCTTCTTGTGTTGGCAAGTTCCGGAAATCCAATTTATCCCAGTCATCAATAAAATCATATGGGAAGACACCTTTGCGTGTAAGAAGTTTGATAGTGTCGTCATCCAATCCCCGCCATACTGATCTTGTAGTGTTCAATTTATCCATTGGCAGCAATGATGAAAGCTTATCTAAAGATTCAGCCATAAAACGGAAGGAATCGATGAATTTGAATTTTATGTGGCTGCCGTCCATGTGCTTGGTGAACGAGATATATCTTTCCTTGTTTATTGGCAAGAGATCAACTTTTCCTGGGAAAGATGTAGCTATATCCTTAATTATGAAGTGGGCATCATATCCGGATAAATTATGAAAAATTACTGGAACTATGGAGCAATCTTGATACATCAGATTGCATGCATTGTGCGCTGGCAATCGGGATTTTCCTGTTAAAAGAATTTATGAAAAGTAATGAATTGAATTATGCTTCTCAGTATTTACCTGTTAAATGGCAATGGTCCCGGACTCGTTCCTCATCGGCTGCAAACGTTTTTTCACAAATATGACAGCAAGTATTTTCCATATGTGAACGCCGTTCCTCTTTACTCAGTGGTTGCATTGGCCTGATGTTCAGCTTCTCCTGTACAGCTATGGATGCAATCTTTTGCAATTCTAATGCAAACCATTGTTGACAGTCCTTGCCTCGATATGCTCTGTAATATGAGAGCTTAGCATCATGTTTGCAGTGGAAATAGGATCCTATGCTATGAACTTCATGTTCCTGGATTCGCTGTGTATTTTGATCGTTTCCCTGAATCGGCTTCAATATTGATTCAAGATCAGCATACACACAAAACGGGACTGGATTTTTATGGTTATAATTCTTATATTCCAGCCATTTGTTTTCTTCTGATGGAAACATAATCCTACAATCATTTTGCTTCTCGCATTCGGGAGTGTGTGATGCTAATTTTTCTTCAGAGTAAAAGTAGAGCAAACATCTGTCACATATGTACACTCTAGACTTATGTTTTGAAGTTTGTCCTGATACAAGGCGCGAAAGTTCTTTAATCCAGCAGAAATGATATCTGCCATCATCATCATCGTCCATATGATCATCAGCCTGGTCATAGTCATCTTGTAGCATTAAGAGATTTACATGTCGCTCTATCCTGTGTTTCGTAAGTCTAACTGGAACCGTGGTGAAGAAACGCTCTTTCTCTAGGATGAATACGTTTACTGATATCTCGTTCTGGTCTTCAAATTGTTTAATCTGCTGAAGTGTCATGGGAAATGTTATTCCACTTAAATTTAGTACTGTAGAGTAATGAGGATATGATGAGGTCCTTTCAGAATAAACATTTGTAGGATATAGCGCTGATGTTATGGCCCACGCGAAGCATGCTTCATCATTATTTTGTACATTGATGCAAGCTTTCTTTGATGCAATCTCCTTTGGTAGAGGTATATATGAAGATCCTCGAAACTGCTCAAACTTGTTGATGTGTACTGCTAGATGTATTATTGAGTGCAGTGCCCAACCACTGTCTTTTTCCTGGAATTCTTCCAGCTGAGTGTGTATTGGATCCAAAATGTTTGATTTAAACCACTCCTCTAAGTTATCATCTGTACTAATTGCAGCAGTTCTCGATTGGAAATATTTAACTTCTTTTATAATTTCATTGTCACCAGTTTCCTTAACAAATTCACCGCAAAACGTTGTAGAAACTTTAATATTAAAATAATGTTTTAAGGTATTTTTAATGCGGCGCGTAAATAATTTGGCAGCGTCTTGCATAAATAGCTTCGGATCGATATGCTTTAAATTTGCAATAACACCTTGTCGAATTCTGTCTGCGAACGCTGTCTTTATTTCCTCCCACTTTACAAAATCACTTCTTCTTACGCGAGTAATTCCTCCACCTCGACGGGGAGTTCTCAATAGTGCTCTCAATGCTTTAATTTGCTCGAGACTGCTCTCGAAATGTCGTTTCCTAGCACTCTTATTGCACTTCCGAAATGCAACTTGAAATTTATGCATGTTTCTATTGCACTTTTTAACAATATAGTCTTTATTCACTGAATTTTTTAAACACTCCATCACATCTTTTCGCAAATTTTCAATTATTGAAAAACTTTTATTTACTAACACCGAAGACATTTTTAATTTTTTTATATTTTAAACTAACACTGAGACTTACTGAAACTGAATGATGGCTCCTAGCGGTTTGCTTGTGCTTTTATAGGAACGGTTTGTAAACATGAATGATCCTGCTGCTAAAATAATCATTGCACAAGATGAATTCCAACGAATTTGCTTACAGGCTGAGATGATATCGAATTACACGATAAACAAAAAAACATAAATCATTCAAATTAATTTGATTACTTTATTCTGCTGGTTGAAATTGCAAATATCAAATGAGATTTTTTACATGAATGAATTTCAAGATAAAAAGAAAATGTGAAAATTTGTTTACTTTATGTGAATTCCAATGAAACGTTTCGATCGGTAAAATTCTTGGAACAATAAAATTTTTGGGTGCCTACAGGAAGTGTGATATCAAATTACGTGAAAAGAATAAATGTGCTGATATTGCTTAAATTTGTTTACACAGATGTGCATGACTCATTCAACTTAAATGCGAATTTGTAAACAGGAAGTGGGGTGATATCAAATTACATAAGGATGGCTCATTCGATTAAATTTGTTTACACAGGTGTGCATAACTCATTCAACTTAAATGCGAATTTGTAAACGGAAGTGGCATGATATCAAATTACATGAGGATGACTTTAATCAGCTGCGCGGATTGGTTACAACAGGATTAAACTTGTTTTGGAAGATTGCCTATAAATTAAGAAGCTGAATCAGATTCACTATCAGTTTCATTCCGGAGTTCAAACAAATAGCAAGCAAGGAGAAAATAATAATAATAATGCTAAACGCAATGGATGAATTAAAGAAGTTGGAGCAGTACCAACCGTCCCTGAAAACCTGCCAAATGGAGTTGGATAAAGAGTACACGATTCTTAGAGCGAGAAGGTGTACAACTACATTTGGAGCTCGTGTGGTTCTGGATTTGGAGAATTATCAACTATTTCTTCCATCACGATACAACACAATTTCGGACGATACTTTGAGTAAAATAAATGCCCAGGGAGATTTCTCGGTGATTAACAGAGGACCAATCGGGCGATCATATAAAATTGATTTTATTCAGAATGATGTTAATTTGTATCCAATTAATTATTATATTCGTTAAATAAAAAATAAATAATGTGAAACTAGTTTTTATTATTAGTCGTGATAATGAAAGTTACGTTTAGTACTAGTGCTCCACGAGTTTATATGATTGATTGTGAACCCAGAAGAGGACCATGGGAGACATATGCTCTGGATCGCTTTCGCTTCCAAGATAGGATTAATAGAACTTCAGATATATTGTTGCCAATTTTGGATTTAAGCACAGAGAAAAAGTTTATAATTTAAGATTTAATGATGCGAATAAATGTTAATAAAAAACAATTTTCCATAAAACTTATGACTTTTCAATACACACTCCTAGATGCAAAAAACCATTGTTTACTTTACTTGGCGGTATCAAATTACCAGCCACCTGGCCACCGAGGCTTTAATTTCCACTACTTCTTACAAGCAGCCGTGATCTATTTTTAGATATCATGATCACTCTTGGCTTTTAATCCGCAGTTGTTTTTTTTTCAGCAATAGAAATTTTCAATACTCATCTAAGACATCATATCAGTTGTTGTTTTTTTTCAGCTATTGAGAATCTTTCATAAATTTGTTTACTTTACTCGGCTCTGTGAGAATTTTGTTTACATTATTCGACTGCGATTTTGTTTACATTATTCGAATTGTTTATGCAATGAATCAAATTAGGAGCATTACACCTGAAGATCAAAAATTAGGCCATTTCTTATCTAAGCCAACATACATATCTACCTACGTTAGTTGTTGTTGTTGCTAATTTAATAACATGGTACTGAATATAGCCTGGTAGAAAACATTTTGGTATGACATAGTGTGTGTGTGTGTGTGTGTATGTGTGTGTGTGTGTGTGTGTGTGTGTGTGTGTGTGTGTGTGTGTGTGTGTGTGTATGTGTGTGTGTGTGTGTGTGTGAGTATGGGTGGTGTGTGTAAATATCGCCCAATTTGTTTACTTTACTCGGCTGCGATTTTGTTTACATTATTCAGAATTTGATTATCGGACATATCCAAGTCCACATACCTGCCTACATTGGTTGTTGTTGGCATAAGTATCCTCCTAAAAGAAAACTTCAAGCTGATCTCAAATTTTCAGTACAAAAGCGACCTCAGCCCCCTCCCCTCTCCTCTCCCCTCCCCAGAACCATGGTCCAGAGCCATCAAAATAGTTTGAAATTTCCGGACACTTTTTGTATGGAAAAAGTGGGCCAGAATCCGCATAGCTTAACTACTCATATATATATCTATAAACATATTACAATAGCAAAACTTTAAACTTTATCCATTTCAAAAACTCAAAAATTTACTTTAATGCTAACCAAATTTCAAAAACAAAATAGCAAAACTTTATTTTCCACTGGATATGAGACTTGAGATCAATCAACTAGCGAATATCAGATGATCGTATCACTCAAAGTCCCAGTCCCCAGTAAAAGTAATAATTAGACCACCGAAGTCTAACTGGGCTCCATTTTTGTTATGGAACTATATAGAGTGAAGTACATGGATGTGAAGTCCAGACTGCCAGCATGAGCTGACAGATCACTCTGTGGACAGAGTTGACTGTATGGAGGCAGGATAGCTCGCCTCAGCTATTGGCGGAGAGTGTAGGGAGGTTCCATGAAAACCTGCCGCTGTGCCACCAGCCATATACAAAAATATCGTGCCGGCCAAACCAAGCCGTAGCACACATTCAGTCCTGAAGGGACTTTTACACTACTTACCACTTACTCAATTGGAAGAGCAGGTGTTCGTGGAACCTCCCCACACTCTCCGCCAATAACCGAGGCGCGCTAGCGTGCCGCCCTGTAGTCAACGTTGTCCAACGAGTGATCTGTCAGCTCATGCTGGCAGTCTGGACTTCACGTCCAAGTACATCACTCTATCTATACAGGGTGTCCCATATGTGGTCTGGCACCCGAAGACTATGGATAGGTCATGCTTAGACCAGCAAAAAATTGTATGGGTGGGGGGTTTGGGTAATCGTAACGGTTTCCGAGATAACAGGACTTTAAGATATTTGGGTATGTTTTTTAGATCACCCTGTAACTTCTGAACGTTACATCCTGTAGGGAACATTGATAACTCAATAGAGAGACAACCCTTTTGGCCATAATCTGACTCTAACCTTACCATCATACTCCTTTTGGTCTCCAAGTTGGAAAGGATCAAAGTCGAAAAATTGGAAATGTTTACCTATTTTTTCAGTTTGAGGTTAAGATTTTAGGGAATTAACGTAATGACTGTACAATTTTTATACCCAATAAAGATTACCTGAAGTGTTGCCTTTCATTTGATATACCACACATTGTACCTACCTGCTAGCCATCTTGAAATAATCTACTTTTATTACACAACCTCAGTATGCTTTTGTGGCGATTTTGTCAGATGCAGTTGTTATGTACAGAGAGGGACATTGTAAGAATTAAGATAACGCCAAGTATGTTTAATTAAAATGTTAAATAATTTATTTAATATGACATACATATTAATTTCATAATGCTATTTTAATAAATGTTCGATATGTCCTCCTGGCTGCATGATGCAATATCGCAGTCTCCGTCGTATCTCTGGCATAATAGCGATTTGCTCCATATTTTCCCTAATTTGCTCACCCGATTCAATTATTAGGGCCCTCAGTTGTTCTTGTGTTGTTATTTTATGGGAATACACATACTCGTTCATAGTTCCCCAAACATAAAAATCGAGGGGAGTTAATTCAGGGGATCTTGCTGGCAAATTGATTAATCTTTCTCGACCAATCCATAATGGAAATGTTCGAGATAGCCATTGTCGAACTTGCATTCCATGGTGTGGGGGAGCTCCGTCTTGCTGGAATATGATGTGGTTTCGCACACTTAACGGAACCTCATCTAATATCACCGAATGGAGTTCTTCCAAAAATTGCAGATAGGAGTCTGCGTTTAGAACGCTGGGAAGAAAGTACGGGCCGAAAAATGTTTTCCCAATTAAACCTGCGCAAACATTTAGCGAAAACCTATGTTGGAAGCTTGCTTCACGCCTTGCTCTGGGATTTCTGTTCCGCCCATGAGTGGATATTATGATGGTTCATAATTCCATCTCGGGTAAAGTGGGCTTCATCTGTCCACAAAATCCTGCTCAGAAAATTGTCCTGCCGTTCAAAAGTCTGCGTTAAAATTGTGGAATATTGTAGACGTTTGGGGAATCCTGCGGCAATAGCTCCTGAACTGGTGTGATGTGGTATGGATGGGACCTATTCCTTTTCAGCACTCGCAATACCGTACTTCTTGGAATTTGCGTATGAGAAGAAAAAATCTCCGGATGCTAATGCTGCTGTTATTTCTGACCATCCTGAGCACTTCATCTTCAGCATCGGCTACCTATCAAATACAAAATTATTAACAAACTATCAAAATTTCACACACTTAGAAAATAAAATAAAGTTTTTTATTGATACACTTACCCTTGCTGGTGTGCACCTCTCGGAAAATCTATTTCGTGAAATTAGTTCGAGAAGTCGTAAGTGCGTTCTTGTAAATGTATCCGCGCTGGGATGTCACCGATTTGGGTATCGTCGACGGTATTCTGCTGCCGCCGCCCTTGAATTTCCATTACAATACCCGTAAATAAAATGAATATCCCTAATAACTTCACTGGGGAATGATAAATTACTCATTTTAATTATTACTTACTTTATTTTTATAAGTACTTGGCGTTATCTTAATTCTTACAATGTCCCTCTCTGTACATAACAACTGCATCTGACAAAATCGCCACAAAAGCATACTGAGGTTGTGTAATAAAAGTAGATTATTTCAAGATGGCTAGCAGGTAGGTACAATGTGTGGTATATCAAATGAAAGGCAACACTTCAGGTAATCTTTATTGGGTATAAAAATTGTACAGTCATTACGTTAATTCCCTAAAATCTTAACCTCAAACTGAAAAAATTGGTAAAAATTTCCAATTTTTCGACTTTGATCCTTTCCAACTTGGAGACGAAAAGGAGTATGGAGGTAAGGTTAGAGTCAGATTATGGCCAAAAGGGTTGTCTCTCGATTGACTTATCAAAGTTCCCTACAGGATGTAACGTTCAGAAGTTACAGGGTGATCTAAAAAAACATACCCAAATATCTTAAAGTCCCGTTATCTCGGAAACCGTTACGATCACCCCACCACCTCCCATACAATTTTTTGCTTGTTTAAGCATGATCTATCCATAGCCTTCGGGTGACAGACCATATACGGGATACCCTGTATAGTTCCATAACATTATTTCGAATTTAAGTATGTACTTGTATTTCTCTAATTAGGTGCAAAATATCCATTAAACATAGTAAAAAAATTGTCCCAGCCTCGGAAGCAGTTGATTAATTTGACGTACTTTTAGGCGTGTATTCTGACATTAATTCATGCAAATTCATTTTAGTTTATTTTGTGGTTGATGAAAAGGATAAATCTAAATGAATATGGTGAATATAAAAGTACGGCAAATTTTAAGTGAAATGTCAAAATATATGACTAAAATATACGCCTAAGCTACAACAAAGAAATCAGAATCACCCCCCAGGAGGGTGATTCTGATTTTTTTTATACTTTAATGTCAAAATATACGCCTAAATGAAATGAATTTTTCTACTGATTTTTTCGTGTTCTTATTCAATTCAGCAAGCTTTGCATTACTTAGAATGAACTGAAAATGACACTTCACATAACAAATTCAAAAATATTTTTCAAATTTTAAGCATTAGAATTGTTTTAAGTTGGTGTAGAAAATCCATTTACCATAGTATACAATTTTTGTCACAACCTCGGGGGCAGTTGACTAATTTGTCGTACTTTTATGAGTGTATTCTGACATTAATTCATTTGAAATTCATTTTAGTTTATTTTGTGGTTGATGAAAAGGATAAATCAAAATGAATATGGTGAATATAAAAGTACGACAAATTTGAGGTGAAATGTCAAAATATGTTACTAAAATATACGCCTAAGCTACGACAAAAAGATCAGAATCACCTCCCTGGAGGGCGACTCTGATCTTTTGCCATACTTTAATGTCAAAATATACGTCTAACTTGAACTTTTGTACTGATTTTTTCGTGTTTTTATTCAGTTCAGCAAACTTTGCATTGCGTAGAATGAACTGAAAATGACACTTCACATAACAAATTCAAATATATTTTTCGGTTTTAAGCACTTGAATTCTTTTACCATAGTATACAATTTTTGTCACAAACTCGGGAGCAGTTCATTTAAAATTCATTTTAGTATATTTTGTGGTTGATGAAAATGATAAATTAAAATGAATGTGGTGAATATAAAAGTACGACAAATTTGAGGTGAAATGTCAAAATATGTGACTTACCCAGGGATTACACGAGATAGTTCAACTCGCATGCAAGCCTCCCTACCAACGCGATTTTTAACTTGACAGCAGAAGGCAGTTCGGTTGATGTCTTATCATCTTGCATGCAAGTTCATTTAAACAAGTAAAAAAGCTAGAATTGGTCTAAGACAAATTCTTGTGATACCCTAGATGAATGGCCGTATTAAATTTCGTATGGTCACCGATCTATTCAAGTTTGATTTTGAAATTGTTTTTCGCATATATTTCTAGAACGGTTTGTCGCACAGAAAAAATGATTATAACCAATTTTATAGGATTACGTATTCTGCAGAAGTTTTTAGTACAATAAAAATGTCTTGGACTAATCGTTTTCAAAGTAAACGTAAAAACCTAAATTTTTATATGGCAACACCAAGAAGGAGTTTCCCGATTTAGTCCATTTTTGACATTTTATTTGCTAATGTAGTAAAAACATTATGTACGAAATTTCAGCTCTCTACGTCGACGCGTTCTCAAGCAGTGTCCAAATATATAGTGAAAAACGAAAGTTCTGTATGGCAACCCCACGAAGGAGCTGCCCGATTTGTCTCATTTTCGAACTTAATTTCACTTTTTTTTTAAAGTCCGTGTACAAAATTTCAGCTCTCTAAGTACACGCGTTCTCGAGTTATCGTGCGCACAGACAGATCGACGAATGGGATGATGGACGGACGGGCGGACGGACGGACGGACATGCAAAAATCAAAATAACTTTTAATATTATGCGTGGGTGTCCAATTCATTTTGCTCTACCATCATTATTTCGAGGTGTTACAAACGGAATGATAAACTTAGTATACCCCTATAGATTTCATCTAGGGTATAAAAATGGCATTGAGGCGTAAAGTCGTGCGAATATTGGAAAATTATAGCAATAAAGGAAGTAGCAGAATGATAAATAGCAAAGAAAAAGTTAAGAGAAAGGTGTTGGTAATTGTTGTAATGCAAATGATCCCAGAAAAATCTCATTTTTCCTGAATAAATTTATCAAATTCTCTCAAGCATTTCTTTTCCGCCATCTTGAAAACTGCATAATGTCAAATTACTATCACCTCAGCTGCCATGGTTCTTCATCATGCAAGTTCGCTGAAAGCTGTACTGCAAGGATGGCAGTGCAGCTAGCATGCAAGCTGTACTTGCAGGTGTAACGCTCGGGTAAAATATACGCTTAAGCTACGTCAAAGAGATCAGAATCACCTCCCTGGAGGGTGATTCTGATCTTTTGTCGTACTTTAATGTCAAAATATACGCCTAAATAAAATGAACTTTTCTACTGATTTTCTCGTGTTTTTATCCAGCTCAGCAAGCCTTGCATTACATAGAATGAACAGAAAATGACACTTCGCTTTACAAATTCAAAATATTATTTTGAATTTAAGCACTTGTATTGCTCTAATTAGATATAGAAAATAAATTTTCAACAATATAAAATTTTTGTCACAACCTCGGAAGCAGTTGACTAATTTGTCGTACTTTTAGGCGTGTATTCTGACATTAATTCATTGCAAATTCATTTTAGTTTATTTTATGGTTGATGAAAAGGATAAATCAAAATGAACATGGTGAATATAAAAGTACGACAAATTTGAGGTGAAGTGTCAAAATATGTGACAAAAATATACGCCTAAGCTACGACAAAGAGATCAGAATCACCCCCCTGGAGGGTGATTCTGATCTTTTGTCGTACTTGAGTGTCAAAACATACGACTAAATGAAATGAACTTTTCTACTGATTTTTTCGTGTAGAGTAGAGTGAACTGAAAATGTCACTTCACATTACAAATTCAAAATAATATTTCGAATTTAAGCACTTTTAATGCTCTAATTAGGTGTAGAATTTTTATTTACCAGTGTAAAATTTTTGTCACAACCTCTAGGAGCAGTTGACTAATTTGTCGTATATTTAGTCGTGTTGTTTGACGTTTGTTCACCGAAAGTTCATTATAGTTCATTTTGTGGTAGATAATAGTGAAGACACAAAATGAACTGTGTTGAAACAAAAAGTACGACTAAATAGTACGACAAAAGATCAGAATCACCCTCCTGGTATCGCTAATTTTGCACGGTATAGAGAATACAAAATATTCTGATTAACATTTTGACACATTCTAGTGCTTGCTTCGAATATTTTAATTTTGTGTACGTGTAAATAATTAAATTCGTACACGCTAGTAGTTATATATATTGAGTTTGCCATAATAGCGAAATTCACTGCCATAAAATATACTTCTGGCTAGAACTTTTTATTTCATGGCTAATTATGGTAGTAAAAATGTCCCCTTCGTCAGGGTGTTTGAAATTTAACTCCATAAAATTTTGCTAGATTATCTCTTGTCCTTATCGTTCTAAACTATTATTAGATAAGGGAAACTACTTACTCTGTTTCTAGCATTGTCCGAGTAATGTAAATTAGCCATTAGTAATAGATATAGATAAGTAAGCCAATAAATAAGTCAATTAATGATTCAATTAAATTTTTAATCCTTTGATCAATTAAAAAACAATCCGAAATATGTCACAGATTTTAAATCCTTCAATTAATAAAAAAAAACAAATTGAAAATTGTCATAGAAACTGGAAATGTAAAAATTTTACCAGCATGCTCCATGTATTAGCCATAGGTGGATATTGACACTTTTTACAGGTGAGAAGTATTCGGGGGTAGGAAAAAGTCTGTGCTATCAAGTTTCGATCGGGAGTACGGGCAGCATACCAATACCACAGATTAGATATGATATATCTAATCAGTGCCAATACTATAACAAGCCGGCCATTTTAAAATACGAAATTTCTGAAATTTCTAATCGTACGGTTGTACATATATGTTTATTTGCGATTTGAGGTGATAATATAATAATTTAATAATCATTACGTGTTGTGAATTTGTGATATAGTAATTGTTTATATAAAAAATCGTAACTTAATTGAACACGCACACAATTAATTTCGGTAATCATATAAAGAGCTACGCGAAGAAAAATTATTATTTTGGCTTGTCTAAGCCAAGGGAAGCAAATTTCTTCCTTCCCTAAAATGTTCTTGTCTGGGTTGGGCCTTAGACCTGGCTATGTAATAAAAACTGTTACCTATCTGGCATCACATCTAAAATATTTTATTCCACACTGTTCAATTTGACAATCCTGAAAACAAAAATTGCCTTGACTGTAGTGGTGTGTACCTTGTCATTTTGATGGTTTTGTGAATCCGTCAAAGAAAATGTGAAAATAAAGGCAATTATAAATAAGTTGTGCGTTAATTGAAAACGGTGAGTGAGAAATAAAACAAATATGACATGAAAAAATGTAAAATTCAGCTGAAAAATTGACAGTTAAAACAAAAAAATGAAAATTATTGTGATGACATTTTTCAGGGTTGCACAAATGAAAACTGTTGACATTACTTGATTCTGATTACTCTCCCATAACCTCAAAATATGAAAAGAAAGAATTTTCAAGTTTTGTTTTTCTCAATTTTCGTGTTTGATTAAAATTTGTTTCTTTTAATTTGTGTGGTTGGAATTTTGGTTCGAATATACTACCAAATGGATTTTAGTGCAAAATAAGAAGTGAAAATTTGTTTTTATTACTTTTATGTGCGGTTGCGTGCGTTGTTTTGAAGGTGGCTCGATATATTGATGAACGTCAACATTTTGCCATTTTTGGTTTGCTATTTAGGTGAATAATAATGCTATTCAATTGAAGATAATATGAAGTTGAAAAACGTTCGTTGTTTTTTTTTATGTTGGTTTAAAAACAATTATGTAAGCAATAACGTTTGCAGCATTTTTTAACCGTATTAATGGGACAACATCATGAGATTTCGAAGGGAACTATATATAACTTTTCTTTTCACAGAGATTATGATATTTGTTTTTTTTTTTTTTGTTGATTAAGCCGTGAACATTAAAACTATTTGTTACTGACAGAAGTTTTGCTGTATTTTTACCTGAAGAAGTTGGAGTGTGATGTTATCTCAAGGTTTGGTGGGATAAATTTTAGTATCCTGTGTTGTGACCAATGCAACATGAAAGATTTACCCAAATCAAATAGAAAGCATTTCATTCATTACACTATTCCATGGGTACATAAATGAGTTTATGATTAAACTACAAATTACAGTTTTCGAAAATTAACATAAATTTTATTTTTTTAGCTCATTTTTAATAATAGGATAGAGCAAATTTATCAAGTATTTCATATAATTTAGGCCACGTATCTTCAAAATTTATGACATAAAGAAAGATATAAAGTTAATATGCAACAGGTATATTCGTTGCGATATCCATAGAAATACCCAATACTTAATTTCCTAACAAAAATATTGGTAGTATATCAAATAGATATACTATGTTTACAGTATATTTTTTTTATTTATTTTTTTTGTAGAAAGAATTTTGTCCTAAATTATAAAGATTATTGCTAAAGGCAAATAGCGTGGCTATATAGCACATACTCAAAATTGCAACACGCGGAATGATGATTTGCTTTTGTTGGAATAGTCTTGTGTGGCCGACAACCTAATCAGAGTATGGAAGGATGAATTGCAAAATGAATAGAACCCTAAGGATGTCTAGAACTTAAGTCGCTAAAGGTCCATTGGTCATCCTAAAGACTTAAAAGCCGTTGCTCATGAATTGCAGCCGGACACTAATGAAGTTTTGAATTCACGACTGTAGATACTCGGACTATAAATTATGAGCCTCTGAGACTGCTCCAAGATGAATGAGCTTCTTTGTCTTTTCAAATGTAAAAGGCTTTGTGAACTAACTGTTTTGCTGTCTCAGCAGATGGCAATATTCTTGTTCTCTGTATTTAAGTTGAGAAAAAACCCTCCTGTTTCCAGGGGCCGGATTCTGAACACAAGAACTAACATGTTTAGAGAAATATGGAAAACGTGAGAAAATGAGAAAAGAGTGAATGCAATTTCCACCGGTTAATTTGAAAATTTGTAGGTTACTTACCTTCTCAAAATACTACAAAAATAGACAATACGCTCAGATGGGAGTTCTTCTTCTTACTTTTCCACTTGCAAAACATCGAGATCTTTAACAAGTGGAGTGAAGAATTTTGTAATTCTCAAAACGAATTCGCCAAGTTACAGAATTCCAAGTGGAGAATTAACTATCAAATCAACTCTCATCTCCCAAATTCCACAATTCTCCGTGTTATAGAATCCGGCACCAAAAAAGTGACATGATTTTCGAAATGTATGTCCATTTCCGCGCGATGGTACTCGCAGAATCATTGTACAACCCATGTAGCTTCCGTTTAATTAATAAAGTCACTAACGACTTAAGTTTCAATTACAACGTTACTATTTCTGCTGAATTAACACTTGAACTAGTATCCAAAAAAGTATATATGCATGTGGTACATAGACACTTGATGTAACTCAGCATTTCATGAAAAGTGTAGGCACTTCATGAAATGTAGGCAGATAAAGTAACAGTATACGCTTAATGACTTCCATGATGTGTCTGAAATTTTTAGACACTTCCTGAAATGCTAGAAGGCTTTACGCCGATAGTGTAATAGGTAACAACCGACATAACCGAATAATAGGAGAGGAAGATGAGTGGTGAAGGTGGAGGTCGCGCCCAGACCTGCGAGACAGCCGCACACACACACACCGGCGTGTGTCTGATGAATCAGGTATGGAGAAAGTACTATTTGTTCGATCTAGAGTGGGATGAAAAGGATTTTGTTTCGTTAGAAGGCATATTTTGAGGACAACACAAATACTTTGTATGGATTGACGTAAGGCTTTGAAGGCATATTTTGAGGACACACAAATACTTTGTATGGATTGACGTAAACTAGGTAGGGGGTTGAATTTCATAATACATTGCCTATGTCGTTAATATATGTAATAAATAGAAGAGGTCCGAGAATAGATCCTTTTGGAGCACCAAACGAATAATTCATTATTTACCGAAGTCCTTTGTGTCCTGTTTTCCAAATATGAGCCGTTTATTTTGAAAGTGGAATAAGTCGAGTATTTCAATTTTCTTCAAAATTCTTTAGTAAACATTATTGGTTAATACAGTTACACTGTCTTTAACTTCAAAACACACAAAAGTTCATAGTTAGGATCCTATAAATATTTTGAAATTATTTTTTTAAATGAATGTAAACGTAATTATTTCAATATTTCATCTTAAAAAAATGGACTTATTCCACTTTAAAAATAAATGACTATGATTCAAACCACTTCAATTCTGTATTTCGCATGTCATAATGTTTCAACTTCCATATTAATATGCTTCTATCTATCTATGGTTTCAAAGGTTCTTTTAAGATTCAAGAAGACTTCAATGACACTATTTTTAACAGCTAACTCTTATTTCCAGTTTACTATTACTAGGTACAGAGTGTAATAGACCATTTGAAGTGAAACTCTTAGGCTTCTTGAATCCAGTATGAAAAATTGGTGTTGATCACGTTGTTTTTGATAAAATTAGTAAAATAAAGAAAACAGATAAAATTCCGAAATTTTAACTTTGTTGAGCCGTAATATTGTTGTAATGCTAGAGAAGTTCGCAGGTTGCAAAAATTTCAAAACCGGGCTATGCAAATATTATTACAGAGAAGAAGATTTGAAAGAATTTTTGACATGCTGCGTGACTTAATCTGGATGACTGGGTATCAAATAATCTGCTTCAAGCTTCTGATGTTTATTTTTAGTTAAAAAATATATGTTACCTTGTTATTTGATGGACTTTGTTGAATATGTGCATGAATTTACTGATTACCAATTAGGAAATATAAATGATTTCAGAGTTGTTAAATATAAGAAAGCTAGTACACATATGTAACACATATTTAGGACTAAAAATGTGTAATGAATTAGCCGATATATGCAAGAACGAAACAAATATTATTAAATTTAAGAGAAGCATCGGAAAAATTAATAGACCATGGAAAGGTCCAACGATTGTCTATCCAACATATTTTAAATCATCATAGGGTGTAACGTTCAGCAGTTGTAGGGTGATCTATAAAAACATACCCATAAATCGTTAAGTAACGTTATCTCGGAAACTGTTGGATTCCCCTCCCCAGCCGTTCAATTTTTTGCTTGTATCACCCAACGAGGTAATAACTAAAGGAGATGCAATCATATGTACGATCCGTGTACATGAGCGTACCCAAAATTGCCCTGCATTTGTGTATGTTTCACTCCGCCATTTTTGGTCTTCGCTGTCAAATCCATACTTAGGTTTGGATAGTTTTGGGCTTGGTGCATTGACGCAGGAAAACCCGTGAAATAACCGTAGGGGCCACGAAGCAAATATTACTCACAAACTTTTTACCACTGATCTTTTCTTCAAAATTATTAACTTTTTTACGTTCACGTTTGCAAATTCAGTAAAGACTTTTGAGTATATGAAAATAAAAGCGATTAAAATTGCGCATAGGTTGTACAATTGTGTACAGGTGTACAAATTTTACGGCGCTTATGTACAAACAATATCAGTGTCATAGTGTTAGAATTGGGTACGCGATATTTTCTCATTTGCATCTCCTTTAGTTCTTACCTCGTTGGTATCACCCGAGGATTACACAAATCAGCAGCAGAACTGACAGAGTCTGACACTAACACAGCCTCGTGTAAACTTCTACTGTACTGACTAGTATTTTTGCTAGGTCTATTTAGTAAGCTGTTCTAGGTTACTCTAGAGCAGAAAACCATCTTTATTGAATTCAGAACACTGGTCTAAAGTATTGTAAAGTGAACTTGAGTTTAATGATTTATTCTAACGTGAACTGGAGTAATCCAGAGCATAGACTGGAATAACGAATAAATTTTAGTATGTGAACTCAGCGCCACTCCACTATGGTGGCGAGTGGATTGAATTTAAAACATAATTTTAATTTGCCTACTTCTAGGCGTCTTAATTTTGTTCTTACTTTCTTTGTGAAACAGAACGAACGAACTACATACTAATAAAATTGTTTGTGTTTATATTTCTAATCTTCCCTCTCTTGAGTGCGAAATGACAGAAAAGAGTTTAATATACATTGTAATCTATGTTTTGTAAAGAATAATGACGGAATAAGGAAGAAATCATTAGCAATGCGTACAGAAGCGAAATGTCTGCACCACTTGAAGACATATTTATATGATCTGATTAATCAGTTGATCGAACATAACGCGTTTTTAGTTAGTAAAATTTACAAGCGAATTCAGTACTGACCATCAGTTCTACTGACTCGTGTAATCCATAGTCTTCTGGTGTAACACCCAAGACTGGACAACCTGTGTAGATAAAAACGAAATTTTTGTATGACAGCACTACGAAGGAGTTGAGTTTTGAAGAATTTATAGTAAAATTAACTTAGCATCCGCAACAAAAGTTTCAATTAAACTCTTTGTGGGTTTCGACATTGCAACCCCAAAGACTGCAACAACATTTGTGCACAATCGAACTGCAGACATAGCTTTTTACGCCTCAGAGCTGTTTACACAATGCAATCTTCAAAGCACACTAAGCAAAAAAGGTTGAAAATTTCCTCCAGATGGTATTGTTTTTTTGGGAACATGTAAATGTCATCGAACAACCTAAAAATAAGGTAAACAGCAGCATTTAGCACCTCCACCATCTCAGTTCAATTTAAGGTGGAGAGATTTTAATTGTGAGGGACACTGAACTTATAGTTCTTAAGCTGTCTATATTGAAACCATTGAATAAATAACTAATAAGGAAACGACATATCGGGTTAAAACCTAAGCCACTCGGCGAAATGTGTTAGTGTGCTGTGTTTGTATTCGTTTCGTCATGGCAGTAGTGAAACCGTCAAATTTTGAAGAGGGACATTTTTTATAATCCAAATTGCTATGTAAAATAAACAAATTTTTGGCGCCCCCTTATCTTCAGATAATATTCCTTGGCGTTGCCTATGAGTGACCAGCCCTCTTGTAGTTTCCCCCCCGCTCCGTGGATTTGTCTGTCGTTGAATTGCCTACTCACGTACACTGTATTCGCACGAAACCCCGCTTCCTTATTAGTTATTTATTCAAATATTGAAACACGACTTATACATACTATGTTGCTATATTCCTCCAGACTCCATGAACATTGCTGATGACAAAGGTCAAACTATTTACGACCTACTAACTTCAACATCTAATTTTATTCATTGCATGATGCAACCTCTTGACGAAATTCAACTTATTGGTGATTTTAACTTGCCCAACATACATTGGGTACTAAATGAAGATGACGATGGCTATCTGCCTCTTAATAACTTATCAACAAGGGAATCACTATTCCTAGACACTCTCATCTCTTGGTCTCAGCCAAATCAGTAATGTAAAGAATGACATGGGTAGGCAGGTGGACCTGGTCTTCTCTACTGACACGGGTAACTTGCTAGTCGAACCTAGCCCAGTTTTAATGTCTAATATTGACAAATATCACCCCCCTCTACTAATTACATACTGCTTTGAAACTGAAAACATTACAAATTGGGACGAAACACAATACTTCTTCAATTTTAGAAAAGCTAACTTTTCGGAACTCTCCAGTAGCCTTACCTCTATTGATTTCAACACATTACTGTCTAGTAATAATGTTGACGAAGACATTTCTAAATTTTACATAACTCTTTTCAATTTATTTTCATCTCACGTTCCCCGCGAGCAACAACGGTTCTCTAAAACATCTCCGCCATGGTTCAATAAAGAATTGAAACGTCTCAAAAATAGAAAAAAAATAAATTGTGGAAAAGTTATATCAGGG
Organism: Dioctria rufipes; assembly: GCA_963924295.1. NCBI lineage: Eukaryota > Metazoa > Arthropoda > Insecta > Diptera > Asilidae > Dioctria > Dioctria rufipes. The sequence goes on along the minus strand of OZ002743.1, from coordinate 151,178,734 downwards.
ACAAAGACATTATAAGTCATAACAACTTCCTCACATCCTATAATGAGTTCAAAGAACTTTCCTCTTCACTTTATGATGAGTATATCCAAAGCATGCGTGCGAAATTATTTAGTGACCCACGTATCTTTTTCAAGTTTATTAATATGAAGAAAATCGCTGGATAGTGGTTGTTTCCCACAGCTATGGAAAAACTTTCATCATACCTATTCACAAAAGAGGTAGTAAAAGTGAAATCTCTAACTACAGGCCTATTGCAAAATTATCCTGTATGCCCAAATTATTCGAATCTATTATTTACTCTCAGCTATCGGTTTCATGTAAGAATTTGCTCTCTTCAAACCAGCATGGGTTTATTTCGGGCAGATCTATAACCACTAACTTGTTGGAATTTGTCTCGGATACCATTCGCTGGTTTGCAAAAGGCTACCAGACGGATTGTATTTATGCAGACTTTAGTAAAGCCTTCGACAAGTTATCTCACTCCGTGATACTCTTTAAAATGGAAAAGTATGGGTTTCCCCCAACATTTCTAAAATGGACAGAGTCTTATTTAGATAACAGAACATATCAAATCTTATTCCGCCATTCCATCTCTAGAGTCTTGAAGGACCCGGAACTCCAAATTTTTGAGTTCGCGTCAATATTTTGTAAGAAAAACTGGCACGCGGGTATACTTTTTCTACTATATTGTAATATACAATCGATTTTCTTTTAAACAACTACAAATAAGGGGGATCATGTAGTGTATGAACTGTTCTCAAAGTGAGATTTTCGAATTTTACAAATTATAAAGAATATGTGTCCATAAAAGTATAGACTTTTTCACTGTAACAAAGCGAGCAATCGTCTCAGTTGTCGCAGTTCAAGCCAATCAGCTGATTTGCCAATTTTGACATTTAAATACTTTTGACCACAGAAAATAGATGGTAATAAATTGAGGAAAGTGTTGTTAGTTTATTCAAATAGCTCACTAAACTTTAATTAGTAATTAAAATCACAAAATAACGAAACTAAATTTTTGTATGTCAACCCTACGAAGGAGTTGCCCGATTTGTCCCATTTTCGAAATTAAATTCATATTCTTTGCAAAAAACCAGTGTGCAAAATTTCAGCACTCCAAATGAACGCGCTCTCGAGTTATCGTGCGGACGGACGGACAGATAGACGGAGAGACAGACCCGGATGTGGGAATTGCAATGAAATATTTCTTATACCTTTGCAGAAATCCAAGACCTTTCGTTGCAAAAAATTAGTACTATGCGAAATCAAGGGTACTGTCGTCGTCAAAGCTATGGACAGGATTGACAGTACGGAAAAGCATTACTGAAAACTAGGAAGAAAGACGAAAAGATAACAGCACCCTGGTTCACACCGGCATTTATATGGTGAGGTTCGGATATAACGCCATCTAATACAATTTGTATTTGGCGACCAGATAAAAAAATCTCAATCCATAATAGAAGAAGAGGGAGAGGGAGACCACGTGCTTTAAGCTTGGCTAAAAGGGCAGGATGCCAGACTATCAAACATCTTTGAAATATTTAGGGCAACGATTTTGGACTCACCAAAATTGTGAGGACTACAGTCCAACATTCTGTAAGAAACGTCAGCAAGTTTCCTGATGAGCGTCCAGTCCGGAAGCCATATTGGCGATCGTTGATGAGTTAATTGGTTTCTAGATACTTAATTAAGTTGGAAAGATGTTACGCAGCCCTGATGCGTAGGGTGGCTAGCCTCATACAGGTGAGGGCGAGGTCCTTTTATATACGTATTCTTGAGGTGGTGGGAAATTTTGGGCGCCACGTAGTTTAATTTTAATTTTTTTTTTAATGAGTCAAACTACGAAACTCAAAGTAAAATATAGATAACAACGTTTCAAATTTCACTTCCTACTATTATATTTCACATTTCACCAGAACCTTCACAAAAATTCGGTAACAGTGATTTACCGTTCTACCACTTAATATATGTATATGTACATCAAATAATTTATTTATTTCATTTCAGTCTACAGAATAATATCCAACAGACTAGTAAGGTTAACTTAGATATACAGATTTAAATTTAATTAAGTTTAATATAAGTTAGGAATGATCTATACTATTTTCAATCATAAATAATGATACTTTGAATTCTTGACGAGGCAATGAAAAATCTACATATTTGTTAAATATATTAAAAATTCGTACACATTTATTAATGCATTCATTTGAACCATAGTTAATTCTATGAGAGGAAGCATAAAGTAAATCACGTGATCTTAAGGACCTTGGTGTGGCATATATGTTCAATAGTAAGAGAAGGTTGGGACAATTTATAGATGAAGAGAGAATGTCTTTAATGAATAAAGCACATTGAACGTCACGCCTGTAGCAAAGCTTAGGCAAACCTAACAATAAACGTCTTGACTCATAACTTGGTATATTAATACCCCAGCTATTGATCTTATAACATACAAAGCGAGTAAATGCTCTTTGCACTGACTCTAGCCTATTAATATGGCTTTTATAATAAGGAGACCAAATTACACATGCATACTCTAAAATAGGTCTAACAAAACTTGTAAATAAGAGTTTAAGTGTGCTTGTGTCCCTAAGTTCTTTCGAATTTCTTTTAATAAAACACATTAACTTAAAGGCTTTATGGCAAGTATATTCAATATGTCTGATAAATGCTAATTTGCTATCAAAAATTACTCCCAAATCAGTAATTTCATCGACTCGAACTAAACTGACATTATTAATTGAGTAATTGAAGAGAATGGGGTGAGCAGACCTAGAAAAAGACATAACTTTGCACTTAGCTGAATTTAAATTTATGTTGTTAGTGGAGCACCAAATTATTAGCTTATCAATATCGTTTTGTAGTTGGACACAAGAGCTTATACCCGAAACTTTCAAGAATAATTTCAAATCATCCGCATATATAAGCAAATGAAAAATTCAACGTTACATCGTTCACAAATAGAATAAAGAAAATTGGACCACAGTGGCTTCCTTGTGGAACACCCGAGGATGCATTTATCACTCTAGATAAAGTGTTTTCAATTTTTACTATTTGCTTACGATTCGACAAGTAAGATACTATCCACTTCGGAAAATTTGAGTAAAAACCTAAGGCACTTAGTTTCATTATTAAGGTCTGAATGCAGACCCGATCAAAGGCTTTAGAAAAGTCTGTGTAGATACAGTCAACCTGACACCCTTCCTCAATGGAATTAATGCAAAAATTAGAAAATAATGACAGATTTGTTATTGTAGATTTTCCTTTTTGAAAACCATGCTGTTCCGCACAAACGAGCTCCTTGCATAAATGATATTCATAAGAGCAACAGGTCTATAATTTTCAATCTTGTGTTTAGCACCACTTTTAAAAATGGGCTTAATAATTGAGGTTTTCCATGAGTCTGTAAATACTCCAGTATTTAAAGATAAATTGAACAAATAAGTTAGACCAGGGACTAGTGATTTCATGCATGATTTAATTAAAATGGCTGAAATAAGATCTGAGTCATGGTTATAATCTAGCTTCATTTCCATAATAGCTTTATTCAAGTCATCCTTCTCTAAGCATATTGAGCCTAGGTTTAGCTGAGAATAAATAGAATCCTGGAGAATAATGTTATTGTTATATGCATTATTGATGTACACAGATTCGAAGTAGTCTGCAAACAGATTACAGGTACTTCGGATATTGTAAGCTTTGATATCATCATATTCCATTACATTTGGAAAGGATGATGACTTTTTTCTATCATTAATGTATGACCAAAATGCACGGCTGTTCTTTTTAATATTAGATTCCATTGACCAAAGATATTGATTGTAAAGAAATCTATTTAGAAAAGCAAATTCCTTACTTAAACTTATGATGATCCTTATCTACCAGTGTTGGGCGTAATCAACTACATTTGTAATCAGATTAATAATCATGATTACCCATCAATCATTAATCATGATTACATCGAGTAATCTTAGGAAAATGTAACCGTAATCATGATTACATTTTTTTTTATTACAAATAAAACTTTTCAAGAGATTTTAAAATTTAGTTCTAAGACAAAACAAAGCAATCTGTGATTGTAAGAATTTTTATTGTAGAAAACTTCAAGACACTATTGAATTATGTATTAATTGAAGTCAGTGTAAAGAATGTAAGTGTTTCTATTGATAGAGACTCACACATATCTGATCATCAGCTGAAATTCGAGGATCTTGATTATATGTGAAAAAAGATGGCGAAAAAGATTAGATTTCTGGAGCGTATAAGAAAGTCGTTGAGCATGGAAAATGCAATAATGCCTTTTAACGCATTGATTTTGCTACACTTTTCATATTGCTCCACATTGTTATATGCTAGTTCGAATGAATTCAAGGGCAGAATGCAACTGTTGTAGAATAAGGCAATGCGAGTTATTCTGAAATGCAGCATATATACACCAGTTAGAAGCATGCTCGAAGCGCTGCAATGGTTAAATATTACTGACATGACAGGAAGCGTGAGGATGAAAGATTAGATTTACTAACTACTATCTAACCAAAAAGTACAGTATTGTTTTTGATATCATAAAGAAGTATCTAACTCTAATAAAGAAACCGTAAATGAAATTTTCTCTTTCTTAATTCCTAATAATACCGTTTAACAATCCACAGATATCAGATATTCAATTACCATCCCACTATAGATATGTGCTTACAAACATTAGTTTACATATCACTACCGACTTCGGGATAGAAATACAACAATGCTTGTTTTCTTTTAACTACAATTTTAAACCTTTTGCAAATTTGTAATCAAAAAATGTAATCATGTAATCATGATTACGGTTACGATTGATCAATCAGTAATCGCCATAAATGATTACTTTTCTGGTAATCGTAATCATTAATCATCAATCAGATTGCATTTTGCCCAACACTGTTATCTATCCATATGCAAAATTCAATATAATGAATTGAAAATAAATGATAGCACTTATTGGTGATGTGGAGATGAGCACTCATGCCGATTTCCAAAGAAAAAAATTCCGTCCAATTCACTTCCAAAACAAAGATCAAATTTTGTTCTTACAACTCGAGGTTAGAAAACTAAAAAAACTGAGCTCTTGACACTTGAATTGTGTGCTCTATTAACTACTCTGAAGAAGTGATCGTTAGTTAGCCTGTCGGCCCTCAGCCGAATTTTTGTACAGTCATTTGATTTTAATTAATGGTCTTTTCCAGTTGTGGGTTTTTTTTTCATGCTTAGGTCTCAATCTCACTGTGGTGACTTTTTGAACGCCTATCTATAAGTGCTTAAGTCTCAACCTCTCGGTATATAATTTTAGTACATTTTGTTTAGGTCTCAATCTCACCTTGGTAAGCTTTGAGCGCCTATGTAATGTTTAAGACTCAACCTCCAGTTTTATGTTACTAGTGATATACCATTTTAAATCTCATAATGACTACTTTAAAATTGCTATGCGTTTAGAGGGTTTGATTTAGATTTTTTTTCTATTAATTTTACTTCGAAAACTTCTTCAATATCTCCTTCACTTTAACCTCGGTACAAATTCATAACTTCCCTGGAAGGGGTCTGGATGGATCTATTATGTGTATGTGTGATAACATAAAAACTGGCGCATAATTACTAGGGTCTCCATACTGACAGATTAACAATGTTGGCTATAAAAAAAATTCTAACTCAAAGAAATTATCGTTTAATTAAGAAGATTAAGCTTGCTAAGGACATTTAGCTTATATTATTTTTAGTAAGTGTAATACTGCGTGTACGTTTTTTCCTTGTCAATCCCCAAACGTCCAGATCATTAGGCCTTTACGCATATATGTATATTAGTTTGTGCTTCATTTCTTTCCTTCGCCTTTGGCCATCGTCGTGTGTCGTATTGACCTCTAACCCCAGATTGACTATGATGTATAATTATCTGCAAAAATTAAATTGCGGCAGTATCATTGGCTCTTTATTTTATGACCCATATTTCCCCCTCTTCCAGAAGATTACCCTGAAATCTTCTACAAGAAGCATGCCACACTATTCATACATTATTCATCTGGTTCACATTCACGAGACACAAACGGGCTTAAGTCTTTAGCATGCCAATTACTTACCTTACCCTTTTCGTCCTGTAGTACGTACACCCAGGGCGAAAGCGTGCGTGAAATTTTGAAGGACCCTATAAATTTCGGTGCCAGCTTTGTACTGAAAAACTTTGATGCATCGGATTGAACGTAATTTTTCCTCCAAACCAAATCATATGATTTTTTGTAGAAAGTGACACTTTCAGCAACCTATCGGACTTCATTCCTGATAGCTTCGAATGATTTACGTTTATTTTCTAAATCGACTTCTACTAATTCATTGCTTGTGTGACCCGGTAATCTCTTTTGTGGTTAGTTATCATTTCGACTCTGAAATTTACAAAATAAGAATTTCGTGACATCGTGGACAGAAGTCCGAATCGCGCACGCAACTTTTGGTATATAATCATCCCAATTTCTATGATTATCTGCAACGTATGCTCGTAACTGGTCTTAACAGTTTGATTCAGACGCTCTACAGGGTTTTCTTGTGGATAATATAATGCTGAGTAGTTAAGAGAGACGCCATATTCCTCATAAAGGTCTTGGAATTCCTTACCTTTAAATTAGACATCATTATCGCAAATTAGATTTCCGGGAACCCAAAATAACAAAAATACATGATCTTCTAGGCTTTTCGACACAATTTTCGCTGTAGCTGAACGCAGTGGGAATAACACAGGAAATTTACTAAATTGATCGATCACTGATAAGATCTACTTAAATCCGTGATTAGAGCGTGGGAGGGGACCAATCACATCTACGCAGATAGTTTCCCAAGGTTTATTCGGGAGTCTCCGTGTAGCCATTAGACGTGCAGGTTTCTTCAACTCTGACTTCAGTGCTTGACAAACCTTACAGTTTTTCACATATGAGGCAACATCCTTTCTCATTTTTGGCCAATAATAATGCTGTTCTGCTCTCTTGAGGGTCTTTTGTATCCCTATCTTTTGGTACCACCTCTCTCCAACAAGAAGACTCAATTAGCGGAGAGAACTGGTTGTATTTACAGTGCTTAAATAGGCGATTGTCTTCAATCTTCCAATCCTGAAAGGTCGAAGGGTTGGAGCCCACTTGCGCCATTAGTTTGGTAAACCATTTACCTCGAATATTCTGACTTGATGTACTAACCGTATCTATAACTGGAACAGATCTTGATAGCCAATCAGGTAGTAAATGCTCTTTACCTTTACGATGAACAATAACAAAATCGTACTGTTGCATCTTAACGGCCTACCGAGCTAAGCGACCAGTTGGACCTTTCAAATTGCCTGGCCAGACCAATGACGCGTGATCCGTCACTATTGTAAAACGACTGTCCAGAGAATGGCGAGGTACTCCCTGTCCGTGATTGAGTAATTTCTCTCACATCGGTTAAGCAAACGGCTAAGATACACAATCACCTTTACGCTTCCGTCTTGTTCCTGTGTTAGAACTGCCCCTGTCTCATAGCCAGAGGCATTTGTGTGGACGATGAAAGGTACATCGAAATTAGGGCAAATCAAAATGGGGGCCTCTACTAGTTTTTCTTTTATAGTTCGAAACGAATCTTCACATTCTGATGACCAATCAAACTTCCGATTTTTCTTTAGCAAAGCTGTCAAAGACGTCGTCAGATTTGAAAAACTTGGTACAAAGCGCCAATACCATGAGACCATTCCAATAGAACTTCTGACCTCTTAGACCGATTTAGGGCCTTTGATCTCTAGGATACACTTCACCTTATCAGGATCTACCTGTAATCCGTTTTTCCCGACCATGTAACCCAAATATTTTAGCTCCGCCCGACGGAATTCACATTTGTCATGATTGACTTTAAGGCGCGCTTTCTGTAATATATCAAAAACCTTCCACAAAACTTCAAGATGTTCTTCAAAGGTACTGGTAACCACATGACATCATCGAAGTAGGTGAAAACGCTGCCTTCGAACTCTCCGGATAGGACTGTATCTATTAATCTTTGCCATGTCGCTGGGGAATTTCAAAGACCGAATGGCATCCGACGGAACTGAAACAAGCCCCTGCCAGGTTCAGTAAAGGATGTGTACAACTTAGCACCTTCCGCCAAAGGGACCTGCCAGAAAGCCGACTTTATGTCTAGCGAAGATATGTACTTTGCATCCCTAAGTTTGTCCAAGATGGTAGCGACAAATGGCAGAGGGTACGCTTGCATCCTTTTTCCGTACCATGCCGATAAGTGAGGCCCATGAACTATTTGATGGTTCCACTATACCATCTGCTAGCATCTTACCCAGCTCTGAATTGATTGCTTTTTGTAAGGTCGGAAGAATCGGATAGTACCTCTGCTTAATTGGAGGTGAATCCGTCTTTATCGAGTGTTCCACTTTGTTGGTATAGACTATCCCTTTCCCCATATTCTCTTTGGTCTTTGCTATTAACTCTTCAAGCTGCTGCTTTTGATCCGCTGTGAGCGTATACTTACTCTCAAAAGTATTAACCATGATTTCGTTGTTATCATTCCCAGGAAAAGACCAGTATTACTACTTGAGAGCTGATACTGGTAATCAGAACACTAGCACAACAGTACATAGCGGATAACTAAAGCGCCATTTCGTTGCCCCCAAAATTTAAAATTACTCGTCAAAATTTCGGTTTCTCTATCGATTTGTTCAACTCTTCCTTTTAGCTATGTCTCTTTGGTTTTTTACTTTTATTGAAAGAAGTTTTGGAACTGCCACTTTCCGCATGGGCTAGGACCCTTTTATAAAAATATAACTGTGATATTGTAAAGATCTTTGTATTATTATTTTTTTGTACCTTTTGCTCTTTTTATTTCCTTTTTTGATACATACTTGTTAATTGTTCTCTATATTGCATCTTTCAGGCTCTTTCTCAAAATTTTATAATTTTTATAACGTTTACATAATTAAAGCTCATACATACATAAAAAAAATTATTATTACAGGCCGGACATGTTGCTCGGATAAACCCTACAGTTCCACAACCAAAACACCGTCGCCTCTGTCTGAGGTAACGGGCTGTGTCATCATCTTGCTTTCAATTTAAGCATTTGTATTGCCGTGGCTGGTTTTGTTGACTTATGGTTGAAACTACTGCTATTTCCGTGGATATCTAAGCTAACTCGGGCTCTAGAAGGTTTGCAGTGCGCCGTGAAGGCGGGGGAACGAATGATTCTACCGAAACTCCAACAGACTCAAGGATCCGACCAAGATCAACTAGTTGTTGAATGGAGGTAACCTCACTTAAACCTAGTTGGTTCTGGTAAAACGGACTAATATTCCGCTTTAATATTTGTAATTCTTATTGTTCTGTTAAAGGAATTGTAAATCGGGAAAACAGCGTCCTCATTACTGCCACATACATTCCTATTGATTCGTCTTTACCTTGTGTACCTCGTCTTATTTCCACAGTAAGGTGGTCATTATAATCCGGAGGAAGGAATTCTTTTTGTAACTCTTCCACCAGCGACGACCAGGATTTAAATGTGAATTTATTTGTCCGATACCAGATACCAGAACCTTCACAAAAATTCGGTAACAGCGATTTACCGTTCTACCACTCAATATGTATGTACATCAAATAATGACCTTTATCAAATGGTCTATAATTTGAGGGATCGCAACACTCTCCTTTTTTGGGAATTGGCTGAACGTGGGCTAGTTTCCAAGTATACCGTATATCCCAGGAATCCTTGATAAAATATTTCACATACCTCTTCCACCCCTCACTAGTAGTTAAAGATTCTACTTGTAAATCCTGGTGGGAATAAGCTAGTATAACTTTTATACCACCATTGTTGATGAATAGCCTGCAAAAGTAGTTTTAAATAAAAGTTTTACTCATTATTTTTGGTGGCCATCTCTTAATTATTCTGAAATATTTCCAAAATCAATTAAAATCACATGGATCAGAATATAATTATATGAATTTTTTTTAAAAAGGAAAACGAAGTCATAATTTTGGAAATAATTACTTACAAGAGTGACATTCCCAATTCCTGACAATGATGAAGATAGTTTGCTTAGTTTGTGTTTTACTAGTTGATCGATTCTACCTATGATCTTTAATGAATGCTTTTGCCTTATAAAAGAAAATTATTATAATTGCAAATACGAAATGCTTTTTCATCTGTCTACGGACAAACCCTGCATATGTCAATAGTTCTTACCGCGTCGCATAAGATAAAATATACTACTCACGTCTCATTTTTATTTAAACTTAATTACTCAAATTTGTGTGACATTCGAGCTCTTATAAACTTTCTTCTTAATATTTATAAAAAAAAATTCAAGATATTTTTTTTTTATTTTCAGCATCTTCTTTTAATTATTATTTCTTAAAACACCTTAAAAAGCACCTATAAAAATTAAAAAAGATTAAATTATATAAAGTTCAAGACAAATCATCATTATTTCACGATTTTCTTCACAAAATTAAAAAATTTACTCGCCACTAGGGCGAAAAAATGGCTGAAAAAGAATTACAAGCACATGATTTTGTGCGGCGGCGAACTTGGTCACGCGCCGTCGCTATATATGACCAACTATTAGCGCCAATAGTTGCTACATCAACAACAGCCTCAACAAATCTGAAACAGCCAAAAGATCGTACAATTGCATGCCTTCTTGGTCGATGTGAATGTCTTCTAGAACTAGCAAAATATGAAAATTGTATAGCTGATGCTAAGCGTGTTTTGAAAATGTTAAGCGAGCAGAATGATTGTGCTGCTAGTATTGCTCGAGTTCGAAGACGTTTGATTCATTCTCTTTATAAGCTTAAAAGATTTCAAGTGAGTTCAAATAATATTGTTAATGAAATTCATTTTTAATATTTTTTTTCCCAATAAATCTTTTCAGGAGGCAGAAGTATCAACGAAAGAATGGATAACTGAAGCTTCAAGTCAGCCATCCTTTGCAGATATTTCAAAAACTTTAGAACGCTATAAAACCGTGATACAAATGGCAAATGGACAGAAAACAAATCAACGGATATCTTTACAAAGATTAGACGACGAAATGTCCACATTAGATACGAAATTAGAACATTGGGCCACCAATAATCTACCACTAGATAAATATAGTAAACTCCTTACAAACAAGGGTATGAAAAAACGTGATAACGGCAATGGAAACGGTAATGGTTTTCAAAAGTCTGTAGAACTCTTAGGAAACTTAAAAATTAACGAAAGTAATGAGAACATTGACGGCCGTGTTACGTGCTCGTATTGTGCGATTTCTTTTTTGGATAAAAATGAGCTTAGACAACATTGTCAAACAGAAAGTCATCAAAATGTTATCATGTCTGATGAAGGTAAGGATTTAAATATTTGTATAATAATAGAAAATTATTTTGCGTTATTTTATGTTGTCCATTTTTAGTTGTTAAATTAAAAAAAGAATATTTTACCTAATTATCCGATAATCTGTCACAAAATCCCTCGTATTAGTATTTCTTTTTTTAGAATATTATTATAAATTAGAGACATGATCATCACTATTAGTATGTCAAACCTAATCATAAGTCAAATACTGCATGAAATAACATGCAACATAAAGTTTAGTGTAATATAATTGGTTCTGTTTTTTAAAACCTGTTTACTGACGTGTACGTGAAAATGAAACCTAATTAACAGCGAAAAGTAGGATACTGCATTGCACAGACTCGATATTTTCAACATGCATGCCGTGATATGGGGACCATTACTGGCTTGCGTATTCAAAAAGAAGTAGTAGCAAAGCAATTATATAATCGTTATGGAAGAATTTGAAAACTCTAGCTATTTGTAAAACCAATCATAAAACATGATACCATGAAGGTCATAAAGTCCAATTAATTTTTTTATATGTTTACTTGTGTTTGAATTGATTCTGTTTTTTATGTGTTATTGTTACGGGTTCTGAATTTCCTTATTTATAATCCTAAGAAGATACAAAAGTTCATTCTCAAGGTAGTGGTTCTACTACTAGATTCTGCTTAATTATTTCAGCAGACATCGTTAAGACCAACTTAAGCTAACTTTTACACGGTAGTGAAATCCACGTAAGTTACCCCTCATTTTGACAACGCAAATCTGTTAATTTCATTGTAGTCACAGTTGAATTTTATAGCAAGTTTTGTTAACTTTAATCATGTTCAAAAAGTTATGTGCTTTTTTACAGTTTGGCCTTTAATCCACATCGCCTGTTGTTTCCCTTCATTGTAGTTTTTTTTTTTTTTTTTTTTTTACGGGACGAAAGATCTCAAGCACGGAGGCCAAGGCGGTCCATTGTACTAACCTGCTAAACATCTTTTCACCAAAACTTTACTGCCCTATTAATGAAGCGCATCAGGTCTAGGTGAGATGAGTTTTTCAGTTCGTCCACAAATAGGAGAGCAGACCCGAGCGTATCTAGCCTGCCTACTCGGGGCAAAGACCGGACAAGCAAATAGAAATTGTTCGGTTGTCTCAGGTCAACCACAGTTCTGTATTGTTGCCTTCCGAGCCCCAAGAGAAAGTCAGAAAAATTCCTATTAGGCCCATAAAGAAAAAGTTTTATACACCTGCAAGCGCTCAGGTGCGCCCATCGCTGCTGATGTTTCATGCGAACATCCGTTTTGATTAGAGACCTGATTACCAAGGCGGCAACTCCTACGGCAGGTTCCGGTCCAAGGAAATGAGAACCAGATCCAGACCTGGCTAGGAGGTCAGCCCTTTCATTCTACATGATCTCCATGTGCCGACAGAAGGGACACCTTCTTGTGGATACACTGCTTATCCACAGACGTCCTGTAGTCCCACAGTAACTTAGATGTTATCCGGGGGCCACTCAGAGCCATCAAGACTGACTGATTATCCGGGCGGTTAGTAATGACCTTTCCATTGATTTCCAATATAAGGGCTATCTTCGCTGCCATTGCGATGACGAAGACTTCAGCATGGAAGATAGTGGTGTGCCTTCCAAGTGAGTACTCCAAACCAATGTCAGGTTCAAGAAAGTAAACACCAGGACCGGCTCCCTCATTAGTGAGAGAGCTTTGGACAAACTAAGTGCCCAACCTTACATACCTGGAGAAGAGCACCAAGCTGGTCTTCGTAGGATTCACCGTCATATCATGACGGGTGCACCAGTCCTCAACAGTATTGAGGCCTCGTTGCATGATGTCACAGGCAGCAGTCATGCTGTGCCTGGTAATGATCAGATGGATGTTATACGCATACGCTTCACATGAGAATCCCAAATTTTTCAGCGCCGTAATAATTGAGTCCACCAGCATACACCAGAGTACCAAGGAGAGCGCGCCACCCAACACCCATCCTCTCTCCACCAGCACACAAAGGTTCGACCACCCAACTTAACGGTTAACTTTAGTCGTCTTAGCATTTGGCCGATTTGCATGATAGTGCAGACAACTCCATGGCGACAAGCTGCATCAAATACCAAATCGAAGGTGGCCCTGTCAAACGCCCTCTCGATGTCTGTCGATGTCTGTCCAGAAAGGCTTTCAGGTAAACTGTAAATGATCCAGTCCCGTTTAATGATCGTAGCCATTGAATGGAGAGCCGTTTCAGATGATTTGCCTCTTCGGTAAGCGTGCTGTGAGTTGTTTAAGAGAGAGAGGCTTTTAGAATTACTCCTTTGATATATTCATCCGCGTGCCTCTCTATAAACATTTCATGAGAAATGAGGAGAGACTTAAGGTTTGGAAATTCTTGGGGTCCATATATGGGGCCCTACCAGGATTCTGAACGAAGACAACCCTCATCCTCCTCTATACCTCAGGAACATATCCAAATGCGATAATGAAATGATCAATGGGATAAATGTAAGCATCCATCAATACGCTCTTTGCATTAAGAAGCACCTGAAAAATTCTGTCTAGACCCGGGGCTTTGAAAGACGAGAAGGTTGAGATTGACAATTTCACACTCTCGATATCAACTACCTTGGGAACAGTAAATCAATCACCATCAGTGCAGGGAGGTAGGGTATGTTCTCCATACAATTGCCGGATTTCTTCAAACCTGCAACCTGGGAAATGCGTCTAAAGGCCTCTTCCTTTGAAGCCGTAAAGGAGCCATTTGGCCTTCTCTGAACACTCAGTCTGGTCGGCGGGCACTCTTAGCAGCCTTACCTGCTCGCGATAGCCCGTCTTTGATTTCCTAACAATATTTTTGTAGTTACTCTGAGTCTGGCGGTAAATCCGCCAGTCCTCCTCCGAACCAGTCCTTCTGGCCTTATTGAAAAGCCTTCCGGAGTTTACTCACACTTCCGTCATAGGCTTGCTTCCTGTGTCCATGCTAATGAGACAGGAAACTTCGAAAGCCTCAGCCACTATGGTAAAGCTTTTCTACTGCTTTCTCTAAGGCAGCAATACTTCTGATACGTTCAGCCGGAAAAGCGAGCGTGGAAGCTGGTTCCCTGTGGTATCTCCCCCAATCAAACCGCTTCGGAGAAAAGATGAAAAGCGTTAAAGGACGAAAATATCACGTCAATGACTTCCAGTCTTCGGCTATTGGCAAAGATGGGTTCGTCGCCCTGATTCAACAACCAAATCCGTTGAAGTGATGAACTCCAGTCACAACCAACCAGGATACCAGCCGATTACACTTCGTATACTCAACCGCTCGCATTACTCCTCAGTGGGAGGGAGAACAGCAGAGTCATACGGGAAATATGCTTATCTAATAAGGAGTTTCTTATTGACTCCATCGTTCTTGAAGGAAAGCTTGGTCGAGGTAGCGTCCCTGTTACACAGATGCCAAGAGAATTCCTCCACTTTTAACCACTGCCTAGTCGGACCACCACTTGCGAAGAGAGGGAGAAGAAGTAGGCTTAGGGACAGCATTAACAATCTCCTTAGCCCTTGTCCTTCTCATTTTCTCTGCTCCACAGAGATTCCTGCCTCGGGTAGATCCGATTCGATCGTCACCTTCAGCGCCTTTCGACAGCGTAGTACCAGCGAACCCACCCGTGCCGAGATGACACTATCCATCAGGAGCATTTGCGATCTCCATAGGAGTCATACCAGCCGAGCTCCTCCGATTCCCGTGAATCTTCTAAACACGTTCAAGTGGTATTATGTTTACAAGGTTATATGTATGGTCCCATGAGTTGCGCGAGAAAAACTGTCACCGGCAGCAGAGCCTCGCATTACTACGGGAAGGCTAATTGAAACTGAAGGACGCCTGGTATGTTCCCATACTAACGACTGAGCAGCCAAGCTGCCATCAGCGTATGTTGTTCCACTTTGGCTTGGGATGGGATTAGCTTTTAGTCCACTAATCAGTGTCAATCGCACCGAATAGTAGTTATCGCCTCGCACTACCTGAAGTAGCTGAACCCAAGACTAACATCTTCACTTCATGCACATCTGGACGGACAGAATAATAGGATCCGTTATTACCAGAAAAGATAACTGTTTGATATCAACTGAAATCGAGGCAAGCTACAAGTTATTAACTTGTTGAAAGAGGATGATTGTCCCTTGTTAAATTTAAAAAAAAAAAAAAAATAGAGCTAAACCGCCATTTTCGTTGTCTTCAAGAATACGTGGAGTTCATCTAGTGCTAAACTGCCATTTTCGTTGTCTACAAGAATACGTGGAGCACATCTGATAGATATATAGCGAAGATTATCGACGAAAGTCTTTTATCCACAATAGAATTTAAATGTTCCTGTTTCTTCGCACAATTTCCTGTGTCATACGACAATCACCTTCAATTATTTACTTGGCAGATTATGCGTTTTTAAAATCAAGTGAGGTTCGGCCGTCTTTCGTTATTGAAAATTAGGACATGACCACCAAAAGCTCATCAATTGCCTTCTGTGTTGAATTAGTTAATTCTAAACCCATGTAATACTGCATACTTGACTTTTCTTTTATTAGCTGTGTTCTTTTGTGTACCTTGTTCTAGAACTGCCATATACTGGAGAGAACAAATTGTTCTGTCGATTGGAGCGAACTATTTGTACTGTTCGTTTCATTTATAAATCTTCTATGAAAATGTATGAAGGGTTCTTTTGTGTATCTTTTGCTCTGCTCAGCTCTGCGGACACAAAAGAATACAGCTTTTAGGTGTTGGGATCTGCGCTGAGCACTTAATTTAATTTTTATCCTCACAGTTTTCATTTCGTACTAGAACTTTGTAATTACCGAGAGAAAACTAATAATCCTTAGATCTGTGTAGTCTGATGAGAGCTACTGACTACCCCCATCACAAGTAAGTGAGTAACTAACTTTTGTTAGACTCTCACACTTTGATATTTGCATATTAGATGCACTTACAAGTAACAACTTGAAGTCTTCGACGAAATTAATGCAGCTTGTTAGTAAGAGTAAGTTAAGTTAGTAGAGATTACTCTTTAAGATTTTTTACCGGGGCAAACTTATATTTGTTCAAGAAGACATTTTTTTTTTGGATTCTCCGGTATATAGCAAAAGCTAAAAAAAATTTTATTTGTTATTTCATCACACAACCCATTTGATTTTGGGTGACAAATTTCAATCTTGGTTTTGACTCATTAACAGGTCCCAAATAGCGAAATTGAGTGACTTGAAAAACAAATGAAAAAATAGAACAAAGAAAAGAAATGAAAAAAAAAAAAACCAAAATTCACACCCAGAATTTTTCTGAGTTTATATGAGATGAGATCAATTTGATCTGTTTCAAAAGTGTCTTCTGCAGGCAGAAAACCAAGTCGTACCGATGATGCTAACATGAAACGCTTCTTCTTCCTTTTTCTTTTTTCTTTTTTCAGCCCACTGCGGGCGTAAACAGGTTCGATTCGTTTCGAATGAATCTGTTTTTTTAAATTTTTTAATAAAAATTGTTTTTTTCTATTTTTCTCAATTTTTTGGTGTTTTTCATTTTCTCTAATTTTGTTTCTTCCTCCTTGGCGGAATATAGGAGTTTTTGCCTCTATAACTCACACCCAGAATAGAATAATTTATTTTTTATTTTTCTCAATTTTTTGGTTTTTTTTTCGTTTTTCATTTTTTTTTTTTTTGTTCTATTTTTTCATTTCTTTTTCAAGTCACTCAATTTCGCTAGTTGATGAGTCAAAACCAAGACTTGAGACTTGTCACCCAAAATAAATGGATTGTGTGATGAAATAACAAATAAAAATTTTTTTAGCTTTTGCTGTATACCAGAATCCAAAAAATGCCTTCTTGAACAAATATTTATTTGTAATAAATAACAAGAAATATAAATTTAGTAACGACCTTTGTTGAGTCCACCCTAGTTAAGGTTAGAGCTTTAAGTCAGCAGTTAGTACTCAGAATAGTCTATAGTGATATCACCTAGTTTGAATCTTACGTGTTATCAATATTGTTGTCAAATTATTAAAGGTAACTGAACTGTACCACTTCAGAGTAGTGAATAAAAAAAAAAACAATTTTATTATATTATTGTAATTTCAGCTAAAATTTTGCTAACAAGATTTTTTTTATAGGTCGTGATTGGAAATGGCGACCACCTCCTCGGGGATATACTATAGATTCATATAGTCTTTGCGAAAGTTACATAGAATCACAATCTTGTCATTACGGATACCAATGTGTAGAGGCCCATGGTTTAGATGAATTAAACGAATGGAAGGAACGTTTTGAATATCGAAAGATGCGCTTGCAAAGAGCTTGTGAGAAAGAACTTTTTGGTAAGAGTTATACTGAAGAATTACTCGAAAAATGGGTTCAAGCTACAAGTCCAGAGAAAATTATGTGTGAAAAAATCGAAGGAGTTGAAGAGCAGTGTTCAAATGAATTAGTTACTAGCATAAGCTCAAAAGTTTCCAAGAGAGAATGGATTTTTATACTTAAAACAAAACGACATTTAAAAGCAGTGGCATTACTGCAGGACGCCCATCGGCATCATTTTTCTATTAAATCAATTATCCCAGGCGATATTATTAGTGGCAATAATTTCATTAGTAATAATAACAATAAAAAAGGAAACGGTGGATCCAATGCTAGTAGCAGCAGCAGTAGCAGTAGCAGCAGTAGTAGTAGTAGTAGTAGTAGCAGCAGTAGTAGTTCGACAAACTCAAAGCAGGCTGAAATTGATCTTAAATCGGATCAAGAATGGGTAAGCAGTATTTTTGAAAGAGCACAAGGAACCAGTGATTCACCAAGTTTCGAACATAAAATAAAGATTGCTTTTAGTACAGATATTTATGGAACATTTCGACAATCGATTTGTTTTGATTTTGGTAATGAACCAGTTCTAGTTAAACATTTATGCGTTGATGTTCTTCCTGTTGGTGATGCTGAAAAAATTCAAGAAATAAAAAAAGATATTATCAACTCAGCATCACAAAGGTGGGATGAATCTAACACAAATTTAGTAAAATTTGAAACTATTATTGGAACTCACTTAAAGACTGAAGCTTATCTTAACGATCTTAAGCGAGAAAAAGAACTACTAGAGAGATATCCATGTCCTAGAGCTGCTACATTCACACTAACTCAGTCTACGATTATAGAAAAACGATTGACAAAAAATAATTATAGATCAAGAATTCACGAATTACTCTATGTAGAGGAAATAGCTAGGTACGAACAAATCGCTCGATATAATTTGACTACGAAACTGCGGATAGCTTCGAATTATATGTTAACACCAAGTGGGATGGCAACAAGTACCGCCAAATATTCACATTCTGGAGAACTTTTTGCATTAATGACACTGGGAAAGGATATTTCTGAGGATACATCCGCAGGACGTCTTATATTGTCTAGTTGCTCTAGTGTTTACTTGTCGCTTTCATTAAAGCCTGACGATAATTCAATTAAAAGACGAGAAGTATTCGAAGCTATGATTGAAGACAAAGGAAAAAATATAATTTATATGAAACTTTCGGCAAAATGTGTGCAACAACTTGGCTTAAAACCAGAAACAGATTTACTGGCCGATATTCAATTTCAACTAAATCGACTCTCGTATTGTGAATGGCATAATGCTGTAGATAAAATTACTGACTTTAGGATCATTTTCCCTGACACTTTTATCGAACCAAACATTCCTTGGACACCTAAAAAGCAATGGGCAGACTCATGTGAACCGAAATTGAATACGAAACAGAGGGAAGCTGTTAATGCTATCACTACACCAATAAATGTCCAGCTACCTCCGATACTTTTAATAGGTCCATTCGGAACTGGCAAGACGTATACTCTAGCCCAGGCTATTAAACAACTTTTGACTCAACCTGAAGCAAAAATTCTTATTTGCACACATTCTAATTCTGCTGCTGATTTATATATAAAAGAGTACTTGCATCCCTGGGTTGAGAAAGGAATGCAGGAGGCGACTCCGTTAAGAGTTTACTATCACAAAAGATGGGTGGCGACAGTTAATAGTGTAGTCCAAAAGGTGAGTAACAATTTTTTATAGCATAAACAGTTATTACACGTTACTCTTTTAAAAATACTAAAATCTGCTGAATTTTGATATATGCTGAACTAGCTAGTAGTGCCTTCTTTATTTTCACATAGCACACTAAATATCAAATCCAGAAAAGATAAAGAAAAACGAATAAACTAGAAACAAATGTTCCAGTACAACACATTTCTCATGTAAACATAATCTGTAATAACTAGCAAACGCACTATTTCAAATTTGACCAAACTTCATCCAATTGCAAGCATTGGCCACGTTATAGAATCGTCCAGATGGATGATGCGTCTAACAAGAAATGTAGACATATATGTGTTGCATTTACGTTTGTCAAATATGAGGCAAGTCTCTCCGTCGATGATTGCTACCTTTATTCTGCTATTTAGTGTGTGATATTTTGCTAACCATACGGTGGCACATTTTTAAGCTTCATGCTTTTGTATATTGTCAATATTAACGCAACTGTGTGTTGGAACGGCTGACATATAAAATGGACTGACTGATCTCCTGTTTCATGTATTTCAAAAGTATTTGGGACTATTTTTTTAATTATGAGCCGAAGGAAGTTTTTTTAAAAGGCTGTTTTGGTTGGAAAGACCGTTGAATCTCAAGCAATTTCGCGTTCTCAATCGTTACAGTTCAGTGGGAAAGTATGCTCTCTCTCACGGAAAGAGACAGGAATATGAAAGTGGTGCCATTGCTTTCTTGCATTTTTGTTTCAACGAGCAGTGTATTTATATACGTATCAGTGGTCGGAGCGCATATTTAAGAACCCTTTTATATTAAAAATATTATATGTGGGTGCTAGGCTTCTCTATGAATGAAAAGTAAGTATTTAGCGGAGAATTAGAAAATCGTCTGTGATCAATGCTTTTTCTTACCTTTCATTGTCGCATAATATTAAATAGTATAATATGACATATGTTATAGAATTGTAGAGTTAGGACAGTGTATACAATATCAAGCTGGCTTCAAATCGGGAGAAAACTCGGACGTTGGTAAATTCTGCGGGGATGCTGATGTGGAAATGGGCACACATGTGAAATTCTTTTATTTCACATATATGAAGACGCAGTCAAGGTTTTAAACCCTGGCTGTTATTTGATGGGGTGTACGCGGCACATAAACTACTACACCAGGAAAAGTCTGAAAAGTAACGGGTTAAATATATAATGAAAAATGCCGATATCTGATTGAAAACAAAACTGAACTATTTATTGAACTTGTTTCTCTTTATATTTACAATTTATTTTTAATAATTCTTACTAATCTAGCATTTCCTCACTGTCGCAAGTCGTGCTAGAAAATTATGGAATTTTCAATAAATTGATTGAATGGAATGTAATAAGCTGTAAGTATGTGCTGACAATAAATTTGTTGGATATGCACGTACAATGATCTTAAATTATTTTAATTCTATATTTGTTCATTCTCCAGCCCGTTGAACACTCGTTCAACTTAGTTAGATCTGCAAGACGCGATTTGGACTTCTTGGTTGTGGCATCGGTTTAGTCACCCTTGGGTTGTAATACTTTGTTCTAGATGTCCATCCATTAACAATTCCAGCCTTGGCCGTCATTATGTGATATAATTCCAACACATTCTCTTGATTAATAGGAAGCCGGAAGTTAAGTGGTAAATTATTCCGCATTCTCATAATTTCTTGCCTTAGCTGTTTACCCGATAATAACAGCGGGTTTATTTTTGCATGGCGAGTGTGTGTAAGTACTTCAATAATTGCTGATTGAAATCGTTGGAGGTTGCTGGAGACGAGTGACATTTGGATTGCCAATGAACTGAATAAATGCTGGATCTTGGTTTGCTGACCTTGTTCGTCTTTGTTATTTATTCTGCCAATTATTTGACGTATTTGAGCATCTAGCGCCTTGAACTTCTCTTCTGTCGTAGCTTGGTCGTGTTTGATGATGTTTATGGTTGAATCGATTACAGATGTTTGATTTTTCAAGAGATGTTGTTCATTTTCCTGAACCGAATTTACTGTTCTAGACATTTCTTCTGCATATTGGGAATCAAGAACGCCGAACAATGCCTTCGCTATATTACCGACGACGTTGATTGCCCCGCTTTTTTGTCTGTCTAGGAGATGTTGCGATATTAATTCATTCTCTTTATTTAATTCTTCCAGGATATGCTCAAATTGGTGAACTAATTGTAGGCACGAGCACTTGTTAGTTATAATTAATTGATTGCACAGGTGTTGTAATGCTGTGGTCCCGTTTTTTTGTGTTGACTTCCATCCAATAAGGCTGCAAATCGTAGTATTCTATCAGCTTCCACTCAGTTGTTATCAGGTTTATTGTTCTGAGATTTTCAAAGTGTATGCCAAGTTGGGTCTTAAATTGGGTAACTTCAACAGGATCTCCTTTTATAACTTTTATCACAAATATTGTCCCTGGCTTAACATCTTGGGATGCTTGCTTCCACTTGAGACGATGTTGAAGCTCGTGCAAGTATTCGACTGACCAACGTTTCCAGAATTGCTGCTTGAAGTGAGATACTGCCTTCCAGTGTCTCAATAGATTGGCGTTAGTTGGTTTCGCTTGAGCATCTACTGTGGTGGTTAATGGTTCCCCTACTAAAAAGTGCCCAGGAGTGAGATCTGTGAGGTCATTTGGATCTGAAGACATTGCCGTCAGAGGACGTGAATTGAGGATTGCTTCTATTTCTACTATTACAGTTTCCAATTCCTCATATGTGAGCGATGCTGATGAGATGCTTCGTTGTAGCAAGTGTTTGGCTGACTTGACTACAGCCTCCCACAACCCACCGAAATGAGGGGCTCTTGGTGGAATGAAATGAAAATCGAGAATCTTGTTGCTACAAATTGATGTTATTTTGTCCTGAGCTGGGTCTGAATATATCTCATCCTGCAATTCTGCTAATTCATTTTTTGCGCCTAGAAAATTTGTGGCATTATCACAATAGATTCCCTTCTACCAATAAATCGTTTTAATGCGTCAATGAAAGGTCGCTCACTACTTCCAGGTGTACAGCCTTTGTAGCAAAGCAACAAAACATTGCCACATAGGCTTTGTGCGGTCGCTTGTCTCTTATTTTGTAGTGAACCCAGAGAGGACCACAGAAATCAACGCTGAGTTGATGAATGGCCGGGCTGGTTGAACTCTCAATGGTGGTAGGTTGCCCATTATTTGTGTTAGCAATTGCGCATTTGACGCAATGTTGTACTACAGCACGCGTAAGGGTCTTTCCTTTAATAGGCCAAGACCTTTGTCTTGTTTTGGATAGTAACCCCTGTAGACTAACGTGGTAGTTTTCTCGATGCGTATCGACCATTAAAATTTGGTTAATTTGTGTGCGTAGGACAGCAACATAGGATGTTTTGCGTCATATGAAAGGATGGAAGCTTCCAAACGACCTCCTACTCGTAAGATACCTCTATCGTCTAAAAACGGCAACAGAGTGGCCAATGAGCTTGTTTTGTTAGGCTCATTGTATCGTTGTAGATGGTGAATATTTTCTTTGAATTCCTTTTCTTACATTTTACCTACGATTAAGAATAATGAATCATCTATCTCTTTAGCAGTAAGTGACCTTCCCTTCATAAGCTTATCACCTAGTCCTTTAGTTCTTTTGATAAATCGTAGAATATATCCAACCACCCATTATAGCTTGCGGAAGGAGTGTGATTTATCTTATGTATAAAGTGGATTGAACTGTCTTCATCTTCCATTGATACAGTTAAAGGAAAGGCCGATGCCTTTCTTTCTTCGTTACATTGAGCACTTTTTTTTATAAGGCGGGGGCCATACGCAGGTATGGAGGGCCGTAGAACCAAAGATTGCAGGTTTTTAACTTCTCTGGGCCGATTCCTCTGGACAGAACATCAGAACATCTCCATTGTTCGGGGATTGAAGCTTCTTGAATGGCTGCAATTTTATTTGCCAAAGGTCTGGAACGAAGTGAATGTAGCGTTTATCCAGGCGAGCGTGATCTCTGAATCAGTCCAGAGGTAACTAGGTGTTTCTCTGAAGGTCAAGTCTCCTTTTACTCGGGCCATTAACTCTGCGGCTAACTTGGCAGCACATAGCTCTAGCCGTGGGAGGCTTACATTTTTTGTTCTAGCGACTCTGGATTTTGCACATAGAAGATTGACAATGATTCTTCCTTCACTATTGATAGAGCGAACATATATAACTGCGCCATATGCCTTTTCAGAAGCATCAGCAAATCCATGCAGTTGTATTGATCTCGGTGCTTCAGTTGAGAGGACATATCTTGAAAACTGTTTATTGTTCAGTGTTTTCAGACTGTCCCGAAACCTAGTCTATTTAATGTAACGTTCGATGGGAAGAGCGCCGTCCTAGTCAAGTTTGAGCATCCACAATTCCTGAAGGAATATTTTGGCAGTAAGTATAATGGGCGCCAAGATCCCAAGGGGATCAAATAACCGAGCAATTTCTGATGCGACTATCCTTTTCGTTACCTTATTAGTAGATTCCCAATTGCTTCTTACACAAAACTGTTTTTGGCATCCATGTTAGGCCGAACGTTTTAACAGAGACGTCCTTTTCATTTGTGAAGTTTAGTTGAATTTTTTGATCCCTAAGGGTATATTCTGCAGCAATCGTGGATGGTTTGCGCACCATTTGCGTTCTTTGAAACCTGCTTCTTTGAGTACAGCGATTAGTTGTGTTTGCATCTCGAGAGTAGTGGCGAGGGAGTTAGTGCCAGTCATAACATCGTCTACATAGAATCCTGTTTGTAGTATTTCGCTTGCAACTGGATATTTGGTTGCTTCTATTTGGGCTAACCGTTGAAGACATTATATGGCTAAGTATGCTGCCGCAGGTGTGCCATATGTAACAGTTGGTAGCATTTCAGCGTTTGGTTTGGATCACTTCTTCATAAGATGGCGTGGTATTTTCTGTCTTCTTAATGTACCCTTACTTGCCGATACATTTTTTCTATATCCGCTGTGAATACAAAACGTGGCAAGCGAAACCGAAGAAGTGTGGTAAATAGGACATTCTGGATTGTTGGATCTTTGTGTAAAATGTCATTTAAAGAAATGTTTGTGGATGTTTTCGTTGACGCATCGAAAACCACTCTTAGTTTTGTGGTGCTACTGTCTGGCTTTATTACACAATGATGAGGAAGAAAGTAGTGTTGTGATGAAATGTGGCTTGAATTAATTTCTTCCATGTGCCTTAGTCGTATGTATTCGTCCATAAAATCGATATACTGTTTACGTAAGTCTTCGTTTCTTGCAAGGCTTTTTTCTAATGTATTAAATCTTTGTAGGGCAATGTCTCTTGAGTGGCCAAGGGTGCTTCAGTCTCCTGCAAATGGTAGGCGTACAATAAAACGTTTGGTTGAAGTGTGCTTCGCATTGTTTTTCTGAGAGCGTGAAGTTTTTTCTTGGAACTTCTTCCGCTTCCTCAATCTTCCAGAATATTTCGATGGCCTTGTCTAAATCTACCTCAGAATCTGTGCATACTCCACAAGTCGCCACAGTTGCCGTTGTACCACTAATCTTGCCAGCTACGATCCAACCAAAGACAGTGTTTTGTAAGGTTGGCAGATTTGGTCCCAAACAGACTGGTCCAATAGATAGAACCTGAAGATAAAACTCGGCTAGTCAGTGCGATATTCTGTGGTATTTTCCAAGATGATGTGTCCATTGGTTGACTGGGCTGATTTGAAATTATATGAGTGAGGACAAAGGCCTCCAATCTGGTAGAAAACCCATTTATTCTGGAGTTCAATGTGGCACTTGTTCTCTTCTGTGAGTGCTGCCTTCCACTTCCAATGCCTTGTATGTGCAATGATTCTTGCATTGGGTTCACACATAGCCTTTTAACAATTTTTGTGGTAATCAGATGGCACGGCATTCTATTTCCTTACCACTGTCACTCACTAATTTAACTCAGAAGTACATGATCTAGCTTTTCTTTGTTCTTGTAGGCAGTTAAAGCAAGTGGCTGATGTTAACTGCAGGAGAAGGGATGAATTCCTGAACGTTAGGCCTTAATTGACGATCTGCTGGCCTGTTGAATACCTTCGGAGGTTCAGTCCGTTGAGTTTGCTCTATGTGGTCTAGGGTGTTATGCCTCATAGCGCATCTGGTGCATCCTCTGAGGGTACAAGTCGAAACCAAATGACCTGGCTTTAGACAATTAATGCACAGGTTGTGTTTACGTAGTAAATTCAGCTTGCAGCTGGGTGACATTCATAGGAATCTACTGCAGTGAAAGAGTTGGTGGTTATTACTGCATGCTGCACATCTTTGATTTGATGATGTAGTTGATGTTAGAATTTTGGCTGTACTCTGTCTTTTGCTATAATCGTCTGGACCCCCTTATGGCCCAATGCTTCAAGAGATTGAAAGCTAGTTTCAAGAAATGCCAGAAATTCCTTAAGTGATTGAATCTCCTTTGGATTGGCTAACGATTGTTTGTAAAGTTGGTGTGTGGTCTTATCCACTTTTTTGAGTAAAATGTGGAGCAGGAGTGGATCCAAATTGTTCGTAGGTATGCCAAGATTTTGCAATCCTAATATGCACTCTTGCGTTGTGTCATGCATTGTCTTTATTGATGTGGCCGATGAAGTTTCTGCTGCATGAGATGACTGGTTTAGTAATTTGTTGATGAGTGCTGCGACTAATAATCTTTTGTTTTCGTATCTGTCCTGTAATAATTTCCAAGCAGTCGATCAGATAGCGTGAAGTGTCTCACCAACTTCTCAGCTTCTCCCACTAGATTCATCTTCAAGTACCACATCTTTTGACAATTGCTCATTGTCTGATTGTGGACCATCTGAGAGAACAGATCGAAGAATTGTCGCCATTTTTGGTAGTCGCCATCAAACTTTGGTAGCGTTATTTTTGGTAAACTTGCAATAGCTGTATTAGATGCTGGAGCCTGTGTTGACGGCAGAGGAGCATGGCCTTGTTTTTCTATGATTGCAAATAATTCGATTAGATGGAGATGCACAATGTCTTCTAGCTGCATATAGCCTTTGGTATCATTACCCACTGTGGTGGGGTCCTCTACTAGCTCGCATATGGTGCTGTTTTGCTCTTCCACTTGGAACCAGTAGTGCTAAATTGTCTTGACTTTTAACTCGAAGGACTGTAGATGTTGGTTGGCGTCCCAATTCTTGATTGTGGCGAATAAGTGATAAAGTGACTGAATTATCACTCTTTGTCTTCTCATTATTCTGGTTATCTCTGATAATGACTTAGCAGATTCAGGTAAATTGCATGCTACCAAGGGCTTGGGCATAGCTCCTTTGGAAGCTCCTTTTGTGGTTGATGTATTCGTCAATTGGTTTTGTTGTTCATCGTTGGCCATTGAAATTAGTGGCTTTTCAGATGTTTGACTATTGGCGTCTTTCTTCAATTGCATGATTTGGTCAGTGAAATGTTCAACATATTGTTCATACAATTGAGCCGTCGTTTCATAACATCCCGTGGTGAAATATGAATGGTTTATAGGCGGAGAAGGCAGATTTCTGATTTCTTCATCGATCTTCTTGAAAAGGGACCATGCTGCTTCTAGATGACGAAGCCTCTCTTCATAGTAAGTTACTGTTGTTTTCCTATCGAGTGAATCTTTATCGTAGTTAGAAGTGACTTGTTTCACTCCTTTCGCATTTTCCTTTTGCTCAGCAGCTAGTTGATCCATATCTATGGATTGCGTACTCTTTGACATGTTTCTTCTTGTAGAATTTGAAATTCTTCTGAATTGTAGCAAGCCGAAATATCAGAAATGATGGTTGATGTGTTTAACTGTGATTCAAGTGTTACACTTAGATCACGTCGGGTTCACCAAAAATGTGAAATTCATTTATTTCACGTATATGAAGACGCAGTCAAGGTTTTAAACCCTGGCTGTGCTTTGATGGGGTGTCCGCGGTACATAAACCACTACACCAGGAAAATAGTCTGAAAAGTAACGGGGTAAATATATAATGAAAAATGCCGATATCTGATTGAAAACAAAACTGGACTATTTATTGAACTTGATCCTCTTTATATTTACAATTTATTTTTAATAATTCTTGCTAATCTAGCATTTCCTCACTGTCGCAAGTCTTGCTTGAAAATTATGGAATTTGCTGACGGTGAGGAAATGCGCGTGTGAAATTAACGAAGAATTCACATATGGAGCAATGAACTTTGTGCATATCCAACAAATTGATTGAATGGAATGTAATAAGCTGTAAGAATGTGCTGACAATAAATTTGTTGGATATGCACGTACAATGACCTTAAATTATTTTAATTCTAAGATTGTTCAACACGTCTAAACTATGTCACGAAAAGTGTTTTCCCAATTCTGGTACAAAAAACAAGGAGATTGGGGTCTGCTCGGACAGCTAAGCTGCTATTAAATTCTTCCTCAGATCAAAGCAATATTATTGGAAAAGAAAACGCGGACGAACTCGTTAGTTTTTGAGCAGTCTTAAAGACATTCCCCTCCACAATCGGGATTGCGCCAAAACGCTTTAGTAAACAAGGACTTGTATAAGAAGTTTGGATACTGATTTCATAGAACGGAAGTGTTCCATTTCAAAAGTTCAGAGCGCGCGTATTCGGAGTTAATTGATCTAACCTAATAAATGTCAGATAAATTCTAATACAAAATTGGACCTGGAAACTACCCGATGTTCAGCCTATTTCTAAAATAAAGTGGGAACCCTCAAATTACCGGACCTTTGGAAGGATTTTCCATCTATTATTAATTCAAATTTTATGAATCAATTAAAAACTAATCACTTCATAAATGACCGCCAATATGTCTAATCTGAAGTCTCTGTTGTTTGTTTGTCACCCCAATTTTTGTGAGCTTGTAATCGTTGCCCTATATAGTCTGGTCGCCGTTACTTTCGAACCTCAACTTATTAACGATGAAGTGCTCGATCCAGGGCTATTTTCTCTCTCCATCTCTATCAATTTTCATTTTTAATTTCTTTATCAGGTCATTGAATAATTACCTTAATGTATTGCGTTATTTTTCAAATTTTCTCATATATTTAAAACGAGAGCATCAATTTATCACTTCCATTTTTTTTTTAATATGGAGCATTGACTTCCGATTCACTGACACTTAACTCTCTTCGTATTAATATTTCTAGCAAGTTAAGGCAGACTCTGTTGCCAATGAAAAATAGAAATATCTTGGATATCTGAATAGGTGTAAAAATGATCACAGCCACTCGAATTTATCACTTCTCCTGTATCAAATGTAGAAAAGGATTTCATTCCCACTTCTGAACCAGTGTTATATCGACTCGCTAGAGTATCACTGAAATGTCGGATGCCCTTCGCTGCTTCATCGCTGTATATTCTTAATAGAAAGTAAATGGAAAACAAAAATACTACAATCTTAAAAATTATTTAGGACTTTTTTTTACAAATTATTTAAAGGATAATATTCACGTGAGTGAATGAGTGCTTTCATGAGCTACATAAAACCACTAAGCGTACAATATATAGAAAATTAAGCTAGAGGATAAACTCTCTACCTCCCACTCTTTTGACGCCAAAATATTAAGAAGGAACAAAGTTAAAATTAACCGCTCAGTCACGATCACCGCAGCTAAATGCTGTCCACAAGGAGGAGCCCTTTCTCCGCTCTTGTGGTCGATTGTAATTGATGATCTCCTATTGAAATTTATTATCAGATGGAGAAAAAATAATCAAAGGAGAACCGAGGCTTTTCTTAAAAAAAAAAAACCCAGCGGCTTGCTTGTTTTGGAATATCTGGTGCCATGAGTACCTGTCCTAGAGCAGCCATGGAAGTTTTATTAAACCTTTCAGCTCTGGATGAAAAAGGGAACGATTCCCAGTGCTATTTGACTGCGAAAGGGGAAATAGTTCAAGCCAGGTGATCTGGCGGGTAGTATCTTAAAACAGATATCCTTCCAGCAAATGACGACAATATCTGATATAATCACACTCAAGGTGGATTTTTTTAAATCATTTGACGTGTGGTTTTGTGAAGCCAACACAATGACGTTCCACTAAACGGTCCTTCCAGCAAGCATCAATGGTGTTGTTTACAGACGCTTCCAAAACGAACAGTGGGAGTTGGACTGGGGTATACGGCCTTCCCGTATCCCAAGCTGAGGTATCAGCCATAGAAGAATGCACCAATACCTCACACATGGAGAGGCATTTGTGGAAAATTATAAAATCATTTTCAATGTAGACATTTCCACCTTACAGGCTGAAACAAAAATAATAAATAAAATTCCAAACAAAGAGCATTGTAGTACATTTGGAAAGACTGAAAACAGAAATTAATAAAGACTTCTGCCCAAATTTATACAAGTAGTTGCAAGCAGCTCTGGGTCTTGTCAGCTCGGCCGTCTGTGAACGGAGCTTTTCCATCGAGTTAACAGTTTGTTAAGAGCAACTTCTTCAGGAGAGGTTTTCGAACATGATACTCATAAACATTGAAAATGATATAATTAAAAACAAACTAACATTGCAACAGATGGTAAATAAGTTTGCAGAAAAAAAAAAACCGTAAACTAAAGCGTATACAGACTTTAACTATCTCTACTTCAGCCCTTGTAAATTATTTAAATACCCCTTCTAATAATAGAGGTTATCTACATCCTGATAAGAAATCTTACCGCCTTCAGTAAAATAGAAAGAAAATTAGCGCAATACATGAGTAGCTGTAGAACAGAAATTGACATGCTGAATCGATATCCTTTGTTAAGAAGGTTGGTAATCAAGTGCCACAATCCGCTCTCTTCCTCCGGACATGTGGAGCGTTGATTTTCATTTGCAGGTCTCATAAATGCTGCTCAAGGACAATCATAATCTGATGTGACATTTGTTTTGCTACAGGCTAACTCAAATACTATATGAATAACTTCCAAAATTATGTAGAAATTAAAACAGCAAAAGCTTATAAGATATTTTATGATATTTCATAATTGGAAACCTTATCCAGTTATATAATTATTTATTAGATTTTTCAAAATTTCTGATTTGAGTTTTCGAAAGCTCTTGAATCTTATAAGTACCAGTACCAGTACCTGGATTTGTACTTAAAAATTTTTAAGTACCAGTACCGGAACTTGTTCGTAAAAGATTTGAAGTAAGGGTCCTTGTACTGGTACTTGGAATAAATACTGGGAATTAGACAGGGCGTGACTATCATATCAGATTCGTGTATGGAACTTGAGGATTCTGATTTATTTTTCTTAATTCGTGAGAGAAGCCAAGGACGGTATGTAGAAAACAAGTCTCTTAATTAAACGACACCACTTTCTTTTATTTTTGTTCGAAAATTATGCAAACTTTATTTTATTTTTTCAAATAAACACTACTTCCTATGATTTAAGAAAAATTTAAATCGCGTTGGATGTTTGTAGGGAATAGACTAGTGTCGCTTGGGTTAATCCCAATGAAGAATAGAATTCAATTTCACTCAATTCGCCAATTACATTGCGTACTAATCTATTCTAACAATAAAACTAAAACTATTTCGTAAATACTCGACTCCGTTGGTCTTGACAAGCAATAAGTATCGGCCGATCGCCGAATCTTGATTGAATACGGATGACTGATACTAACTGATAAGCGATGTATCATGCTTTTCTCACTCCGGGTTCTCAATAACATTCAACAATTATAATAAAGTATGAGAAACTTGAAAACTGTTCGTTATTCTTCTGACCTTAACATCGTAACCTCGACAAAGACTGCCATATCTCAAAAGCTTTTCTTATAAAAATCGCCCCGAATGTGCACACGCACCTGCATTTGCAGTAAATTAAAAGTGCTGATCTATGTAGTTTTTTTGATTTCTAGGGGGCGGAGTTAATGATGTCTGCGATTTGTAAAATGAGAATTAATTTATTTTTTTATTTTTATAAGAATTATATTATTTTGTGTGTGCTATTTTAGCGGATATTATGTTCTATAATTTAGATTATGTTTCTTGTGGGTTCTGTAACTTATAGACTCTGTACTCTCTGTAACTGAAACTTTATGGTTTTTTTAATCTATGAAATTTCATTAGCTCTAGGCATTATATCAACATCTGGGAATACTCACTAGCTGGTATACTTCGCAGACAAAATGTTTGTTAAAACCTATGTACGAAAGTTAGGAGATCTGGCCCAACCCAGAAAAAGTCCTAGTTACGCCAATGCACCTCTTGCGGAAAAACAAAAGAACTCCTACTACTCAGAAGAACAGAGTTTAATATAATCACATAGCTCTTCTCAGGCCACTGCTCTTTGCAGAATCATCTGAATAAGATGGGCTTGCATAATGTCGCTTCTGCTAGGATGCTCATGAAACTTCAGAGCACTTACTCTGCAACTGCGAAGCATTAGCCAGTCAAAGATTACTCCACATCGATCATTCATTTCCTCCACCAAACTATGTATGGAATCTATCCCAGAATGGGATATTAATAGTCTAAACATAGAAAAGCAGTAAATTGAACGGAGACTCACAATAGATCTTTCAGGTCGCAATGAATGCGAGGCTAGAGCCTGCATACCTATCAGCTTAAATCTACTATAAATAAAATTGACTGTAGGAGAAGTCTTGATCACTAAATTTAGCTCATTTTTTTATTTATTTATTTTTTTTTTTTAATAAAGCAAAATCAGCAAATTAAATATTCTGATGTGTTGTATATTTCTCCTTCAGTATTGCATCATTGATGGAACAGGAAATTTTCGGCGTCCAACAGTTGAAGATGTTCTTAAACATAGAATTGTAGTTGTTACGTTAAGTATATCAATGGAGTTAGCTTCACTTGGCTTACCTAAAGGATATTTTACGCATATCTTTCTTGATGAAGCTGCACAGGCAATGGAATGTGAAGCAATAATGCCACTGGCTCTGGCAAATGAAAACACAAGAATTGTTCTCGCTGGTGATCATATGCAAATGTCTCCAGAGTTATTTTCAAATTTCGCCAAAGAACGTAAATTACACATATCCCTCCTAGAAAGGCTGTACGATCATTATCCCTCGAATTTCCCTTGCAAAATTCTTCTTTGTGAAAATTATAGAGCACATGAAGCGATTATAAAGTTTACCTCAGAATTATTTTACGAGCAAAAGCTTATAGCATCAGGAAAACAACCAAAACATGATCGTTTCTATCCTTTGACATTTTTTACTACCCGAGGAGAAGATGTACAGGACAAGAATTCAACAGCATTTTACAACAATTCAGAAGTTTATGAAGTTGTTGAAAGAGTTTGTGAGCTCAGGAAGAAGTGGCCTAGCTCATGGGGAAAAATAAATGATCAAAGTATTGGGATCATGACTCCGTATGCTGATCAGGTAAATAAGACTTACTTTAAAATAATTTTAATATATTGCTTTAAAAAGGAATGTTGTATTAATAAAAATATTGTCGTGTCCTTTAGGTTTTTCGTATTCGTTCCGAATTAAGAAAGCGACGAATGGGTGGAATATCGGTTGAACGCGTTCTAAATGTACAAGGTAAGCAATTTCGTGCAATTTTCCTGTCTACAGTGCGAACACGTCGAACATGTACACCAAATGATAATTGTGCACAAAATGATGACGCCGATTATGGTTTTTTAAGTAATTCGAAACTTTTAAATACGGCAATTACTCGAGCACAAAGCTTAGTGGCTGTCGTTGGAGATCCTGTTGCTCTTTGTTCAATTGGACGCTGTCGTAAAGTTTGGGAAAGATTTATTGATATTTGTAATCAAAATAAATCTTTATTCGGCATAACATGGTCTTATCTTAGATCTCAATTAGATGGTGTTGAATTGAAGCGCAGCTATGTTCTCAATCCATTAGCGCCTGAATTTATTCCTCGTGCTTTACAACCTGAAGCTTATCTCAGAAAGCAAGCGGCAATAATAACAGCTAACACTCAACAACAAATACAAGCAATAAATCAAGCAACAAATCAAATTCCACCAGTTTACGGGAATCATGCTTACGGAATGATAAATCAAGCTGCGCTTGGCCCACAAATGTTACAGAAAAATCCTCAACAAGTTCCCATGCAAAGTCCAATGCAGATGCGACCAATTGGACCTCCACCACAGCCTTATAGTATGGCTGGGCCACCTCAAGTTACCCATAATCAGCAACAGCAGTTTTCGCCTTATATGATTTGGCCGCAGCAACAACCGCCGAGTCAGTTGGTAAGACCAAATTATCCTACACAACCTCCACCTCAACCTATACAACCCCCGCAAACGCAGAATCCAAATGTGAGCTTATGGGGACCACCACCTCAATCAAACCCCTGGGGAGTTATTCCAAAATCCGTTGTAGCGGCAAATATCAGACCATCATCACAAACTCAACCGCAAACTCAGCAAGTAAATATGAATATTAATTTAAGGCCGCCCGCTCCACCCCAACCTCAGTTACCTCAGCAGCAAGTACAAGCCATGCGTAATCCACACGACATAAATTTCTTGAATAAATTTGTTTATCCAAACACAACAAGCCTTGCCAATCAGAATGCAGTTGCTATGAGTCAAGTTAATATAAGAACTCAAATGCATAATGGTCCTGCAAGCCCGGCCATGACAGCTCCAACACATCCTATGATTGTTGCTGACCCTAATTCATCTAATTCACAAAGAGTTAATCATATACAAAGCGCAACAACACTTTCGCAGCATCCTTATATGATAGGGCCACAAACGGTACAAAAGGAAAAAGAATTCCAATTTTTAAATAACGTCCACAATATCCCAGTAAATCTTACAGCAACTGGATCATCACAACCTGGAAACGTTGCGATCCCACCTTCTACAATTCCTCCAACAACAGGAACAACAGTTATCCATAATGTTGTACAGCAGCAGCAAACAAATTTTCAGCCAATTCAAGATTACAGTATTTTGCTTCCTCCAAATATGAACTTCTATGATATGGCTCTTGAACCTAAGGAATCCCAATACAAGTGGTACCTGAGACTGTTAGAAACGCACGGCCAAGAGGCGGCTAACAAATTTACGGAAGTCCTTAGGCAAGTTATGAGCACACCTCAAGCAACATTATTGAACTCTACAGCTTTAGTAAAAGCGGTACAACCTTCAATGCAGAGTCAAGCATCACGATCTAGCTTGTACGGAAATAACACTCCTTCGCTTGGAACGCCTGCTGTAAATGACAGCAACAATGTCAATTTCAATCAACAAATTGATCTCGTTTTTAATTCGCTCATGAATGGCAATGATATGAGTCAGCCTATTTTACGTGATCTGCTTGGAATGGTTAGTAGTACGTCAAGTAACAGCAGTATAAGTAGCATGCTCAGCAAGGATTATTCTCAACAGCAACAACAGCATCAACAACAACAACAACAGCAACAACAACAACATCAGCAGCAGCAGCAACAACAACAACAGCAGCAGCAGCAACAACAGCAACAACAACATATTGTTCAACAGTATTCAAGCAATCATCTTCTAGGCAACAATAGTGATATAACATTATCCACACGTGCTGAATCAGTACCGCTATATCGTCGACAAGTCATGGGAAACGGCAGTGCCGGGTACCATAGCTCGACACCGTCCTCTTCAAATACACAATCAATTGCTTCGTCACCGCCAGATCACCTGTTAGAAAATAGCAACAATATCACTAGCACCCACAACGTGAATTTAATCGAATCTTTGTTTAGTGCTAGCGAACTTAGTCCTTACACTAATGCTAGTTCAATTCAAAAACTTTTTTACAATTACCACGTTAAGGGAAATGATTCAGATTTTATGGTGAATTCTCGTATTCATCAACCACCCCCACAACAACAGCAACAACAACAGCAACAACAACAACAGCAACAATTACAACAACAGCAGCCGCAGCAAAAAATTCATCAGAATCATCAACAGGTACATAGTAACACCAATACTAGTAGTTCTAGTAGCAATACAACATATGCATCAGTTTTAAGCCAAGGTAGTGCTCCACAACATCCAGCTCATGCTCCACAACAGCAACAACAGCATGGCAATATGTTTTCCCATAGAACTTCAAATCATAATTCACATGACGATAAAGATCCTTTCGCTGCTATTCGTGAACTTGGACAGAGATCTAACGGATTTTATAACTATTTTCAGTGAACCTCTTAATGTTGGATATGTTGAGACAAAAAAAAAAAAGTAAATATTTGTAGATTTTTTTTATAGATATAAGAGTTTTGGATAAAACAAAAAAAAACAAAAAAAATTAGCAGATCTAACGTTAATTGAAAAAACAAAAATAAGAACAAAAGTTAAGGATGAGGAAATTTATGAATTGCGAATATAATTTATTTTTAATCTTTGAACTGAAAAAGCAAGTTTTATTATGAAATGAAATCTAAAATAATTCAGATATTTTTTATTATCATTAGTCTAGAATTATTGAAATCTAATTGTGATGATTTTAATTTTACTATATTAAGTACTACTACATACTACCACAACTGATAAGAAATTTTTAATTGTATCAGAATGAAGTAGATTTTCAGATGTGTTTACGGAAAATTTCTTATAAGTTTCGAAAAGCAGAAATCAAATAAAAATTTACTTTTAATAATCATAATCGTATTATGCTAATTTTAAATAATGAAATCTTTATTTTATGTATCGATTGACACTCAAACATAAATATTTTTGCTTAAAACCGCATGTTTTAAGTATACGAGTATATATGTACATTTTATTGCAAATATTTTAAAAGTATGTATATTGTAAAAATCTTGAATACGTATTTTTTTGTTAAATTAAAATTACAATGTGCATTGAGAACTCAATTTACTACACTCAAATCAAACACCAACGTTAAAATGGTTAGGAAAAGAAATGTATTTTACAATACTAAGGTAACAATAACAATTAGCGTTTTGCTGCGTATTGTTGAAAATGAACTGTAGACAATGAGCAAAATATTAAGGCCTAATAACAGTTTGCATAACATAGTATAACAAGGGGCAAAATTGACATTTAGTGAATATCAAAACTACGAGCAATTAATATTTTCATATTACCAAAAATTCTAATAAGTTTGGAAGGTTTCATGCTTAGGCAAACTTTTGCCATTATTCAAGGTTTTGATCTTGTTTGGGGTTCGGATCTGCGTACACAGTCAACCCATTGTAATGAACAGAATTCGTGTAACTTCTGGTAACTCACAGTTAACTTGTAACTTAATAAGGCAAATCTAAATAAGTAGAAACATGAGTAGACACTGCAATTTTTTTAGGGATTATTGTGATTATTGTAAATTTATCAGGAATTTATATTTGAACAAAGATGTGATGAAATACGAAAACAAAAACTCACATTTGGGGTCAGGTCAATCACTGATGAGCTATAAAAGCGAAAAATTTCATACATTTCACAATTATTTAATAGTCGCGAATTTTGTATCTATTCTACTCTGCCGGTGGCACTTTCATGGCTGGCAAATCAATACAATTAAAATTATTTTTCATTTTATGCGCGTTGACGTTTTCATAGTTTACGCACGCAGCCTCAGAATCATTATATAAAACGTTTCCTCTTAAATTCAGTTATATATTGATCTCTTTGATTTGAAAAAACGTTTAGTACACATCACATAAACATTATTTCTGAAGAGTTTATATTTATTTATTTATTCCATAGAAAGAAAAGGAGGAATGCGTGAATGTTTCATTACGAGAAGAAATTAAAACAAAAAAGGATAAACTCTTTAGTGCTTTTTCTATTAAATTCTATGATTTAAGTTCTTATATTCTTTATAATCACTAAAGAAGACAGCTGGTGGCTACTTTCGACATTAAGGCCTTTTGAATTCATCGACGTTTTTCCTTTTTTCTTAATTTTCCCTTCAATGGGTCTGATGTTTGGTAGGTTATCTACATTTTCAACATATTGGAAATATTCTTTTCCACAAACATTTCTTTGTGGCTGTGTTTGAGAGTACGAATATGTCCAATCGGCTCACAAGATTTGTGTAGTAAATTTCCAAATTTCCTCTTGAGCTCTCCTTTGGGGCTATTGGCATTTTTAAAATAGTATTCTGGAAAAATGTACACATATTGACTGCTAATAATGGGTACAAGAGTTAAGAGATGGGTAATGCACAAGAATCCTTCCCCTACAATAATGTACTTTCTGCTTCTTGAAAGGTCTTACATCAATTTTATTTATCTCCGGTGACTGTTTTTAAGTTTATTTGACAAATCACTGCTGGACCTTTAGGAGCTTGGATTAAAAGTGTTCGCATATGTTTTTTAAGAACATGATAGTCAGAACTCATTGTTCGACTTAACTTTGGCTACTCAAATGCATATACTCAACTAAATAAAAAGGACATCCTTGTATAAATTTATTTGATTTTTACAATAACGCATTCAGATCTATTCGTAAAATTTTCGAAATGTCGCTGCTTTCGGATCATTATTTAAATTAGGGTTTGAAATGTATTTTAGAATAGACCAGAATATTAGAAAATAACTTTATTTAAATTAAGCTAAATTCAATTTAGGAATGGGGGAGGGGATGTGAAGCTGCCCGGAATTATACCTCCAAATTGATTTGACATTTTTCACTCTTAATTTTCCATTCGTATTTTATCTTTGAAAACATCGCAAAATTCAGCACTATAAGAATCATTTTTGAATTTATTCATCATCGTTGTTAACAGCATTTTATCACCGTTTTTATTTCGGAATGTTTTAAGATATTATATTACAGTCAGAATTTTTCAAATATTTCTCTCAAACAATAAAGTATACAACTATATTCTATGGCTAAAATTTAAATTTACAGCCTTGTTAGCTACCAGGATCTCATGGGAATAATGAGTTTTTTCGCGAATATATGACGCCAATATTTAGAACATTTAAGAAAAGTAAATAAACATTATCTTAAACTAGCGCCCATGTGTGGCTGGACTTTAGATTTAATATATTCCACCGTTTTAGAACTCAACAACTCTGTTTAAAACAACGTGTTTCAACATATCTTCATAAATTGACCAAATATGCGTTTGTCACATCTGTCACATATATGTGACGACGGGCTCCGATGTAAAGGCTGGTAGCGAACAAGATAACAAAATTGAGTCACAGCCTTTAAACCATACTATCATCATTAGTCTATGAATCATGACAATATATATAGCCATTCCCGTATAAATCTTTCCTCCAGAGAGTGCTTCAAAGTATAGTTCTCAGAATTTCCACATTAATTTTACATTTTAACTCTTGTTGAATTTTTGTACGCTGACTATAGTGGGACTTATTATTTTCAGAGTATATTCAGGGACTATAAAAACCAAATTTTTGATAGGAAAAATATAATATCTATATAAACTTGCGGATATGAAATAGAAATACTCTCTATACCATATTAAACTGAGTGTAGAAACTAAAAACATAAACTAACAAATAGCGAAATAGTCAGTTATATTTTTGAAAATAAAATCTGTTCGCATGTCGCATTTTTTGTTTTTTTTTTGCTTATATATTTCAAATAGCCACCCCCCCCCCCTTGGGTTTTCTTAAAGTAAATATATCTCTAAACGAATATTTTCTTTCGCCCATTGAAGTCAACCATTGAACTGTTGCATCGTTTCTTCATGTTAAAACTTTTATCATATTAAATGTTGATGTTTCAATGACTTCATTGCCTTCTTTGTCATTTTGTATTTCCTCGAAGATATCTAAATCAAATTTTGTGGTTCATTTATCAATTTCAGTTATATATAAATTGCAAAAAGAAATTGCTCCAATCAAACTCGGAAATATCTACTTCGTTCAGTGAGATGTGTCTTAATTTCAGACAGTATAAAATCATACTAATTTAAAATGCCTTCAAAGGCAATTACCGAAATTTTGAGTCTTTGTTTTCTGGAAGCATTCGCCCGAGCTTAACGGCTACTTCATTATCGACAATTTTTCAACACAGATTTCAAGACTCTTTTTGACATTATTAGTTCATATTTTTTCAGAAAATTTGCTTTGTCTTCACAGTTAATATAATATATATTGTCGGTTGCCGTAATTTTTCCGAATGACTAGACCCAGATTCAGTTTTATATATCAAACTAAAAACTTTAAGCACTCGTGAAGTAAGCACATGCTGCAACTGATTTCAATTCTTACTTTTTAATTATCTCAGAATTTTTCTTTATGTAAACATAATACATATAGAAAGAACGATGATATATCAGCTCCGGAGCGCATATTTTTTTGTGCTCTGAAAATCCATTGGGTGGTGTCCCCTGCCTTTTAGTAATTTCCAAATTCAATAATATACAAGGTATTTCAACTAAAATGCAGATACCTATCTCAACAAGCAAAATAATGTTTTTATAAATATTATTTTAAAATTTTGTGAAAATGGTATGGTTATCTTGTCCATTGTGTATTTACAAGGTGCTTTACGGTATTATAGACCATTCTCTGAAAATCCATCCCAAAGTTCTGTATTTTCCAAAATAGGTACGGAAAATAACGTTAGAAAAGTTATGGATAAATCAACGTTGGAACAGTTTTGCGTTGTGAGCTGATGAATGAGTCTTTTTAAAAAACGCTCGCCCATTATTTTTGAGTTGTTTGACTGCTCACTGTTTCACGCAATCATCCAATACCAACGGTCGCGTTAACTTTCACTCTTTGAAGCACAGAAACGAGCGTAGTAGAGCCCATATCATCACAGAAATTGATTTCTCTTTCCGTGTTTATCAAGCAAGTGAAGAAAATTGCTGTTGAAGAGCGATCATTCAAGCTGTGGAAAACTTTCAAACTATATCTAGTCAGTAAAAAAATTCTTCCAGGAGGAATTAGTAGCTTCGGTCGGATATAATCTTACCTGGTCTGATATATGTAGGTATTAAACTAAGAAACCGGTGGCAATAGCGGACACGTCGCAAAAATTTCACAAATTTCGTAAACGCATCTATGGCTACGAATAAATATTTGTTCTACTCTTCGTGGGGGGAAATGGATCATAGTGGCCAATATGTATCACCTCAAAAGGTCAAAAGGGGAAAATGTATACACTTGCGGCAAGTAACTATAACTGAATGTTAGGCTGGAGGAATAAATAAAACGCGATTATTTTCCTGTCCTCTTCCTTTATTTTTTCTAGCAAGCTAACGCTCTGACAGTTTTTAGATCAAACCCTACTTTATCTAGCTTAAATTTTACTTTTTGTGGATCTTGTAGAACTTGATCTTCAGCTTGTTTTCATACTCTTTAGTGAAACACTAATTTCAACAACCATTTCATTGTTGCTTCGTTGTGAATTCTGCAAAATGCATCACATTCCTAACACTGGACCAGAATTTCATTATCAGAAAAACAATAAAAATAAAATTAAAATTTTCATTTTTGGGCGTCTAGTAAATTTTGCCTGATCGGTAAGCGGTAGTTTTTTGGAAAGAATAGAATGAAAATATCGGTCAACAGAAATTGGGCAAACCTATATTCCTATTTACGAGGGGAAGGCAAGAAGTTCCCGGAATAATTTGCCATCCTATATCGCCACTGTTTCCTAAATAAGGATAGTTTTGTTTTGAAAGCCATTCAAAACGGAAGTCACCTCTTGCGGTATCTATTTGATTCCTTTTATGTTTTCTTTTAATATCGGGAACAACAAAAATTACAGGAGGTTGATCTGAACTATAGGGAGAATGTGCCAGAATTTCCTAACGAAACTCCCTCAATACGCCCCCAAAATTATTTTTCATGATCAGATTCCATCTTGTTACACATTTCATGGAATGCTGCGCTCGTTGAATCATCTGTTCAGGTCTCAACGCTCTTGGGGCCCATAACCTTGAAATTTTCAAATAATCATCCATTGTCCACGCGTCTATATCTTCATCTAAAACTTCTTGCACTTTAGTGATCATTTAATCATTAATTGATGCTGATGGTCGTCCTTCCTATTCTTGTGTTTGATGACCTCTCATCCACTTTTAAAATGCGTTAGTCACTTATAACACGCTGTTTTCTTTAATGAATTATTCCCGAAAATTTTTCTCAAATCCTCATCAATTTGTTTATTTCTTAATCAAGTTTTACTAAAAACTTAATGTTGGCTCGAATCTGAAACCGTGAATTTTCCATATCTCAAACTAAGGTTTTCTTCACTGGATGCACTTGATGAATATTATCTAAACTAAAACTGCAATTTGGAAATACATAATCAATCTGATTATCCTATCTTTGCATGTTGTAACTGTAGGTAACCAAATAATATCTTTCCGGTAAATTTTTAACTACCCCCTCGTTTATTACACAGCAAAACACTAGAAAAATTTCCTTATATGACTTGTCGTTCAAGCATAGCACGCCTTTTGGCTTACATGTCTACTTTCTAAAAAGATAAGATCGAATACCATACTCTGAAACAATTGGTCCATTAAAATACCCATGTACATTTCGTGCTGCTTTAAGGATATATATATACCTATATAACTTGAAACACAAACTTCTCTTTTTATTAGTGTTGTATATAATTTCAGTGTAGAATATGCTTTTATTGAATTATTTACATCAAAAGATAAAGCATTGGGGTAAAAGTAAAACTATAAAAATGTTTTTGTCGATTGGATACATATTTCTACCGAAAATAAAATAAAAACTTATTAACTTTTTTCTTTAATAGCTAAGCTATGTATTTAACTTATATTTCCTGAATTAAATAAATATTTGTATCCACCTTTATCATTTATTTAAAATAAATAAATTTACTTGAAATTATTGAATATTTAAATAACATTTAAAATAGAGATACCCATTGATTTATATCTTACATATAACTGTGATTTTTCAACAATTTCTGATTAAAAAATATACCTTATACAGAATATCTGAATATTTTGATTTCATTTTCTCGAAATATATTTCAACTTAATAAAAATTATAAGTAAATTAAATGCTTTTATCGGTATTGAAATAAGGAAAAAAAATGAAAAATAAAAAAAAAAAACTTTGAAAAATAATCAATTCGATTTTGGATGTGTTGTACTTCATATCCAAATTTGTATTTTAAAACAACAAGAATAGAATTATATACATATATATTATTAAACAAAAAATAAAAAAAACATTCAGTGTATATAGAAGAAAAAATTACAAAAAAACAAAAAAACAAATAACATACATATATACATATAAATACATAGATTAATGTTTAAAAAAATAATACATAAACAAAAACACTAAAAAATAAATCATTATATTTTAATTATTATTATTACAATAACTGTATTACTCAAATATGAAAACATTTACATAGTGTTATATAAAAAACATATTATTTGATATAAAATACTTAAAAAAAAAATGAAGAAAAATCTAAAAAAAAAATCGTAAAAGTGTCATTATATGTGAACAAAAAACTTACAAAAAGTTTCGTCTACAATAAATGGTTTGTCGAAAGACAGCTTTTCGCAAAGATTTTGGTTATTTACAAATATTTTATAACTTATTATTTGATTTGTTCCATTGAAGAATTTTGAAAATGACTTGAGGACCTAGTAATTCTGTAGTATGAACGCAATTAGTTAGATAAAACAAAAGTTTTTTTTTTAAAATGATAATACACTCATACACTGTTATG
Source organism: Dioctria rufipes (assembly GCA_963924295.1). Classification (NCBI taxonomy): domain Eukaryota; kingdom Metazoa; phylum Arthropoda; class Insecta; order Diptera; family Asilidae; genus Dioctria; species Dioctria rufipes. Next base: position 151,135,714 of record OZ002743.1, on the reverse strand, counting down.
AATAAAAAAGTCAAAAATTAGATGACAAAGTGGGATGAAAGGAAAAACAAAACTTTTTGTTCTAATAACATTCTTTATTAAGAAGATGTTTCCAAGAGAATGAAAAATGTTTATTATTTTTGGTATTAATTCCGTGACTTCATAACTGCTTTTGCAGTGATAAAAGTACAAAATTTCTGTACTGCCCTAGTGAAAAATTTCTCTCAATAATGTAACGTATGTTTTCAATTCATAAATAGCTTTTTGGTTTTATTTCTTTATAACACATTCACAACAACCAATCCAATTCGACCATCGGCCTATTTCATAAAACTATTAGTATAATACTAATAATTTCGAAGTTATTATCTCGAATAAATTATGGACTAACATTATAGTGTTTCATAAATTTTTTTCGAATACTAATAATTCGCTTTCGAATTCCATAGGAATTATTAATGTAAACTTACTGTCTTAGTGTACGCTTGCAATAATTCTATGGTGTTTAATCAAGAGTACATACGTCCAAAAAGGGGAGTGCTCATTTTACGCGCGACACCTCCAGACATGAAAGATGTCTTGAACGATGCATTATGATGCTCTGAATATATTTTATTAACAATTCTTATTTTAATTAAGCGGGAGAAGGCTTGGAGATGGGGGTCAAAGTTTTATCTAGTACATTTTGAAAATCTGGTGCAGAATCGAATTCCTTAGGTCCTCAGAAGAAGTTTGACACACTCCTATACTCGGAGGCTTAAATGGCTATTTATAGCCATCGCCATATTCACTTTTTTAGTATTTCCCTCTTTTATTCGAACTGAGGTACTAGATCTTGCGCTCCTTAGATCGGCTCTATCTCGGTAGGGTTGTGTCCGATCACAAAACGGGTTCCACTGTTTGCCTCAGCTCATTACCAGCTACAATTTGTAGAAGAATGTAGGGTTGGAACTCCCGATGTGGAGGAGAGGGTGGTTCCAATACCTCATGTTGTATATCAAATTAAAGGGCTTGCACAGTACTATCGGATGGTGTATTTTTTCCTGATTCAAAAAATTTTCTCGGAACGTTTTTGCTGCCGGAAAATCCATTTTCATGTACTTGGGTCACATACACCCAGGTACTGCATTTCACATATATTTTTACAGTACTTTCTTCCATGGCCATGAGTGCTCTGTTGTAAACATTTTTCTCATAGGAAGTCATTTTCCACGACTCACCAATTCCGCCCAATCCCGAGAAGTAGAAAAGTCCACTTTATCACCCAAGAAAATCGCTCAAGCTCCATTCCCTAACCAATGAAGGGCTGTAGTAGTCTCTGCGTTGATGATAAAGCACAGTTTCGATTGTTGCAGTTTCAATATAGGGTCCAATTCATCACAACAAATATTCAATTGTTTCACTATCTAGTATGAAATTTTTCATTGAATTCATAATTTGTAGTTAGTCCATAGTTAATTCTCTGCTTGTATACCCGACATCGATGTATCCTCACAATTTCGTCATCAGTACCCGAAAACATTTTAAAATGTTTAAAAATAAACAATAATTATTTTGAAAATGTCACTGTTACAGATAAATATGAAATGTTTAACTAAATGCAGTTTTCATATGAGACTAATTTAGCCACGTAATTGGATTAATAAAAAATTAGTTAATAGTGCAGTACTAATAATTATTAGTAAATTAGTTTCTATGAAACAGAATCTTTGCGCACTTATAATTTCCCACTAATACTTATTTGCTGTGAAGTAATAACCTATTATTGTGCGAAAAATATTTATGAAACGCAATTGCAGTAATAATTTTGAAAATATTGGTAAATTTGCTAATAACTATTAGAGGAGTTATTACAGGGACGCAAAAATGGATATTTTCAATTTTCAAGGACTCAGAACTTTGTTTGGGAGTTACTCCTTTTCTACATTGGTCATATCAGTTTACTTCTTGTGTATATGCCTTTAAGCTATACACATCCTAGCAATTTCTGTTATTCAATTCTATAGTTACCGTAAAATGAAACATTAATTAAGAAAAATACTATTTTTACTACAGTGGCAGATATCGCATCGTCATACATAATTCCAACTAACATCTTTGAAAAATCCATTGTACATATTCCTCATCGGAACTATTGATGGAGTTATTAATAATTGTTGGTTGGTTATTGGGAAAAATTAGAACCCGCAAAACTTTCTAACTTTTTTTTTTTTCCAATTCCTGCTTTGTTCTTCTTTATCGTTTGACAGTGTTGTGGCATTCAAACAGTATATATTAAATACTCTCAATTTTTCTTCGTCTATACAGCTTCTACAAGACAACGTATGAATGCTTCGTTCTTTCCTAACTTGCCTACGTATTATTTCCTTAAATTCTTGAGTATCCCGTCCTGTTTGTATAGAGTTACTAATGCTTGGATATTTTCCTAAGTTATCTTGTTTTCTAATTTTTAAATTTGTCCCCCAATTTTTATTGAAAATGATTTAAAAATGAAAATTCAATGATTTTTATTTAATTTCTCTGGTTTGCGAAGCCCCCCTTCGCACAAATTTGAACTAAATTAAATAAATTTTTAACATAAGCTTTTTGAAGTTAATAAGCAGAAAATAACGCTTTCCGATTTTTAAAATTCTACTTATTTTTATTAAAATTTGATGCAATAGATTGTTTTCTCAATGAGTAAAATGCAGGTAAAGCAATCTATTGCGTCAAATTGTCCACACAACAACTCTTTGATTGCATCTCTATCCCCACACTTTTTGTACTTAAAAGGTCTTCAAGTTTGCCGTCTGTTTGATGCGATGGTACATTTTATCTGACACAGTTTTTATATACCTTAGTATACAGATTGCGATGGACTAGAGAAATTACAATTACAATTGAAATGTAAAACTTTAAGCCACTTTGCGCAGATAAATTTAGGTGTGTATTTTGTTTTCCAGTTAGTAAAAGGGGTAAAAATAAAAAGTTAAGAAATTCGAATTGCACGTAACTGAAAGTTTTTGCAAAATGATGTTTCTTTCTGTTAACTGGACAGTGTGTGATAAATAAAACTTAACAAAATATTAGGACAGCAATTCCGACTCTAGGCCATTAATAAGCAGTGTTGAATGGATTTCACATTTTTAAGAATGTTTCAATGATAGCGCAGTTTACGTATTTTTATACCCTAAATGAAATCTAAAGGGTATACTAAGTTTGTCATTCCGTTTGTAATACCTCGAAATAATGATGGTAGAGCAAAATGGATGGACACCCACGCATAATATAAAAGTTATTTTGATTTTTGCATGTCCGTCCTTGCGCACGATAACTCGAGAGCACGTTCACTTAAAAAGCTGAAATTTTGTACACGGACTTTAAAACAAAATTAAAATTAAGTTCGGAAATGAAGGAGTTGCCGTAGAAAAAATTCGTTTTCCACTATATATTTGGACACTGCTTGAGAACGCGTCGACGAAGAGAGCTGAAATTTGATATTTAGGGTTTTTACATATACTGTGAAAACAGTCCTAGACATTTTTATTGTACTAAAAACTTCTTCAGAATTCGAAATCCTATAAAATTGATTATAATCATTTTTTCTGTCCTACGAACCGTTCTAGAAATATCTGCGAAAAACCATTTCAGCATAGAAGGGTGACCATACGAAATTTTATATATATCATAAGAATTGGTCTTAGACCAAATCTATCTTTTCTACTTGATAAATATTGTACTACTAGTATATTATATTATTATATATATATTATATTAGCCTGCATCACTGTATTTTATTGCTATACACAGTGATGTAAAAGGTAAAAATTATTGGCTTTAGCTTTTAAAATAAATTAATGTCAAAGGGGATGGAATAAGTTGATAACTATATCAAGCACTCTGCAGTTTACTTGTTTTGTTAATAAAATGCTTCTCCTTTTCAGGACTTGATATTTAGTACTGCCAATAAATGTATGTATTTACTTAGTTCTTAGTTAATAATATTAAGAAAAGGTCATGGTTTTAATATATTAGCAAAAAAATATAAATCCATTTATAGTTGAAAGCTGTAATTTAGTGGTTATCAACTTATTCCCTGTGAGTTATAGAAATATTTAAATACAACGCATAAAAATTAATTTATTTAATGGTGTATCTCTTGTAAAACTAAAGTTTATACTTAATTTAGAAGCAAATTTATAATTTGTTTACGATCAAATATTTTTCACATATTAAATGAAAAGACATGATACACATTGTCATGTAGCACGCTCGTCTTTTTTAAGAATATGCTCGAAAGATTGTTAAAATTTGAATTTTTATTGAAAACTGTTCTAATCATAAGCAGTTTTTTAGTTCAACCTAATAACTATTAGGCGGCAAGCAGGCAGACATACAAAATCAAAATCTTTTTTTTATGGCAGCCTATTATTGAAAATAAAAGTTTCTTTGCACGTAGCAAATTCACAAATTAAACTTGGTAGCTTAGCAATTGTCCGCTTATCCGGTTGCAATTCAATATTTAGAAACGACTAACGATATTTTTTTAAATTTATAAGTTAAATAAATTTGCAAATTCTATTATTGCAAAAACTGGTCCAAAGCCATTTTCATAGTCCTAACTTTATGGAGAATATAGGAAGTGGATTATAGGGAGAGTTTAGGAATCGATGGTTACTAAAAATTTGGTGGACTTTAGAATAGAATACTTGCTTGATTATTTCGAAAGAACTCTTGTTGTTGCAAACTCTGCACAACCGATTTATGGACAACTTCCTAGATAAATATTGCTTGTTCGAGTTTCTAGCATTACAATAATAGAGTCGAAGTACTGGAAAAGTCTTAATAAAAGTCAATCAGCGTTTTCTTCGCACAGAACCATTCACTTATTCTATCTCCTCAAGGGGTTTCTAAAGAAAGACTTTTGTTATTGATGTACCTGACACAAATTCCTTGTAACTAGAATTTAAATATTCCAGTGAATACTTTTTTTTTCTCAAACACGCAACAGTTTTCTCTTAGACACAAAATATTAAGAGCTCGTTAGCCTATGTTGCTTCACACTTCTAGCAGATTTTTCTACATGTTTTCGTATGATATACCTAGAATAAAAATATCCTACTCACATTTTGATGATGTAATACAACAGGAAAACCGGGATTAATTGTGCGATAGCAGTCAGCAAATATGTTGGGTTCAATCTATCGTGAACGCGATAATATTTGCAATAAATATTAAAAACAATCATTGAAAACATACTTTACTATTTTATAATTCCGTTTTTCCATTTGAAATTATCATGTAGCTTTTTGTGCGGAAATGTTTTATTTTCTTCCAACAGATGATTCCTAAATAAGGTCTGATTCAAGAAAACACCGACCACACCTATGAATGATGAAATCATTATTCGCAACCGATATGATAAAATTACTACGTGCTATAAAATTGGCGGAATTTTTGCTTTTATTTTTCATTAAATTTTGTACAGAGACAGTATCGGACGCCCTTTAATACTCCCTCTCAAAAGTGTCTAGAGGGGTGTTTCTTTGTTTTTCTTTTCTTTAATATTAGCCCAATATTTTTCGATTGGCCTTAGTTCTAGGCAATTTATAGTATTCGCTTCTTTTGGTACTATAGGTATGGCTAGGGTATCGTAAAAATCTTTTGTTTTTCTTCTTGATATTCCACAATGGAGCAGTCGAATTTCGTTAGGAAATTTTCATACAAAATCTGTCTTCTGGATTTTGCAATTTGTTTCTTTTCTGGTGTTCTATTCGGTGTTTTCTGAACATGGAAACTTCGTAAGTCTTCTCTTCTTTTAAATCGATAGACCGTAGCAGAAGATATTGCAGCCTTATCAGCCATATCCCTCAACGAATGAAGAGATTTCGTTTACAGTTATCTTCCATTTCTTTAGACAATTTTTGGTCTACTGAACATGATTTTCTCCTTGATCCGAGCTTTCTATGAAATTTACTGAGAACATTTTGGATGGTTTTAACGCAATCTGGATGGCATTATGACTCATCTAGGTTGCCACGGGCTCGTAATATAACCCAGAAGCTGCGAGTTATTCACTGGATCAAGCATAGGCTGTTGCCGGATAAAACTCAGGGTCACGTCTTACTTGGGACGTAGCTGGTAATACCCTGCTCAGCCTTGCCACCCTTGTGCCAGCCTTGAACACTATGGTTAAGCTAGTCCCATAAGTTTACTATTAATTCAATGAAGGATAGGGGCAGCCAACACGAAAATAAACATTATTTATCCATCTTTAATTTTTTTTTATGCTTAGTTATAATATTATAAGACTTAAATTCAGTAAGAAGAAGGATAATTCGTATGAAATGGAACTATATCAATCACTAAAAAAACATAAACAACCTTGCCCTCACTTAGGAATGTAACTAATTGTCTAATTTAGGAGTATTCGAAATACGTAGCAATTAATCTAAACTAGCGGCAACTCAGGAAACCTATTAAAAGATGATATTTGAATAATGAGCTAGGTATGTTCAATTTAATTTGATTAGTTTAAATTTTTTTTTTTTAACTCATATACATATGTATATGTACAGAGTGGACGGAAAGTTTCTTTACATTAATATTTAATTTAGAATACAGCTGCTTTTATATATTTTTTGTTTTTATTGCATATTATTATTTATACATAGACTTTTAAAAGTAATGTACTTAATATTTCGAGTGATATCCCTGATTCTCGAGACATGCGTTTATCCTTCGTCTGAAACTATCGCAGAGACACAATAGGTCAGCTGCAGAAATACTATCCCATTCATCTGTAACTCTTATCAGCGTTGCCCTTCCTATAGATGTCAGGTCACCAGCGTTCCATAATTTTCTAATTTGGCTTACCTGGTGTGATAATGGGTGGTCGGTTTTTGTTTTTTTTTTTAATCAGTTTTTAAACATTTTGCAATATTATAATGATGTATATATATTACGAAAATCTCCTTTTTATACCCTAGATGAAATCTAAAGGGTATATTAAGTTTGTCATTCCGTTTGTAACACCTCGAAATAATGATGGTAGAGCAAAATGGATTGGAAACCCACGCATAATATTAAAATTATTTTGATTTTTGCATGTCTGTCCGTTATAATCATTTTTTTCTGTCCGACAAACCGTTCTAGAAATATATGCGAAAAACAACTTCAAAAATCAAACTTGCATAGATCGGTGACCGTACGAAATTTAATACGGGCATTCATCTAGGCTATCATAAGAATTGGTCTTAGACCATTCCAGCTTTTTTACTTATTTCTACTTATTTTGCTCCCAAAAACTCTAAAGTTCTGGCATTTAAAATAATACTGCCGCAAAGCCAATCACCTGTTCACGGAGAAGAACAGATTTTGTGACACCTGAGATGTTCCAATTTTATATGTATAACAAAATGTAAAGGAAAAGAACTGATTTTGCTGAAAACCTTATTTGAGATGGTGTATGGCTGATTTAGGCAAAATTATATATTCGTATAATAAAAATGTATGCCATAGAGTTTGTTTTGCTACGAAAAAGAATAATGAGAAGGAAACTAAAAAGAAGTGAAATTTTGATTTATAACTAATGATAAGATGGGTATTTAGGGCGGAAAGAAAATATTTAATTAACAAAATTTCTGTGATTAGTTGTGATGTGTAGTTATTATTTAACAAAAAAATAAAAACTTATGAGTTTAATCTTGACATTGAAAATTTTCTTAGATTTATTAGATTTTAATATAATTTTTGAATGAAATTTTTAAAAAGTCTACTTACAAGAAATACTAGGTACCTAGTACCTACCTATAATATTATTATTTAAAATAATTTATTTATTACCAATTAAAATTTTAATTAAATAAAAAACCATATATACTTTTGAATCTCTGAGAAAGGCTGTCCCAACACAAACACCTAAAATATAATTATGAAATATTTTAGAGATTAAACTTAAATATTATGTATAATCACCATATTACACAAAAAAAAAATATATATATATATATAAATGTATGTATTATTCATCTACACATTTAGAAAATAGAAAATAAAATAAAAAAAACGAAAAAAAAAATAATTTATTTCATAAATTAGAACAAAAAAATAATAAAAGGGAAAAATAAATTAAAATAGGAACAGAAAAGTACTAGGGTAATTACAAATTAAAAACAAAATACATTATGTACTATGTATAAATATCACAAGATTTGTATAAAGAACAAAAATATTACATAAAGTCTGTATAATTATTTCCTTGCAAAATTTTAATTTTTTGAATTCAAATCCAATAAGAAAAAAAAACAAGAAATAAAAAAGAAAATTATAGTTAATGCACTTTATAAAAAAAAAAACAAAAAAAACGACAACAAAAGAAATGGTATATAGACACAGACATATATACACATATATTTTTTGTGTAACTTTAGGATTTTGTATAACATAATAATTCTAATACAACAAGAAAACGTTATAGTAAAGAAAAAAAAATGGAAAAAATCTTAATAAATGTTTATAATATGACAAAGAAAAAAACAAAACAAAAAAAAAACAAATAAAAATTTACTATATTTCATTTAAATTTCATTTAAAAACAATAAAAAATATTACAGAAAATAAAATGATTCAAAAAATCATAAAATATTTAATAATAATTATTATTTTATAAGAGTAATTAAGGGAAACCATAAATTTTTTTAGGAATACATATTTCTTATTTTTAATTATTTAAAACATTTTTTATTAACTTTATTTTTTATTCACGACATTATTTCCTTGCAAAAGTACCCATATGTATTATGTGGGGAAATTATTTGTACGTGTATAAATATTATTAAAAAAACTATATAAAAAAAAAGAAAAAAATACACAAAAAAATGAAGAAATAGGAAGAACTAAATAAAATTAAAAAAATATATATATATACATATATATATTAAATTATATAAATATTTAGGCATATATTTGTATAATAATATATGCTTACTAGGGACATAAGTTTTTATCGTTTTATTATATTTACCCGTTCGCTTCTCATTTGTTGCTTTCTTTGTTTTTACCTTTAATACATTCAACATTTAGATTTGGTTTCAGATATTTGGGTTAGGTTAAGAATTGGGGCGATTAGGGCCACCAGAGCACCGCGACCAGAGTTGATCTATTGTGTCACTCAAAATGGTTAGGCAAAATCTAGTCTTTTTACGAATTCAATTATTGCCTTTGGGCTTAGATTGCAAACTTGATTTGGAGATATCAGTCTGCCTCCAGTCATTTGCAACCTTAAAGCTGACAAACTCTCATATATGATACACTTCGAGATTTCATCTTCGTCTTCGTATAGTCGACACAGTCCGCTTTTGTATTTGCTTATATTTTTCAAAAATTAACGAAATTATCTGCATTAATAAACAGGATCTAAGATCAATCAGTTTGCGCGTCTAGCGAGGAGGTTAAGAATTCCTTCGCCTATTTAATCCCGGGTAGACTGTTCCAAAGACATGTTTTCTCATTTTTATAGTTCCCTCTAAAGTGGCTTTTTGGTACGCCAAATGTTGAGTAGGCAGTATAAGGACTGTCGGCTTCGGATTTAGCCGGATCTTTCACTTTTTCATTACTGTACATTTCGTGTCTAGTAACTCAAAGCAAGATTGCTTTGTTGTCTTTAGACAGCAGCTAGAGTTTCGTGTGACAGCTCCAAATTAGTTTCGACAGTCTTTAGAGGACATAGCCATCAGCGCAGTGGGCTGTCTGGACAACTATAGACGTTGAAGTTCTTGCAACCCCTGTTTAGTCTATCCTGAATTCCAACCTGTAGCGTAGACTTCCGCCTGAGAAATTGATAGTAAAGTCACAAGCTGAATGGAGAGTTCCACTTCTGAATCCACCACCCCTGCGCCTGTTTTGCTATCCTTCCTGGATCCGTCAGTATACTATGTAGACATGGGTCCATTCTATGAATTGGAGTCCTCCGTCTAATATTTGGCTTTTGCCGTTAACCCTTTCGGTACGGAATAGCTCAATGCAGAAACGCTTTGTATGACTGGAGCAAAATTAGAAGTAACATGTCGCTGTGGTCGGCCAATTTTTCTTGCATTTCTACATACATAACTTTCCGTGGACGGGGAGTAGAGCAATGCGTTTTTGTTTTAAATTTGTATTTGTGATGTTCAGGAGAATAAGATAGGTGGAACAAAATTTGGTTGGCTGGAGAGGGGATGAGTAGCCCCCCATAGGGGTTGCCACAAAAGGGTCGTGTGGGGTATAAAATTAAAGGGGGTGGGGAATATAATCGATGGCGGACTTTGATCTTGTAAACATCATATTACCGATTTTACCGTCAAAAAATGCTTTTTTTTTCCACCCCCTTCCTTCATTTTGCATATATTTTGTCCGTTCTTTCTTTCATATGCATTAGTGGCTTGTTGTGACCGTTTTTTGTTAAGGTGGTAAATTTCCCGGACGTGACTAACTGTTATTCAAAAACATGACATTAAAGTAAGCCCACTTTTTCATTAAAAAAAACTGTCATTTACCAGTTTAAAAATGACTGGTTTATTTCTTTTCGAGTTATCTCCGAAACTAATTATCGACTTGAAAAACTAATTAGAAATTTGATTAGGGGACACAATGTAGATGCGATTTCATGGTACAAACATGCCTCAACGTTTGTATTAAAAATCTTATAGCATCTCTTCTGTGCTGGACGACGAACAAATTGAGCTTTTAAAAATTAAAATGTAAAAAATTTACATCCCCATTGGACGTCACCACGGACCTCTGTGTATCGGGGTTTTTTCCTACGGATTTAGGGTCTAGAGTACAAAAATATAGGTGAACAATTTATGTGGGAGGGGGTTTTGGGGATGGGGAGTCGTACCACCACTCATTGGGGGCTGTTCAAAATACGTCATGTTTGGTATCAAATTAAAGGGGAAGGAGTGGGAAATCGAGCGGTGTAATTTGTTTTTGATAATTTTAACGTCATAACTGACTTTTTACCGCCGAAATACGGATTTTTTACGGTAGGGTCAAATACAGCCCAGTTCCTATATTTTGCATATATTTCTTCCGTTCTTTGTTTCACATCCATTAGTACTCTGTTGTGAACATTTTACTCATGGAAAGTGAATTTCCACGACTTACCAGTTCTTCATAATGGTGATTTGCAAATACGTCCATTTTTGAACCAAAAAACGGCCATCTTTGCATCTTAAGAGAGACTTCTTTTGCAGTTACCTCCAAAACCATTTATCAGACTCAAAAGTTAATTATATATCTAATTAGGGGACAAAAAGTAGATGCGATTTTATCCTACGTACAAGCTTTAACGTGCATATTTAAAATTTTTATAGCATCTCTTCTGTACTGAAAAACGACCATATTGAACAAATTCGCGTGATTTAAAGTTTTCAGCGAGTAGCTTGAGACACCAAAATCCATATTTCTCTGTAAATATTGCAAGGATTTCCATAATTTGTTTTTGTAAATACACTTAGCTTCACAAAACACAACAAAATCAGACAATGTCAGTTGAAAAATTTTCTTCTTACTTCTCCACAACTAAAACTGCTGAGAGCTCTGTCGAGTGAAATAGAAAGTCTGATAATTCTCAATATAAATTCCCCGAGTTACAGAATACTGAGTAGATTGTGTGTGGAGTATTAGTGAATCCGGCCCCTGGTGGGGGGGCCAATAAAACCGCACGGACCTGGTATTTCCAGAAACAGCATTCCACATGCATATCTGTTTTATCGTACAAAATTTATTCGAGCCAATTCCGTTACTTTCTTCAAATTCTATAAGCATTTAAGATTGAGAAGTTTTTTAGCGCATATATGCACCCATAGGCCAGAATTACCATATTATTCTGGGCCCAGAATTACATGCGCCCGTAGTACCGAAAGGGTTTATAATTACGTGGATACCACTTTTAAAGCAAAAAATATCAATAAATTTAATTTTGCAACATGTGGAAAATTGCAAAGAATGAAAGTTTTCTAAATTCTATAAAAAAATTTCAAAAGTCCTGCAAACTTCAAGCAATATTTACTTTTTTTTTTTTTATATTATTAAGCGAAGCTCAGGGGATGCCCTATGATGCAAAGCACAGCGTGGCAGGAAGGAGATAGGGAAAGGATTAAGGGATATGAGGAGAGCGGCGGAGGTGCCGATGTATGTCGCCCTTAAACTTTTGCAGGTTGTATGCCGGAGGAAAGACAGAAGATGGTAGACTGTTCCATATTCGCACAGTTCGGGATAAGAAAGCATCACGGAATTTTAGTGTACGGCCGAAGGTAATTTGAAGGGTAAAACGATGAGCGCGGGATGCAGCGCGAGTATTGCATGCAGGAACTATTCTACAAGGGATCAGACTAGATATTTCATCAGTACATTGGCCATGCATATAGCGATAAAGGGGCGAAAGGCATCCAACATTGCGACGGTACTCGAGCGAGTCGGTATGACGAGTAATTGCCACATCGCCAATGAGCTTGCAGGCTCTCTTTTGGACAATATCCAATGAAGCTAAGGCTGTGCGACCAGCCCCGGCCCAGATATGGGAATTGTATTCCATTCTAGGTCTGATGTAGGACTTGTAGAGGAGCGCTATATTTGATGGGCTGAAATATTTCTTACACCTTTTCAAAAAACTATAAACTAGCTGCACCCGCCCACGCGTTGCTGTGGCTCAGTTTGGTTAAATGGAAAAGAAAGAAAAGAGAAAGCGCACGATTCTAAAATATTTAATTTCACAATGCTTGTGGATATACAAATTTTTTTGTTGTTCCATTATTTGTGGAGATATAGGCATTGTCTGGTTTGCTGACTCTAGAATACACAACATATAATTAGCCTTATGAGAAGCAATTCGTGTCTAGATCTAAACCACACAACTCTAATACCATACAGAATTCACTTGAACAGCTGTTCAATAGAAAGAGATTATAAATCAGAGTAGGCCTCATTTGAAAAAATAATAAAAAAAAATGAATCCAAATTTCGAAAGAAAGAATTGCATGTAGCATTTAAGGAGATTGAGCATAACACACCAAATCAACAACGAACTTTGAAATTAATATAACAAAATGCCATAGCAACGCCAAATCAACATGCTTGTCGTTGTCAAAATAATAAATTCGAAAAAGGGAACACTTGTTGCACCATCAAATTACTTCGAATCAAGATAAAAATTAACGTAATTTTTGGTTTTTAAATAAAGAAGTTTGCAAAAAATGCCTCTTGTTTTTCATTAGCATTCTTAAAAAATATTAAATTAGAAAATAACATTAGGTCTGTTTGATGAAAACCCCGGTTAAACCCCGGGCTAGACTTGGCTAGGCTACCCCGTGCTTACACTAAAAATTTCTCGGGGTAATGGTTTGACAGTTGTCACTTGAGAACTGTCACTTGCAATTTGTTATTGATTGGGACATATAAACCACTTCTTGAGCTGATATAAGCAAGAAATAGAAAAATAGCTAGAGCACATTTTATTTGTATTCACCCATTTTATAAATAACTTTTTACAATTAATTATGTTCAGGAGAATTGTCAGACAAATGTCATTACATTAGATTTACCCGGTGTTTTAAAAACTTGTTCGATGAGTGCACAAAACCCCGGGTAAATTTGGGGAAAGTTTACACGGTGTTTTCATCGGACAAACCTATTAAAACATGTTAGTTATGATAAAAAGAAGTATGGAGCTTTTCCCACGCCATCTACATGCTAGTAGTTCGAAATACCAGTTTGTAAGCTTTCGAAAATGCCAACGTGAAATTAGAATAGAACCCATTTTCATGCAGCCCAACTGCGCTACTCTGAGCCGGTTTCAAACCCCGGACGAGGCGGTTGTTTTTTCTTCTTGAAATTTATGAATTTGATTTAGAATGGTTAAAAATAAAAGCTCTTAAAAATTCTTCTTTATCCACCATGAATGATATTGTTAAGTTCGTAGACGTCTTTGTTTTTGCTCGCAAGAATAGCTCGTTCACTCAGCCAATCTTGATTTTTATAATTGGTTTGAATATTGGGAGATACTTTTTCAATCAATTCTTTCCACGACACTAAATTGCAGAAGTTGTGAGGAATTGAAATTCGTCCTGAAGTCAGATCAACCGGCACCTTTCCGTTTCCAATTTCCAGCAATTGATCGAGAATATTTCAGCTGAACAATCATTTTGCAGCTGGGCACGCATATTTGTAATTAGTTTTTACGTCTTTACGTGACGCCACAAAGTATTTCAGACAAGCATTTATTTCATTCGTTGGTGTCTATCGAAGAATTACAGCTAATGTTTGCCTGCAATCTCCTGCAAGCAATATTAATGCTTTTCCAAATGGTGTGATGTTTCCACGAAAATCTTGAAATGATCGCTCGAGAGCTTCGAGCTATTTTTTGAGGGCCATAATGCATTCATCCCAAATAATAAGTTTGCATTTCTGCAATGCCGGATGCTTTGGGAATGTTGTATGTGGAAGTTTCAATGAATTACATACTCAATGGCAATTTCAAAGCGGAATAAGCAATTCTTCTACCTGGTAGCAATGTCGCAGCTATTCTCGTCGAAGCAAGAGCTAAGGCTACGTTGGGATCGATTTGCTGCCAGAATCAGTCTAATTAGGAACGTTTTACCAGCTCCTCCTGGCTTATCTAAGAAGAAGATTTCTCCAACTCCTTTATTGATGTCTGCATTATTTGATCGTAGGTGCCCTTGTGCTCAAGCGTTAGCTTAGGAATATTGGATTGCACATACGACAAAAGATCACCTGTGCTATAATTTTGCTCACTACGCAATTCGAAAACATTGAAATTGAATCGTAAATTATTTAGTATTGCGTGTTATATAATCGAGACTCCGGTGTCTCGAATTATGGTGAAGAAGTGTGCTGTGCTGCAGAAAGAACCGGAATTATTGTCAGGAAATAATTTTTCAGGCAAGTTTAATTGTTTCAATAATAAATTATAGTGTTTCAAATAAATTAGAAGTGAAATAGTTATAAAAATAAACAGCCGTGGCAATAAAATTGAATTTTTTCCAATGCCGGTTTGTTTGTTTACAATTGAATTGTTAGTTGACGGAAGGTTTAGGGTTATTTATATGATGTCAGCCTTATCTTAGTTTACTACTTCCATGACTAAAACGAACACATGCTGCGGTTACACTACATGAAGAGAAATATTTAAGTAGTCCTTCCTTATCCCTGTTGCTGTATAATCTATGATAAAAACATGTGTTTACATATTCGAATTCAACGTTGTGTCAAAATTTCAAAGCAATCGGTGAAGATTTTGAACAAGCGAACATTTACATTTTTTTTTTTTATATAGATAAATAGAAAAAATCCAAGTGTTGCAAAACAATAGAATAAATTACGCAACTTACCTGAATATCTGTATCAATTTACATCCTTTTATGTTGCCCACAACATAAGTTTTTTATCAATAAGCAACAATTGCAAAAGTTCAGATATTTGTTCGTCACAAGGTCTGTTTAATGAGCTGCTCTAGGTTACTCTAGGGCAGAAAAGATCAAAAAATCGTGTTCGATTTTCTGCTACTGTTACTCTAGAGCAGAAAATCGAACACGATTTTCTGATCTTTTCTGCTGTAGAGTAACTTAAAGCAGCTCATTAAACAGACCTACAATTAGGTAAACTTGCAACCTCAGACAGGGTGCTAAAGTTTAAATAACGAATTTCATTGTATAAAATTAATGCAAAAGTTTTTTCAAATCCAGATTAAAATACTAAGTATGGAGAGGAGCAATGAGGTCCAAAAGTTTGTTAATGGATCTGCATTAATTTCATGTTTATTTCCATGTAACGACATGCACTTGTTTTCTGAGACATTCTTTGAAGTTGGCTTGCTTGGGCTGTCTACTTAACCAGAATTCTTATGCACTATGGTGGCCGACAATATAAGTCGGTGATTAAAGACCCAACCAGAGTACTATAAAATTATAATAAACATTATAGGCCCGAAATAAGTTGAAAATTTAACACATTGTAGAAAATATTGTTGCGAGCGTGGCTCTTGCGGTTCGTTATTTAAAACACAATATTAAATATTTAATATACAAGTTCTTTATTTAACTCTAATCATAACAATTCACAAACTTTCTATTAATCAACTCAACTTTAATTATCGCTAATACTGTACTTTCAATTATCGCAATCTAATTACAACACTTTCGCACGTTTATTACTTTCACTTGTTAACACTGCAACGTCTAAGACAAGACTCTTATTCTGGCTATGACAACTGTTATATTTATACCCTAGAAACTCTCCAGATTATTCTCGAGTGTTCTATTTTCCAGAAGCTTCTTGACTGTTCTATTCATTCTATTCCTGAACCTTCCTGTAGATACCATAATCAATTCTCCGAACCTAAAGTCGTTTACTTCTCCATTGCCACATTGCCAGTAGATGTCACCAGTTGTCTCTTTCTATTGCACGTAACACTGCCCCCTTCTTAAGTTTGTTCGTCCCGAACAACATGTGGTCCACGGTCTTGATGCTCGTAGTATTGACACAAGCGGTCCAAATGAACAATCTTATGCTTGCCTCTTGTGCCTCGCTGAATCCTGTATACCACGTCATTAATTCTAGTTACTACTGAATACGGTCCTTCCCAGTGTTGTTGCAATTTTGGAGAACGTCCCTTACGTCGTCTCGGATTGTAGAGCCAAACAAGATCACCTTCATTAAATCCTGCGGAATTAGCACGTAGGTCATAGCGGGTCTTCATCCGATCAGTATTTGTTGCTAATTTCGTCCTCGTGGCCTCGTGCACATCAGCTAATTGTTGTTTGAGCTCCGATACGTAGTCTTCTGGTAACTTTTGTTCACCTCTGGGGGTACCGAATTTGAGGTCGCTAGGTAAACGCATCTCTCTTCCGAATATGACTTTAGCTGGGGTTTGTCCGGTAGTACTATGAATAGCTGATCTATAAGCCATTAGGAATATAGGAATGTGTCGATCCCAATCGCGTTGATGATAATCAACTACTTTCTTTAGATGCTCGATCAATGTTCTGTTGAAGCGCTCTACCATGCCATCAGATTGTGGATGTAGAGGAGTTGTTCTAGTTTTTCTTATTCCCAACATTTTACACATCTCCTGGAAAGTCCGCGATTCGAAGTTCCGTCCTTGGTCCGAATGAAGTTCGTGAGGTACTCCAAACCTACTGACCCAATTCGTTATTATTTGTTCCGCAACTGTGGCTGCCTCTTGATTAGGGATTGCATAAGCTTCAGGCCATTTACTGAAATAGTCAATGGCAACTAAAATATAACGGCTACCGCCATCCGTTTCAGGAAAAGGTCCAGCGATGTCTACAGCTATCCTTTCAAAGGGGGCTCCGACATTATACTTATGCATTTCACCTCTGCTTCTGTGTTGCGGCCCTTTGCAAGCAGCGCAGACAGTGCATCTGCGGCACCACTCCTCCACATCTTCTCGCATATGTAGCCAATAAAACCTTTCCCGTATTTTGGAAATTGTTTTGTTCACTCCCAAATGTCCTCCAGAGGTTCCACCGTGCATTTCTTCTAGAACATCTTTGACGTTTGATGCTGGCACGACTATCTGCATTCGGAAATATTCGCCGTTAGGTGCTTCCCATTTGCGTTTTAATATACCACATTCAACATGAAGAGAGTTCCATTGAGCCCAGTAACTTTTCAGCTTCTCACTCCGTTCCGAAATATCCTTCCAGTCTGGTCTTTCCATATCTTCTTTCCAAGCGAGAATAGGTGAAATGTCCGGATCTTCTCGTTGTGCTGTTCTCAGGTCCTCGTTGTCCCAACCTGTAGATGGTTCCACGGTTACCAACTGTATAGTTGCTGTTGTTTCTTTTTCTTCCACCCGTGCGCAATGTTTGCATTCAAGTTTGCATGGACGTCGTGAAAGGGCGTCTGCATTTCCATGGATACGACCTCTTCGGTGTTGGATCTCAAGATCATAAGCCTGGAGTCGCTCTATCCATCTCGCGACTTGTCCCTCAGGGTTCTTAAACTGCAGAAGCCATTTAAGTGCTGCATGGTCGGTGCGAAGGATGAATTTCTGCCCGTAGAGATATTTATGAAAATATTTTGTTGAACTTACAATAGCAAGTAGCTCTTTTCTTGTAGCACAATAATTTTTCTCTGGCTTTGAAAGTGCTTTACTATAGTAAGCTACTGGAACTTCTTGACCATTCTCCTCCTGCGAAAGCACTGCACCAATACCTTCATTGCTGGCATCAGTGTCTAATATAAATGTTTTTCCCAGCTTTGGATAATGAAGCACTGGAGCTTCACAGAGCTGTTGCTTCAAATTTTCAAAACTTTCGTTGCATTTATCCAACCATATGAACGGCCTTCCCTTTTCTGTAAGTTGATGTAGGCTTCTTGCTATATCTGCAAAACCTTTCACGAATCGCCTGTAGTAGGTAGCTAAACCAAGAAAACTCCGTAATTGATGTTTGTCCTTTCGAACTGGCCAATTTTTGACGGCTTCTATCTTCTCTGGATCGGTTCTTACTCCTTGTGATGAAACTATGTGCCCTAAATATTTAACTTCATCTTTGAATAGAGCACATTTACTCGCACTGAGCTTCAATTTTGCATCTTTGAGTCTTTGAAGTACGTCCCGTAAGTTGTTTTTATGTTCCTTAAATGTCCTTCCGATAACTATTATGTCATCCAAGTAGACAAGACATGTTTTCCAGGTTAAACCACGTAGAACACATTCCATTAGTCGTTCGAATGTGGCTGGAGCATTACATAACTCAAATGGCATTACTTTGAATTGCCATAAGCCACTGCCAACTGAGAAAGCAGTTTTCTCTCGGTCCTCGGGATGTATTTCCACTTGCCAGTAACCACTCTTTAAATCCAGCGTGGAAAACCATTGCGCTCCGGAAAGGGTATCCAACGTGTCATCAATCCTTGGTAATGGATAGCTATCTTTTCTCGTCACGTTATTTAGTTGGCGGTAATCTACACAGAATCGGGTGCTGCCATCCTTTTTCCTAACCAGGACAACCGGCGATGTCCAAGGGCTGTTAGATTCCTCTATTATGCCTTGTTTCTTCATAGAGTTCATCATGTCTGCAACTTCTGGTTGTTTGGCTAATGGCAATCTTCGTGGTGTCTGTCGAATGGGCCTGGACTCTCCTGTATCGATCCGATGCTGGACAAGATTTGTTTTACCATAGTCATCATCATTCATTGCAAATACTTCCGAAAATTCATCGATCACCTCTTTGGCATCGTTGTGTTGTTGTTTACTTAAGGCACTGGACGAAAGAAGTTTCTGAACCTGTTGGGTAGTAGCTGGTATAGTTTTTGTCTCCTTGACATTACTACCATTACCCAAATTGACGATTTGGTAAACGGGTTCACAATTTCCAATTATAGCACCTTCTTTTAGTTGTACCTCATTTTCGGATGTGTTAAGCACTCTGACTGGTATTAATGTTGCACCTTCTGCCTTCACTAAAGTCTTCCCCACAATGATGCTCGATGTGACTTTTGTGGGGTTAGGCTCCACCAGATAGAATCTGCAGGTCCTGATGTCATCAGTAAGCTTTGTCCATATTAGTGTCTCGGAGCACGGCGAAAGAGTTATATTTTCGCAGACCATCGTCCTTACTTTCACAGGATGATCTGCTCCTTCTCCTAGTTTCATAGGAATTTCTATGTTCCCATATTTGAGAGTCTGCTCTCCAACATCCAGATTTATTTTGTATGTAGTCATGAAATCTATTCCAAGAATGCATTCATCCATTATGTCTGAAACCAGGAAAGTGTGAGGAAATAGTAGTTCGCCTAGTTGAACATCTAAAGTTATTTCTCCAAACACCCGTGCTGCTGCTCCAGTTGCTGTTCTTAGTAGATATTTGGTGGTATTATGAAGCCATTTGTTCTTAACAAGATCTGTTCTAATAATTGATCTTGCAGCTCCAGTATCGATAGTGACTGCGCAGTCATTTTTTCCTACACTTCCATATATAATAAGACTGCTATTATTTCTCTGCAACTGGCCTACTTGAATGATGACTTCGGGGCTGCCGATTCCACCAACCAACTTCTGCCCCACAAAGTTGGTTTTTACTAGTTTTCCGATTGCTCAACAGGAGAGCTGATGCGACTAGTCGCTGCTTGATATCTAGTCTCTCCATGAATAGCTTGTTCCCTGGCTCGACATCTTTGGCATTCTTCTTTCCCTTCTTCAGGTGATTCCACTCGTCGACGCTTTCTGCAGTCTCTTTGAAGGTGCCCTGATCTATTACAATTCCAGCATCGAAGGACACCACGTGAGGGCGGGCTCTGTGATGATTGCACTCTGTTACAAGTACATTCTTCCACTGAAATTTCTCTCACTCGTACTGCACTCCGTGAAGCTTGTCTTGCGGATTCATACGCTAATGCATAGGCTAGTGCTTCTGCTGTTGATTTCTTTCCCGCTAGCCTTAACGCTTGTTGTAAATTTTGATCTACAATAGCGTTCACAAATGCCTCCGTAGCCACTTCATTAAGGAAATCCGCATTTACGCTGGAGTATGAAAGATGCGCTAATCTTTCCACATCAGCCTGCAATTGTTGTAGTGATTCGCCATGCTTTTGAATCCTGTTGCGCAACTGTAGGCGATATACTTGCTGCATGTGCTCATCTCCGTAACGTAATTCTATCGCCTGTACTAATGAAGAGTAATCACGTTGATTTTCAATCGGTACAGTTTGTAAGAGTTCTGACGCAGGAGCTCGAAGTGCTAACACCAGAGCTATAGCTTTGTCTTCATCATTCCATCCATTTACCTCTGAAGCTGCCTCGAATTGTCTCTTGAAAATATGCCATGAATTTTGTCCATCAAATATTGGAGGTTTCATTCTACCTGCGCCAGATATTTCAGCTGCTACGTTTAG